>CM032669.1:40757887-40769772 GCA_019095985.1 Streblospio benedicti
TTATATTGATATATACTATACCATTAACAAAAGCACTACTTGTAAGCAGAAAAAAATATCTTATCAGTTATCAGTAATAATGATCTTAATGTAATTTTCACCTTAAATTGATTAGCTTTTTAACCATGAAAATATAAGGTTATAGATATATACTGACAATTATTTGTAACAAAATGTCTGTTCATATGACATCAAATGAGACCTTGACATTTTTTACTTTTTACCTTAGGCCAAAGTAACCATCATTAAAGTTAACATCTAATGGCCAGTCGATGTTATAATACGGTGCTGTTACTCTGTGCACTTTTTTTCATCTAGATGGCAAAAGTGCTGAAGTTGAACATAGATTATGATCACCACTCGCACATTTTATCAAAGTTGGAGGTCATGTTTCAAGCTGTATTGAAACTACTGGAGGAATGCCAAAATTGCCCTAAAATATGCTTCTGGGATCACACTAACACGTGTTTTCAAAATAGATTAGGTGAGTACTTTTTACATGCAGAGGGGTCTCTCCACTAGATGATTTACACACTTTTAACAAGGGCTCTGACCTTGAACTTGGTGTGTCGACCTGCCGCCTTGCAGCTTGTATATACTCAACAGTGGCTACACATTGTGTAGAATCGGCAATGTATACTAGTACTGGCAGACGTAAGCAAATCAGAATCCGTTTGCAAGTGGGTACATGCTACATTACGCACCATTATGCCACCGAGAATACACCAAGGCTGCGTTTGTTTTTGTGTCATATAGTAACCGTGTAGCTACATGGTAATGCGTAATTAGTCGGCGTGAACTACAAGTATGTTAACACGAATGGGACACTATTTCAAACCTGCCGATATTGGAGTTTTCAATCCATGGAGCATTGGAGCTACACTTTCACTCAGCAGCGACAGTTGATGGTTACAAAGGACTGGTGTGAGTGAAAAAGTTTTGCCTCCTCTTTTTTAGTTAATTCAATCAAAATAAGAATAATGTCTCTAGACCAAGTCCAATCGAATTCATTTTAAAAATAAAAATAAAAAAAAATAAAAAAAATCCATCATTTGACATGTTAATAGATCATCCATCTTTCTACACTTTTTTCTACTTGTGGTTGCCACTTTACCGTTCTCGTTTCAACAATACTGTGCATGCGTGAGATGTGTGGACCCGTGTGGAAATAGTGTGCTAAACAAACGCAGCCCAAGGTACTTTGACAGAAAAGAAAGAGATGCGTCTTGACAGTCTAGATCACTGCACACCCACTTTGTGCATTTCAATGTTTACACAATGGCAACACAGCTATTAATGAACCCACAAGTGTTTGATATGTCAAAATAGTAACTAGATCTACAATAGCTACAAAAACTGTAGCATTGTATATATACATCATACAACTGTATATCATAAATAATTAATTAAATATATAGATCGCGACAAGATCTGATTGGATCTTGATCTACAAAAATTGTCGTTTGGAAATCTTATCTTGCTTATAATAAAGGCATATAAATGAACGCAATATGGCATTAAATAGTGTGGATATATGCTACATACTCTTTGTATGAATTGCTGTTAATGTAGAACTCTTACAATGATAAATTATTGCAGTATCTATCTATTTTTTCTACACTCACTGTTTTTGTAATTCGCGCTTCCGCATCTAATAGCATCATGGGAGTTGAAAATGGCTATTTATACAGATGTGTGTAGAAATAAGCTCAATAAATCTTGTTTGCATTGTGTTCCAAATTTTGGGTGGAGTCAGTTTTTTGGTCATAGATGAAGTGCATTATGGACCAAAAACGATTAGATCTATACAGAGGTATCTAAGCTATTTAGGAGCAGAAATAGTGTCCACTGTCCACATAAGACAGGTGTCCACTATACAGAGGTTCACTTTATATATGCTACATAGGAAATATGAAACGGGAGAAGTGAAAAGTGTCCACATAAGGCAGGTGTCCAATATACGGAGGTGTCCACATGGACAGGTTCCACTGTATTATCAAAAATACACTCGTCATATATATCAAGTGCAAAGTTGAAGAACATGTAGGCCTACAATTGTGACAGCCTCTAACTCTAATAGATACAAGGTCTTTTATAAAACCCTAGGTATTCTTCTGATATCAAATATACAGCCTCGAACATCCAGGCCTGTTATGGCTTTTAAAATCAGAGTATTCATTAGCAACAGCTGCAGAAGCAGAGGCATGCATGGGTGATTCACCAGGTAAGGGTTAACCATGATATGAAATGTTATCTTGATCGCAGCTTAGCCATTTAGGCGAATCATTTTAGCAAAAATGGTAGAACTAATTGCTTTAAAGCAGGTAAAAAGTGGGTGGGATAGATAAGAATCTAGAAAACACAAATCCTGAAGTATACCAAAGTATACCTTGTGGATAATTGACAATAACCAATTAAATTTTGGAAAAAATATGCGAAACTAAAAACATCAGGACATTTGAAAAGTGTACTTTGGTAGAATTTATGAAGAAACTGACCATATCTCTTGGGTATTTAGAAATGTAAAACAAGTGAGACACTAAAAGAATGAGATTTGGCATTTGTATGGTTTTTCAACTCCGTATTTTGTGTCATCAAAAATAATGTCAAGGTGAACATTACGAGTGAAATGTGGCATGCAATTGATTTTTCACGACTGTAATTTGTCGCATTGGAAAGTACAGCGTAAAAGCAGTTTACAGTCCAATGCAGATTCAGTGTGATTGATACCCCCAGAACCATTTCGTGGTGTTGAGATAATTCGTGGCAACAACAGCGTAGTGGGAACATTTTGTATCAGCTCAAAATATGTTGCGGAGACCATTTTGCGACGTGGCTAGCCTCTCTAATCAGTGTGGATATTGGAGAGAACACCGACGACTGGGTATCCATTAGCTAAGAAGGGTGAACACCAACAGGTGTCCGTAGTCATGTTGTTTTTTGCGCTGTGATATCTTTGACTTGCAGCTTGAACATGTTCGCCGCTAGAGTATTCACGATGTTTTATTAAACGTTATTTACCATGTTCGTAAGATTTGGTGAGTAAACTACATTTTACGTAAACTAATGTCACATAAATTAAAGAAGACGGGTCGGTAGCCCCGGCGACCTGGGATCTTAATCCTCTTAAACCCCGAGATCTACAAGCCCTATACACGGTGTCCTGAAATACTTGCAGCGGTTGCACATCATTTTGTGTCGCTTTTAATGAGGGTGCTCATATGTTGATGAAGCTACACCTTCCGTCTCATTTCCAACTTAAGTCGGTAGCCTTTTGTGACGTTTATATAATATATATAAGTCTCACTTCTAAACGATGTAAGAATGTTTCGCCCAGTGCAAACTAAAATAAAGCTGAGATGAGAGTATCAATCTGAAAGACCCCTTTTGGCGCACGTGTCATTCAAATTCCTTATATAACCGCGCTACAAACGTGGCAGCCAATCACCACCTACAGGGCCGTAGCCAGGATTGCAAAACAGAGGAGGCAATATATTGGGCGAGGGTGCAGACAAGCACCGTAGGCATGGGGGGTTCGAAGGCATGCCCTCCCCTCCCTCCCAAGAAAAGTTTTGAATTTAGACCCTTTTTGAAAGTGATCTCCAAAAACAGAGGAGGCAGTTGCCTCCCCTGCCTCTTATGTAGCTACGGCCCTGACCTAATTCTTCACAGCACATTGAGCACCAGCACCGTTCTGCGGCCACCTAATTTTAGGCGCATCCCCGCACCCTGACTGCTGACGAGGCTACACGTGCCACACCTGCTGGACAACATGGACGCATACATGGCCGGAGCTACACGGGGGTGTTTGGGTGTACATCCACCCTCGCCGCCGGAGTCAGCCCGGCCAACACCAGTGGGACCAGTGATGTTCCCCAGCAACAGCGTCAGAGACAAGCAGACTCCCAACACACAGCACCAGAAATCTCACTTTCTCTTGCCCATATCAGGGGAAATCATTATTCACCTTTTATAAACATTCTGTACAAGTCTAGGTAATTAGGATCTCAAATATATACTCCTATCGAATCAAAACTGTCAGAGTGCCGCACATCACTGTTCACCTATTCAATTTATTTTTAATCCTAGACTGTACTTATGTTTTCTAGTTGACTTTATAGCATTGGATCAAGATTCCTGACATGAACGTTGATAAAGTATGTTGCTAAGTTAAGGAAGGGAATTTGACACTCCTTATAATACAAGACCGATCTCATCATGCCACTATTCAATGACTATTGAGAGGGTTATTTTTTTAAGGAAAACAGACTACTAAGCAAAACATATTTTTATAATTATCATTTAATAGTGTTCAATTATTCATATACATATTTAAGTGTATTTGAAAATTTTAAGAATTACAGAAGCATACTTTCATATTCGTGTTTCATGCTGACTGATACTAGAAAGTCTTGTTACTATACCAGATGTAAGTCATTTCGTAATGTGGAGAACGTTATGTACATATATAACGAGGTGCTAATTTGCCAATGCCTTGTGCTTCGCTCACTGCTCTGCAGTTTGAGCACTCTGGCAAGTATGCAGGGGTCTGGCTTAAATATGCTTCGAGAGCTTACACTCTTTGTTGCTACCAGTCCCAACTTCATTACTCTGCGCTGCTCTGATGAGTCCCAATAGGACGAAACAGTACTGTCACCAGATTTGAGTATTACGCTCCCTTACTCCGTGTTCGGTTGAGCATTCTAATGAGGTGCTACTTTGCCAATGCCTTGTGCTTCGCTCACTGCTCCGCAGTTTGAGCACTCTGGCAAGTATGCAGGGGTCTGGCTTAAATATACTTCGAGAGCTTACACTCTGTTGCTACCAGTCCCAACTTCATTACTCTGCGCTGCTCTGATGAGTCCCAATAGGACAAAACAGTACTGTCAGCACACACACACACACACACACACACACACACACACACACACACACACACACACACACACACACACACACACACACACACACACACACACACACACAGACTTATAGGTTAAATGAATAACTACAATGGCATTGCCCTACAGCGTTGTTTCATGCTTGGAGCAATCATCAGGGGCTCTGTTGCTACCAGTCCCAACTTCATTACTCTGCGCTGCTCTGATGAGTCCCAATAGGACAAAACAGTACTGTCAGCAGACACACACACACACACACACACACACACACACACACACACACACACACACACACACACACACACACACACACACACACACACACACACACACACAACCCTACATACATAAAGATGTGTAAAAATCATAAATAAAATAGCACAAAATCAGATTGAGCATTTATTTCTCAAGAGGATATTTAAAATACATTTTCACAACTCAAATGCCATATATGATTAAATAACACTGCTCATATTCCGCAGGTAACATATTCACAACTAACATAATTGAGAAAATATGTTTATCTTAATAATAGCATTAACTACTCATAAAAATTTCAATGGACCCAGCTTGAAAAAAATACTAACATATGATATATAGATACGCCAGGCAATGATGATGATAAGCCATAGTTGGTTCCTTTTTATTTCATGCTTTTTATCAAATTTGAAAATTTATATGTAATGTACTTATACTACCTGAGTGTGTAAAATTTGGGCAAAAATTAATGTTTTTTTTTAACACATGTCAATTTTGTATGGTAATATTGTAGACCAAAGGCTTTTCTCATTTCACCATAAGGTTTACTGTAGTATTCATAATGTTCCGTTCTTCTAATGGTGTACGGTGTGTTTAAAACAAAGTGTTTTTTGCACCCAAAACATATTTTAGCTTTATTTTCTGTTTTCTTCTGGAAAAGGTAAGTGTTCTCTATGTCTGAAGATGATGTTGATGTTGCTGATGCTGTCTTTGATGTTGTTGTTGCTGCTGTTGCTGTTGCTAGAGATGTTATTGTAGATGACGATATTGGTGTCTTTGATGTTGTGGTTTTTGCTGTTGCTGGGGATGCAGATTCCTGTAAACAAACAACCACATGATAGTTAAAAGCGATACTGATATGTTTAAAAAATGAAGGGTTACATTTATTATATAACTGTAGCACCCACGGCTGATTGACAAGGCCTGGTTTATATAATTTATAGATTATGCATGGAATGACAACATACTATTTCTGATGAATGTTCTACCTGAATTATACTGCTTATTCTAGAGGGTGCAATGAGATTTCTTACAGCTATGACACCAAACAATGTATGAGAATAAATGTTTATTTATTTGCATACAACTGGACTTATCTGAGTTAGTTAGTACCTACATCGAGAGGGCTGAAACTGACTCATCATAAGTTGACTTGAGAATAGTAAACAATTACTTTTATTGATATTCTATTTCAAAGTGACCTGTAGCAGTCAGACATGATTTTTAACAAAGACCATAAGCACATGATACTAAAAACATCATCGTTTCCCATTATTCTTACAGGTATAGTCTATGAGCAAAAATGCACCCTGAATTCCTTAAGCTTACAGCTATTGTGCTGTGGTGATAGGCCACATGCAGATGGTAATAGACCAATTAGGCATTCTATCATTCCGTGCAAAAATCACCGCCAATAACCAACGCTGATTGGTCCACCAGCGTGCTCAATTATACGATTGACTGCACGCGCAGAGACCACTAATAAAAATTTAAATTAAGCCCTTCAAAATTGGGGGCCAAATTTTCGTGAAATGTTTTTTTTGAATTAACTAAAAAGGAAGGGTTTTTAATCGTCTAATATCAAAATTTATTAAACAAAATTCCATCTTCCCTAAATTTTTTTTCCGGGCGCCGACATTGTGTTTGTTTTGGGGGGGTCCCGGTTTTTTTAATGCCCCCGGGAAAAAAGGGCCCTTTAAAAAAGGAAATTTTGAAATTTTGACTTTTAAAACTGCCCTATGATAAATAAGCTCAGTGGTTTGTGCCTTTTTTTTATATCCCAAAAAAAAAAGTTGTTTTAAAAAAAAGATTTTTCCAAATTTTAAATTTTTTTAGTTTTTTGCCGGGGAACAAAAAAATGGGGTTTAAAGGGTTTTTAAGGGTTTTAAGCTGGAAGTTTTATTTGAAAAAAAAAAAACAAAAAGAAAGCTATTTTGAAGTTAAAAAATTTTAACCCCCCCCATTTTCCCCAAAAAGTTATACCCTACATACATAAAGATGTGTAAAAATCATAAATAAAATAGCACAAAATCAGATTGAGCATTTATTTCTCAAGAGGATATTTAAAATATATTTTCACAACTCAAATGCCATATATGATTAAATAACACTGCTCATATTCCGCAGGTAACATATTCACAACTAACATAATTGAGAAAATATGTTTATCTTAATAATAGCATTAACTACTCATAAAAATTTCAATGGACCCAGCTTGAAAAAAATACTAACATATGATATATAGATACACCAGGCAATGATGATGATGATGATGATAAGCCATAGTTGGTTCCTTTTTATTTCATGCTTTTTATCAAATTTGAAAATTCATATGTACTTATACTACCTGAGTGTGTAAAATTTGGGCAAAAATTAGTGTTCTTTTTTTAACACATGTCAATTTTGTATGGTAATATTGTAGACCAAAGGCTTTTCTCATTTCACCATAAGGTTTACTGTAGTATTCATAATGTTCCGTTCTTCTAATGGTGTACGGTGTGTTTAAAACAAAGTGTTTTTTGCACCCAAAACATATTTTAGCTTTATTTTCTGTTTTCTTCTGGAAAAGGTAAGTGTTCTCTATGTCTGAAGATGATGTTGATGTTGCTGATGCTGTCTTTGATGTTGTTGTTGCTGCTGTTGCTGTTGCTAGAGATGTTATTGTAGATGACGATATTGGTGTCTTTGATGTTGTGGTTTTTGCTGTTGCTGGGGATGCAGATTCCTGTAAACAAACAACCACATGATAGTTAAAAGCGATACTGATATGTTTAAAAAATGAAGGGTTACATTTATTTTATAACTGTAGCACCCAGGGCTGATTGACGAGGCCTGGTTTACATAATTTATAGAATATGCATGTGATGACAACATACTATTTCTAATGAATGTTCTACCTGAATTATACTGCTAATTATTCTAGTGGGTGCAATGAGATTTCTTACAGCTATGACACCAAACAATGTATGAGAATAAATGTTTATTTATTTGCATACAATTGGACTTACTTTGAGTTAGTTAGTACCTACACCGAGAGGGCGGAAACTGACTCATCATAAGTTGACTTGAGAATAGTAAACAATTACTTTTATTGATATTCTATTTCAAAGTGACCTGTAGCAGTCAGACATGATTTTTAACAAAGACCATAAGCACATGATACTAAAAACATCATCGTTTCCCATTATTCTTACAGGTATAGTCTATGAGCAAAAATGCACCCTGAATTCCTTAAGCTTACAGCTATTGTGCTGTGGTGATAGGCCACATGCAGATGGTAATAGACCAATTAGGCATTCTATCATTCCGTGCAAAAATCACCGCCAATAACCAACGCTGATTGGTCCACCAGCGTGCTCAATTATACGATTGACTGCACGCGCAGAGACCACTACTACGGCAGTAGTCTAAACTCGTCACATTTTCAATACAGCCGCTGACGTCGCATGGTCAAAAGTTTAGACTAGTGCCGTAGTAGTTGTCTCCGCACATGCAGTCAATCGTATAATTGAGCACGCTGGTTGACAAATTGATTTGCAATGAGAACGTCATGATATGATTTATTTAAAAATAAAAACGAATCAGACACTCGTTTAGTGTAGATTTTAGTCATGATATAATGGTATTTGACCACTCGATTGTCGTGTCAATGGGAAAATTGAGCATGCTCGATTTTCCCATTGACACTCCAAACTCCTGGTCAATTCCTACAATACATGTTTGGTGTTATGTTGTAGTGTGAACTTAAGCAGTCTCCGCAATGGTTACTGCTATAATACTCATATGTTGAGTATTAAGGTCATCTCATTACAGCAATGCCATTAGACAACTAGAATATATTTGGTTATACGTTTTAGTTATGGTAATCTATTTTGGTCAACGGAACATTTTTTAACTATAATCATAAGTAGTAATACGTAATTAATCATAGATCAATTAATCAACATTTTAATTTTAAAAGTATATTCTAACTAATACATATTGAAAGACACTGACCTTTAGGTAAATGTTTTCTAAACAAGTGTTGCATCTAAACGATAGGTTTGTTAGCTGGTTTAATGCTGTTGATGCAGGAACGCAAGCGGGATGAAATGCTTTATTGCACTCACAACAATTCATCTGTGGTGAAAATTTTAGCACATAGTTATAGCACAAACATAATTATGTAGTTTTTTGAATTGCATGTGATGTTAACAGTTTTCATGAACGATACCAACAAATGCTGTACTCACTTTATTATTAATCTTTACTCTTGATGTGCATATGGCGCAATTTTTGTGGATGGGTTCTGCAATTATTTGTAAAAAAAGATCTTTCAAGATTGAGCTTCTACTTTAGTTAGCTATTTTTATAGAAAGTGTTTAGAAATTATGAAAATCAGAAAAAGTAAAATTCGAAAATTGAATCGTCCGCGTGCCAGAGCTGGAAGTTAATTCCTGTACAATTTCCAATCTCAATTGGATCACGTCTTCCTCATCGTCGGTTTTCACGGCTTGATCACTCACACTGCCTTAAAGTCCTTATTCATAGCATTATTCCTGCTGTGGAGATAATAGTAGGGAAACCTTTTACATTTCTGTATCTTTTGCGTAATATTTCTACACCATTACCTATATCTATTTCCTTGTTAAGGCATGCATCCCAAATTTTCTCACAGCTACATGTATGCAACAAGACCATTGATAGCTCAATCTTGGTGCAACAGTTACAAACTTTAATAATTACAGTCATGGATGTCATGGATTAAATTTGTCATAGCAGTGTCTGTTGTTACATTGTAGCCCATTAATGTTGCGGCCATGGTAAAATATTTAATAATGTGTACCTTTCATCATACTTAAGCTAAAGGTCATTGCTGTATGGTCAAGCCATTACAGGAATGATTTAGAGGGCTGAAATATATTCGCTGACATAGTGTTTTCATTGAATTAATCTATTTTGGTGAAAGGAATGGTTTGTTATCATCGTCAATGAGTAGGTCAACTAGTAAACATTCTAGCACAATTCCCTTTACCTCTATAACACACTTAAATTTTTGTCTCCCTAAGAAATGCGCACGACATAATGCTGTCTATTAGTCTAATTTTGAGCTCGCACGGTTTTCTTACAGCTATGGAAACAAGCCCGACTGATGATTTAATAGACGAAAGGCAAAGACGAAAGGCGTTTTGAGAGACGAAAGGCAAAGACGAAAGGCGTTTTGCAAGATTGCCTTTCGTCTCTAAAATCATCCTTTCGTCTACGAAATTGGATAGAGTTTGTTTTCATACACGAAATGAAAGTTAGTATCTCTTATTGTGACTTTCGTGGACGAAAGGCATAAATAAAATGAGCGACGAAATTGAAGGTGTCCCACATGGCGCCCCGTACTCTTCTCCTTGACAGCATCATCCACTCTGACGTTCCATATAACTTTTTTTTTTTTTTTTTTTACTTAATGGTTGATATATTTGACATGACGGCAAAAGTGATTAGCAATCTGTGTGTTGAATCTGCGAGTGTGTGACAAATAGCATTAAAAGTGGGAGATGGCTGAAATAAGTTGGAGATGGGTGAGAGGCAAGAAAAAAATTGGGAGATGGGAAAAAGGCAAAAACAATTTGGGAGATGGGAAATTGGCAACCCTTATACTTATACCCGCCCCCCGCATTACATGATTTTAAAGCTGCTATGTATGGCTATTGAAACTCATTTACGTGAGCCATTTCATTTGACAAGTTTTATTATTACAGCCCTAAGTGGAGTTACCAGTTGGCGTGTGTTTGGGTAATAGAGAACGTGTCTTAAAGGCAGCGACCATTATTAATTGTACAGGGGGTCACAGAAGGGAGGGCGCTCAATTTTAATTCAAAGTAAGAGGGAGGGCACTCAATTCTTAAACTGAAAAGGTAATAGGCTATTTTACACAATGTTTTCGTGAATTGATGCATTCCTGCAATATGAATGTTGGATTTAACTGTATTGTTCCTATTGTAATGCCAACAAGTCAAATAAATTGAAAAATATGCATTCATTGACCATTGGCAGTGAATGATTCATTGCAATACACTTTAAACAGTTTTTCAGGGAATCTGTCCAATATCAAACTTTATGATACGAAAGTATGTCATCGTTCATATTTATCCGCGCGCGCGTGTGTGTGTGTGGGGGGGGGGGGGCTCAATTTCTTAATGTTCATGATGGTTGCTTCCTAAGTGGGAGAATTTTTCGCAGCTGATGAGCATGCCTGATGATAGATGGCGTCAATTGGTTTGTGCCTCTTGTTTCATATCCATAAATGTCTGTAAAGACTACATCAACCCGCTGACAGTTATTGCAGACAAAAAATGGGCTGCATGGGTTGGAGGTCTATAGAGACTGCGAGTTTCATTTGAAAAAAACAACATAGAAAGCTATCTCTTGAAGTTCAAACAACTGAACCCCCACCCCCACCCCACCTTCTCCCGAAAATGTTGCATGTTGAATAAGACAGTCTAAAAACTTGTAGATCCATGTTGGATTTCAGCAGGCCTGTAACAGTGTAAGCTACTGCTACCCCCAACCAATTAACAGTGACACTTTTGCCCCCCCCCCCCACACACACACATTTTCCCAACCGCTTGTACAAGTGTGCGTTTTTCAATCATTTTAGGGGAGCTATCTTCTTCAAACGTTCTTGCAGAAGCTAGCTCAAAGATTGCAATCCATGGCGATAGTTTGACAATGTTCTCGACGTATATTCATTGT
>CM032669.1:40769872-40796720 GCA_019095985.1 Streblospio benedicti
TTAATGGCAAGTTGTCCATCTTGGCAATCATGCTTGCTACATTCAAAAGTGCTTTTCACTGGTGGAAACTATAGCTCTTTTATGATAGATGTATATATTTTTTCAATTCAAAGAATTTCGACATCAAGGTCACAATGTTTAAATATATTTTAGCAAGCACATTGTGGGTTAGTGCAGAAGCGGACTTGTACAAGCGTATTTCAGTGTAATTATAGAAAAAAAAAAACCATCTCTTGGATTTTTTAAACTTTATGAACTTTTCATTAGAAATAACATTTATAATAAGATGCCATGGAATGCATATTTCAATTACAGATTAGTCTTCCCACATGAAACAAAAACAAAAGCTATTGTTTGCTAAATATCAGCAATTGTTGTTCTGAGATTCCAGTCTAACTTTTAGATCTATCCAAATTCAGTGAAAATTTAACATGAAATAGCATGACCCTTAAGGCTTATAGGCAGTAGGCTTGCAAGTGAAAAGATTAAACAGATACAAAAAATAATGGCATAAACATAAAGAACGTTTGTAAAATAAAACAAAGTCTATTTCGCTGTCATCATGGTCACGAACTCTTCATAATTCACTTGGCCATCACCGTCGATGTCGGCTTCCCTGATCATTTCGTCAACCTCTTCATCTGTCAACTTCTCTCCCAAGTTGGTCATCACATGTCGCAACTCGGCTGCGGAGATGAAACCGTTGCCGTCTTTGTCGAACACACGGAATGCTTCGCGAATCTCTTCTTCGCTGTCTGTATCTTTCATCTTTCTGGCCATCATGGTCAAGAACTCTGGGAAATCGATGGTACCTGAAAATGCAGAATAACAGGACTATGTATGAGAATATCATGACTCGAATTAATTTTTCTCTTAAATGTAATTTGTATATAAAATGTTTGTATTTTTATAATAATTGAATTTAGCTTAAGATACTCTTTTGTCCTAAATATAAGTAATACCGAACTAGTAAAGTTTCATCTCGTACAGTATATATATATATATATATATATATATATATATATATATATATAAAATGAATAGTTATTTATTTGCAGATATATATATATATATATATATATATATATATATATATATATATATATATATATATATATATATATATATATATATATATATATATATATATATATATCATTATCTCATTAGCAGCAATATTAACACCCTGTAACATATAATTGTACTACATAGAATATTCTAGAACTGTTGTGTTAAGAATTTACTAGAAGTGATTAGTTTAGTGATTACTAGAAGTGATTTAGTTATTACACATTTCCTTAAACCTCTGTGAAACAGCAAATTATCAATTGTAATAAAGGATATGAAAATAACTTGTTGTGACACTGCAAGTTTTGGAAATTAGTTAATTCATACATGTAGTCTAGCAGCTACAGTACCGTTGCCATCAGCGTCGACTTCGTTGATCATGTCTTGAAGTTCGGCTTCAGTGGGATTCTGGCCCAGAGATCTCATGACGGTGCCCAACTCTTTGGTGGTGATGGTGCCATCGCCATCCTTGTCGAAGAGGGAGAAAGCCTCCTTGAACTCAGCAATTTGTTCTTCTGTAAGTTGATCTGCCATCTTTATGCTTTTTTATCTCAAATCTTACAACCGGCACAAGCAAAATGTATCCTGTTTCCCGCCACTGTCAAATTCAGCCTGTCTTGGCGCGAATATATGGTCCTGCTAGCACTGAAAACACTTGTCAACTCTAAAGAGGACGTTATGTGATTCCTGCATTGGAGGTTTGTGGCAGGTGTGATGCTGAATTTTGCAGTCCATAACATTGAAGTAGCTATTTTTTAGAATTGAATTTTCGTCTTCCTTTGTAGTTGGGCCACTTGGCAGATGTAATATATTAAGAATATATTTCAAATTGACGTCACATAATGCACCCTAAGGCCCTGTCCTGATATGATTATCGAATGTGGAGTTTGTATAGTTGTACCACATATTAGCTAGTCCCTTTAAAATATAATATACCTTTTATCAAGCAACAATTTCAAAATGATGTTAAAATTGTAAATTGTTATATTCATAATTATAGTGCAGAATTCATTGATATTGATGCAACTGAATACTTTACATATTGATCGAAACTATGATTTTCAACTCTGCACATCATTCCATTTTGCTGATTCTAACTTCCGGTTTTCTCAAAAGTTGGTTTTATTTTACCTGTTAAACGTAATTTATTAATATTCAGGGTTATTTAACGTGCCAATAGCTTCAATACTTCTTCGTCATACATTTGTCGATAGTAACGTTAACGTGTAATCACAATTCAAAGAGTGTTAAATCTTAATAACAATTAGGTTCGTGTGCTTAGTGCAGACCGGTGTTCGCGTGCAGGTGGTCCGTAGACCGAAAGATTAATCATATTGACAGTTGGTATTTATATGAGTAAGGAAATTGAAATGACTGATCAACTCGAAGCAAAATAGTGATAGGTTGAATTTTAATCTCAATGAAGGGCACCAATATTGGGATGTGTGAGTCACTGTAGGAGTATACAGGAATGCCCCACGAACCCTAATGGCATATTGCATCATGCAGGCAGACCAATCAGCATTGGAATCACCTTGTCAGCTCAATGCATCAACCAATAAAGGAGTGAAATATGGCATGTGACTGCATGATGAAATACCAAGAGTCTAGCATCGGGGCTCTAGCAGTCCGCGTTTATCGTGCTCACAATCTCATTCTAATCCACACACAACATATTCGTAATAGTGTTAAATGAGCAAAATCGATCAAAACTCGACTGCGTAGCGAAAGTGAGATGAGTCTTCTTTTTTTTTATTCATTTCGTTAGCGTGTAGATACCGGAATATATCACGGATTAAGAAATGAAAGGAATAAATGATTACATAATTATACGAGATAAATGAGAAATATATGTATAGCGGAAAAAAAATCTGATAAACAAGGAGCATTTAAAAGATATTCTGATGGAAGTTCATTTACCCTGGATTTGATAGACCAAGTGATCATTTAATAGTTCTAAATAGGATATTAAAGCAAGTATTTACGCTTAGCTTTCAACAGCCTCTGCTGTCTTGGTCACAGTAATGACGTCATCAGGCGTCACTGTGGCCTCCTTCCATCTGGAACAACGTGCTGACAGGGCCATGAATAAGAGAAAGATGATACTTGTCCATAGTGCGGGTATCCTGAGAAATATGCCCACACTAACTAAACTTTACACGTCTAAATCAACAAATTCTATGTAAATTCAATTGAAACTGACGTCTGGGGATGACTGAGAATACTCGTCCATAGGACAAGTAACTTAACATTTTTACGCGTCCTGACAACACAGATACCCATCTCGGACGAGAGGACGGATACTTATCCGCAGCCCTGGCTGACCTAAGAGGGGGGGGGGGGGCACACACTAATTTCCGTGAGAACTCCGTGACGACTGATGACGTCATCACTGCGACCAAGACAGCAGAAACTGTTGTTAGCTTAGTGTAAATATTTGCATTAATATCCTGTTAAGAACTATACTTTAAAATGATAACTTTGTCCACTACAAAGATATTGCACCGGGATAGTGGTCACCATGCTATGTAATGCATTATGGAGTGCTCTAGATAAACTTTTAACCATACTAGTTGCTGAAAAATGACTCGTTCTATTGGTTTAATACTAGTCTCTGACTCATAGACGACTATTCATGTGGGCTACTGATTATGTGAAAGATATTAGATAATAGATTTTTGTATGTTGAATGCATTGACGCTTAAGGATAATTTGTAGGTTATATCAGTTTAAATTTATAGGTATCTCATGATAAATGTTTGCCCTGTATGCTAATGCCATTGAAATCAGCTCAAGGGTCCTTTTTTGTGGCTATAACTTCCATAGAAGCTAGTTCCGACAGTGATAAAAGCACTAATGATCCTAATGCAAGTTTGCTCCCTTGAACACAGTTGGCTGGCTGTTCGCAAAAGCAGGCAGCAAGCCTACATCCTAGAAAGGCTTGCTCAAGCTCACTGTATTTAATGAATAATAGGCCTCCTCATAAGAAAAAATGTTGCAGATGACAATTATATATATATATATTTGGCTCAACGGATGACTACACCGATCGATATTCATACCTGCAAGATTGATATGTATTTAATTTATCAGTTTTATTTGTTTTGTGAAGATTTCTTCATAGCCATTAATCAATGTCCCTCCATTTCAGGTAGTCGTGTCACCCTAGTCCAAAAATGCCTGCTAACTCTATAGCAGCTCTGCCAGTCCTGATTGCTGTGGCAGGTGTGATGCTGAATTTCGCAGTCCATAAAATTGAAGAAGGTAGATTTTTTTTTAGAAAGAATTTTCATTTGTACATGTAGTATTTTTTTCCATATTAATTTGGTAGTTTTCAATGATACGGATTTTTACCTCATTGCTGCTAAATATTATTTGTTTTTCTGTCACATTGATAGTGGATGCTAAATCTATTTTTTTTCTACATTGATACTAACTTTTGATTTTGTTTATTATAGGACATGTTGGTGTATATTACAGGGTATGTATCATATTGTTGATATACAATGTAGATGATGATTTATGTAAATTCAAAATCCGTCAGATTTTCTTACAGATAAATTGACTTCATATTGAATCTTCTTTTTTAAGGGTGGAGCTCTTTTAACTACCACAAGTAATCCAGGATATCATGTCATGATGCCATTTATAACAACATTCAGATCTGTCCAGGTATTTATATTAGTTTTGTCGTATTAAGAAAATAAATTTTATTGATCCCTATCAGCTTGGGACCTTGGGTAACATGTCAAATTTTCTGTACGCATTCTGTGGGAAAATGGCATTTAGTTTATGCTGATGGCTAAAAATTATCGCATGTTTTTATGTCATGGAAACTCAATTTAGATAAATAAAAAATTATTAATAGTTGTTCAAAAACCCGTGAAAAATTATAACAAAGTTCAGAAATGATTTTTTTTTCTTTTCTTTTTTCAGACAACTCTCCAAACAGATGAAGTCAAAAATGTTCCTTGCGGTACAAGGTGAAATCAATTTTTTTTTTCGTTGATATTAACATTTATTTTTCCAAGCTCAATAATTCTATTTAAGGTAAACATAAATTGTTGATACTTAAAATTTAAGTCAAATGTAGTTCCTCGTATAATATATGCCTTATAATCATTTTCAGTGGTGGTGTAATGATTTATTTCGACAGAATAGAAGTTGTCAATCTTTTGGCTCCTGATTCAGGTAACCGCGAGAAAGTTTGTCTAACATAATAATAACAAATGTAAACAAAGTGGCACAAAGTCTTAATGGTTATGCTGAGTTTACGAACAAGTATGCTTGCGCAGAAACAATATGGTGTGTTTTAGGCAGTATGTGATGTTTCTTTCACTTAAATTGCATATTAGAACATTTATAGCAATTTAAAGACCACGCTGTAAAAGCCGACTAGAAACTCATCAAAACACCTGTAAATGTAAACCAAATGATTTTTGTCAGACAATACAATAGAAAAGGCATCATTTATTGATCCTCGATTTTATAGAATACATACATTATATTTTTGACTGAGCATTATCTGTAAGTCTTTGATCATTTTACATTTGGTTTAGTTCATAGAAATACACTTATTGACTTTGTATTCTATTGAGAGTTTTCCTAGATAAGTAAATTAATTATTTTATAATGGTTGTATGTCATCCAATGTGACATTTGAAAACCAGCACATTTTTTAATCATAAAGTCTTAATTTCTTTCGTTGAACAAGTTCATTAGCTGTTTTAATTCAAATAATACAGATAGTTCTTCGTATCAACAGCTATCACAATTTAATAATATATGTCTCAATATTTCGACAACAACGTCAGTTGTCAAAATATTGAGATACTGATTATCAAATTGTGATAGTTGTTGATATGAAGAACTAACTGTATTATTAATTTCTCTCGATTGTAATCCTGTTGTGGCTACTGTCTTTTCCACCAATTCACAATTCAACGGTTTCAAAGATTCAAAGGCTAAATTAAATTTTTATTCTCATATAATATCAACTATTTTCGTGTTTTAACAACACCTCTTCAGGAGATAAATATACAAATATGCAGCAAACAATATTTAACAGTCCAGGATATACAGTATATGAAGTTATAAATAATTCCATTTGTTACAAATCGTTCCTAAGTATATTTGGTTATGGTGACTGTAAAAACAGTATTTTATGTTATATATTTCTTAGGCAAGTGACTTATGCAATTTCATTAACATTTGAGTCTTGTGACAGGTTATGAGAAATAATGACCTCAAACATTTTTTTATAATGTACTATAGTTGATGATGAATCAAATTAAACTTTTAAATTGGTGGAAACAATTGTAGCCACAACATGAAAAGAACCATCTACAACCAAATAATTTATCTTAGTAATTTTTTTCATTGTAATCCTCTTTCTCAGTTTTGTCCCAGAACTGAGACAGAGAGAATTAGGATTAGAATTAAGTACCCAAGCTCGGGAAACGTAAACTATTTGCTTTTTATAAAGCCAAATGATGAGCATTGAGACGGTTATGTTGCAGTGCACGCCACGGTGAAGAATTACACAGCCGACTACGACAAGACGCTCATCTACAACAAGATTCACCACGAGCTCAACCAGTTCTGCAGCGTTCACAACTTGCAAGAGGTCTACATCAACCTATTTGGTGAGTTCAGTATCTTACCGATTAGGAAGTGTGATCAGGCAGCACAGTGATTGGTCGTTTGTTGTCTGGGAGACTCAGACTTTAAGTTGACAAGTCCGAAAGGGCGACTCAACTTTCATGTTTTTCGCTTGTTCGAAATCTTGCATCAAGCAATTTTTTGCCAGGCAGTAATGTATTTTTTCTATATTTGTTAAGTTAATCAGTTGAGCGGCAGCAGTTCTTCTCATGATTAGTAGTCTTCTGGTCACTGCTGTATGAATAGTAATCAAAAATGAAAAATATATATAATTTTTCATTTTTGATTACTATTCATACAGCAGTGACCAGAAGACTACTAATCAGTATTTTTTCATATCAGCATACTTCTTGCACATAATCATAAGATTCAAAAACATCAGTAACTAGTGAAAATTAAACTTAAATAACAAGTTACATGTATTCTTTTTTCGGACGACCCACAATATCACCCGTCCGATTGGGCAACCTAGGTTTGAGAATTACTTTGCTGTCTGAGTGTAGATATAATCATATTGTGTAAGATATAAACTTTTACATTGATCATATTTTTTTTGAATAAGGATTTGGCAGAAGAAAATGCTACTTGAACCATCTCCAAGATTTTATTTTTCAAATGCAGCTAGCATTTCCAGTCTGACGTACAATGGAAATTTGGCGGCATCCTAAGAAATCTGGATTCATACAAAATCAACTCCCACTGTGTCCCACTGTTAAACTCATCTCTGTGGTGACTGCAATCTCTGTATCTCAACTCAATCACTCACCCTCTTGGAGCCACATACAAATAACGTATTTTACTTCTCAATGCTAGGGACAGGAAATGATTTTGATAAATATAACGCTGGCAAGAAATGTTGAACAAAGTTTTTTAAATGTTCCACAAGAATCATTCCATGTGTATATTTCTTTCTAAAAATAATTGTCCTTATATAAGATTGACTGCTGTATCCCAGTGATCGTTGTTATCCCAGACCTGGGTGTAACAATAACAAAGACATAAAGTATCCTTACACCTTAGCATATTCTTTACATGTCCGCCATAAATATAATTCGTGTCAATTATGACCTTATCGGACCATGTGCAATGATTTGGCACCATGCCAGTCTAGATGTACTTACGTTTGACTTCGATTTTGAACGTAGATTTGTTGACTATAGATTTTTCGTGATGTTGCTGTTGCCTCACGCTCATGTGTAGCGAGTGGGGTCATGTTAGATCTATAGATCTAGGAAACTCCTATTAATGTTTCTTAATCTGTGTGCTGACAGCTGTATATGTTATTGTTTACTGGTTTATTTAGTATGGTAAAAATAAGAAACAAGACAGTCCTCTGAATGTGTACTGTAAATGTGGAAAGGTTCTGATGAAATCAAAAGAGCTACGAAGGATCATAGTTCTTTGTCAACAATGGAACCTCCGAATGTGACACTGGTCTATTCATGAAGACTTGCGTGTCTACTAACTGATTGAAGAGGTGTTCTTTTGCACTAAATGATTAGATTGTTGGACAATGTCATTTAAATTTCTACATGCCACCATGATGGGATAGAATAACGATTATTGGGATATGAATTAAAAGTTCATTATCCATTCAGTTATCGTACAACGATAACATAATTTTGCTTCTTATTACAAGGGTTTCTAACGGTTTGTACATGATGCTGTAGGGGCATTTCCAAAGTGACGCGGTGTGCGCATCATAGAGGCTATTTTTAGAACGTGCTCCAAATCATAACAAAGCTAGCTGGCATGAACGGTTCATTTACTAATGTCAAATTATTCGTTATTCATTAAATTCAGCTTTGGAAAATACAAATGATTGACAGTTACATCAGAAGTGACAAAGCATTTACTTTGATATATGTGTAAAACAATATTAGATAACATGCTTTGTTAAAAAATCCTTTATTATTCATTTAGCAGCCCTTTAAAGATATTAAACATAATCATCTCTAATGTAAATTCTGTAACATGAACTGTTTGAACGTAAAATGTGAAAATGACAGCTTTATAAAGTTAGCTCCAACTTTGACACCACAGAACATGATATTACCAGAGACACGTGGACCTCTAAATGAGACACATTTAGATGGTTTACTGCATGTGATCAGTGCTCCCCAGGGGTACAGTTACACCTGATATGTGGTCAAATCCCCTGGGGTGGAGGTGTGTGCCAGACTGTTTGACAACTCTAGATATTTTCTGAGAGTATTTATTTTATAAAATGTATTTTATTCATTCAATTATTGATTAATGTATATCCTTTGCAAATGTCAACAAAATAATTTTAAAGAAAGAAAAGAATATTGTTAAAATTTGATCTGTGATTGCCTTTCAGACCAAATTGACGAGAATCTCAAGATTGCTCTGCAGAACGACCTGACAGTGATGGCCCCGGGTCTCTTCATTCAGGCCGTGCGCGTCACCAAGCCAAAAATACCCGAGCAGATTCGCAAAAACTATGAAAAGATGGAAGAAGAAAAGACACGTTTGTTGATTGCTGTAGAAAAACAGAAGGTCGTGGAAAAAGAAGCGGAAACTGAAAGAAAAAGAGCTTTGATAGGTATGTATACTTTTATCTCTTTCCCCCATTTATTCTATATTTAGATAGAATGTCAGGGGACAGTTGGGAAGTAGACTGGTCAGCCATGGCCACACCCTCAAATTTAGGAATACTTAGGGCCTGTCCAAATGAAATTAGGATTTGATTGATTGTCATATATGTTTTATGTCCAGTGTAGAAATCGATGTTTTTAAATGTATTTTTGAATTATGCACTATGGAATTTCTGTTTTACTATAGAGGCTGAAAAAGTGTCACAAGTGGCAAAGATTCAGTGGGATCAAAAGATCATGGAAAAAGAATCTGAAAAGAAAATGTCTGAAATTGAAGGTACAATCATTTTATTACAATATTGTTTTGAGTAACCAACATCCACACTTATACCTTTTATACGATGGTTTCAATTCTTATCTCAACAAAATTTGTTATCCATCAAATTTCATATTTGGTCATGAAAAATCTACTGATTCATGTATCATAGATGACCATCAAAAAAAACCCATCAGCCTGTAAAGCCCCATCCTTAAAATCTTTTTCATTATAAATCTGAACTACTGGAATTCCAATGTAAATACGCCTTCATGCAAAAACCCACCCACCAAATTATCACTTTTTCAACGTAAAACCCCTTGGGCGTTTGGATGGTCATTTGCAGTATTTATCGCTACATTATTTGTTCATGACTGACCATAATTTGCCTGTAGATTTGACCCACCTTGCGAAGGAGCGTGCGATGGCGGACGCACACTTCTATAAGATGGAAATGGCAGCCAAAGCCAACAAGGTAAAACAAACAGCAGCTAAGGATTTTTACATAAACACCTTGGTTACAATCAGATGACATTTTGTTTTTCATCAGGGTGAATAATGAAGTTCATGAAAATGTGTATTGCCATTATTTTACCTATTATATATAGTTTGGCTCAAGAAAACAACTAATCGTTCTAATTTTGATTGACTTTTATTTATTTAATACGTGGTCAAAGTGCACAACTAGACAAATTTTTTAATGGAATTATTTGGACCTTGGTAAATTGAAGAAAAAAAATAACTTTTTGGTAAGATTTATGATGGGTAGTAGTAATCTGAAAGAAATCTTCCAAAATAGTATTTATTGATGCCTATGAAATTAAGTTTAAAAAAATCTAAATATTTATTGCATTTGACATCTTTTTAGGTAAAATCTCAATAAATAATTGAATTCTAATCTCTCTGAATATCTGAACATGTAATGCCAAGACGTTCATACAGTGTCAAATTTATTTACATATAGAATGGATGCTATTCTCCAATGAACAAATGGATAAGATTGTTAACGAATGGAACAAGCTTATATGAATGGGACAAGCACAAGTCTTTCCTGAAAAGAAAATTGCTACTATGACAGATGTTTAACTCTTTTCACTTGTAGTATGCACAAACAAGATATGCTTGAGTGACAATATTAAAACATACACCATAAAGTCGATGAAAAGTGTTTACTAAGATATAACAAACGTCTAAGCATAGGACAAAAAAACAAAACAGTTAGAAGTTAATACACATGTACCTGCATATCACATATTTTCGGATAGGAACATTAGCACTAATTCTCACATTTGTTCTAATACATTTTAGCTATTTAATTATCAGCATTAAGAGGATCTCATCCATTATTATTTTTTGATATTTACTAGAAATTGGTGTCTGTTTGAAAATTTGCGATTTCTGTAACTAAGTAGTACATTCAGTTATAGGACTGTGACGGGTCGACGGGTAAACTGTAACGGGTAGGTTTCATGGTACACATGTATCGTCGGGTACAAAATTTCAAAACCAGTAACTGATTTGTCATTCATAGTCATCAAAGTAAATGATATAAAATTTGTGAAAAATTTCAAAAACTGCAATTGATTACCTTTCAGCAACTATTTTTGCCACATTCGTAAATAGTATGCGCAATATATTGCGCACTTAGGGCTCACAGCATGCAGTAGCAGCAGTGCACATTCTCGTAGAAACTCTATTGCTTATGAACTGGCATCATCAGACTGAATGCTAACGTTTATGTCTGTGAGTCTGGTAAGGTAAATAAAACAAATGCAAAATGGATTTCTTTACCATAAATTTAAAATTTCTGACGTTAAATCAATGTTTCATTTTAAAACATAATTTAGAAATATACAAATAACATGTATATAGCATTGTCATATATGCAAGGTGAAAGCAGGTGATATTGTTGTGTACTTTTGCTTGCTTCTTTAGCAAAAAATGATTACCCGGTCACAGTTCAGGTTTTAAACCTTTCAGCCGCGGTTACAAAATTTTGTAACCGTCACAACCCTATTCAGTTAAAGCATGATAACTTTGGCAATTCTTACCGCATTCGGACAAGTGCACAGATTCAATCTGTATTGCTAGGATATCTTTTTTTAAAAAGGATTTTTTAAATGAAACTCTATAATGATGATTTTTCTTTGTTTTTGCACCTTTGAAAATGTGCGCGTGAAAAACATAGCACAAGAACATAACCAATGCTTTTCTGACTGTTAATGCTATACAATGTACAATGTACGCTGTCATCCTGAGATGAAAATTAGTACAAATAAACATGTCTTGGAACACAAAATTTACATGTAACAAGTGTTTGATATAAAATATCATGACATCTAGTCTTGACCAAGGCTTATATAGACAAGTCTGTCCTATATGAACTGTGAATGTGTTTGTGATAACTCTTATGTATGCCTCAAAGAAATACCAACTTCCGTTGATAATATTTTACACTTAAAACTTCTCCACTAAGTCAAAATTTCAAATGTCATGAAATTGTTATCCACACCCTTCAAGTTAGAGTTGAACAGGTGCAACTTAACTTTTTTTCTAATTTGTCTACTGCGTGTGTAAAAGTGACAGTCTATTTTGCAATAATTTTTCATAATGCGTTATATTTTATGTGCTAATCGTCAAAATCAGCTAAAGCTGGGCAGAACCGAGCATAATGACACATGTTCTTATTTCAGCTCCTATTGACCGCTGAGTATCTTGAACTGAAGAAACAAGAAGCACTGTTGGCCAACAGCAAGGTGTACTTCGGAAACTCCATCCCTCAGATGTTCACCGACCATGTGGGAGCCGCCACAGGGCAGCAGACGGTTCGTGTTTTATCACGTTTTCGTTGTCGTCTTCGTAGTCCAGTTGTAATCCAATTCGGGATATTTTTCGGCCAAACTGTTGAAAGTATTTTGATGAAACTTTGTTATCTTAGGTGACATTTGAAAATTTTGTAACTTACAAATTTTGTAAAGTTATCTTAAGTTATTGATCGATATGGGTCACATGGAAAAAATTTAGTTTTATATGTGTCTATTGCTATATTTATAGAAAATCAAGTAGGTGAACAATTTGGACTACGTATAATCCAATGAACGGTGATCATACTTTATCATTCATGTTAGTGTTGTATTAATTAAGACATTTACATTGTTATTTTTATTATTAATGTTATGGTGTTGTTTTTTATGCCTTTTTATGTGATTAAAAATCATGCCCTGAGTTAACAATTTAATACGTTTTAATCACTATAACAGTAAATAGTGCTATCAAGTGTCAAAATTAACATAGAAATGAAATAGTGATTGATATTTTCACTTTTCTTAGCATACTCAATAGCAAGTTTGTCATTTTAAGATTGTAGAAAATGCAATATTACTGATTCATACTACAATATCAAGGTTAATAACGTGTCTTGTTTGTACTTTCAGCCGAAGAAGTAGATGCAAATTTCCATTTCAAACCTACGTTCATAATACAGGTCAGTTCAATAAATTCTTATCATTTCAAAGTTTATCTTTTTGTTTGATCGATGTTGATTGATCGAAGAAGTATTTGGTTAAGATTGTATGATAAAAGATTTAAAATGAAATGTATGATTTTGTGTATGGATTATTTTTGTTTTAAACTGATATAACTGATGTTGACAAAAAAATGAAATCAGCTCTCCCTTTTCAAGTTTACAACCCTTTCAACTACGAAGTATTAATCGAAGTTTGTCACTTCTATTGGTCTAAATGAAATCTAGTATATTAGAATTTTTTAGATGCCAATAGAAACCATTGGGGCTCACATTTTGGCGAGACTTTCGCTCTTTTCACAAGAGCTTCTTCAGGCCGAATGTCGGTCCTTAGTTGGTCATGTGACCGCCATGGCTGTGGCAGTCACATGACAGCAGTGGCAGGAAAACGGGGGGCAGGTCGTAGCCGGTGTCTCTGTTCATCTCAGGGCGCCGTACCCGGATTTCCACGGCTTCCCTGATCTTTCTACGGATTTCTAAGTCCTCACGCGCCACAATTTTGAAGTCTCTGGGGCTGATGGTATGGCCCGTGTCTCTAATATGGTCACCTACGGTGGGCACTCTCTTGGGATTAAGGTGCTCTTTTATACGTGTACTCAACGTTCTTCCGGTCTCACCAACATAAGTGTACCGGCACTGTGGACATCGTTGTGATATAATCCCACATTTAGAGTCATCCGGAGACTTGTCCTTTGTAGTGGGCAACATGGATTTGATGGTGTTGAAAGGTTTGTGGTATGTGTTTACACCATGTTCACGGAACACACGGGTCAGTTTTTCTGACAGTCCTCTCACATAGGGGATGCAGACTGGGTTTTTTGTACTCACTCCACTGTTTGCGTCATTAGACGACTCTTTGACTTTTGGCCTTGGTAATTTAAACACCCATGGTTTGTATCCATTGTCTTTTAACACAGCTTTGACGTGCTTACACTCCTTGGCCTGATCTTCAGGTGTGGTGACCAAATTGTGGGCGCCATTTAACAGAGTCCGGACCACTGATCTTTTATGTTCCAAATGGTGGTTTGATTGGAAATTCAGGTATTGATCAGTGTGCGTCGATTTTCGATAGATTTCAACTGAGGTGGTGGCATCATCATTAATCTTAACACATGTGTCCAGAAAGGGAATCTTGAAATTCACCTCGGGTTCATTGGTGAACTTAATGTTAGGATCAATGCTGTTGATGTGGTTGGTGAAACCTTCTATGAAGTACTCATGGATGAGCACAAAGGTGTCATCTACGTAACGGAACCACATATGCGGGGGGTTGGGTGCTGTCGCCAGTGTTCGCGTTTCAAAGTCCTCCATGTACATAATTGGCGACTATGGGAGAAACTGGAGAACCCATGGCTGCCCCATGTGTCTGTAAAATTCACCCTTGTATACAAAATATGTAGTGTTCAGGCAAAACTCTAGGAGTGACAAGATCTGGGATGGATTCAAACTAGTTCTTTTGTGTAGGGAGGTGTCAGCTTCTAGTTTGCGTTTAATACACTCTATTGCCTTTTCCACCGGTATGCTGGTGAATAACGCGGACACATCATAGGATATCAGTTTTTGCCCCCCGTTTTCCTGCCACTGCTGTCATGTGACTGCCACAGCCATGGCGGTCACATGACCAACTAAGGACCGACATTCGGCCTGAAGAAGCTCTTGTGAAAAGAGCGAAAGTCTCGCCAAAATGTGAGCCCCAATGGTTTCTATTGGTATCTAAAAAATTCTAATATATATTATGAATGAAGAAACCCAAGATGAGAGAAGTGTTCATTCTTTGAAATCTAGTATATTCTGCACATTTGGTGTAAACAAAATCACTGAAGCAAAGAAATATTCTGTAACCAACATATTGAAATAACAATAATCATAAGTGAATGTTTGTGTCTTTTGACACATCATAAACACAAAAACTATTTTTTTTAAATTTCAAATTGTTTTTTCAGACCTGTGATATTTCTACATGTCAAGACGGGATGTCGCCTTATCACCTGCTCTACCAGTTCCTCAGGATCCCTCGTCTTGATGATTCCAAGTGTAGCTCTCGTAGAAATACCTGCTTTAACCATGAAGTATCTTTGTCAGATTTTTGTTTCTACGTTCCTGTTAATCCCGAGTTTTATTTAAGTGTGCATGTTTATACCGGTGTTCGTGAACGTTTTCACAATGTATTTGGTACATTTGTCCGGAACTGAAGTCATTTTCATGTTTGTTATTCAAGATGGTCTCGCTCAAGAATTTTTTTATTAATGTTATTTTATATGTTCCTTTGAGAATTCAACTCCATGTTAAATGGTTGCGTTCATTGATAGTTGATAGTCAGTTTAGTTATATGCGAGAGAATGAGTCGTTTGGATGAAGATGTAAGATAGGTAATATCGATCCAGATTGTGACCTCATATATAATGTAGCGGAGTGATCATTTTGTTCATGTTTTTCCTCACATAAAAAAAATAATAGGACATGATAAGGAATAAAATAAATGTACATATATTGATATTGATATTTTTGTATTGTATGAAATTTTCTACGTGTGTTGAAATTGTCTTTTGTAAAGAATATTCTATGAATGCATGTATGCAATTTCCTTTCATTTATTGAAAGCTATGGATAATTCTTATATCAGTTCTAATCAAGTATCATCTGCCATTGTCAGTTGTACATTTACTAGTTAATTTTTACATAAAGATTTTTGACAGAATATTTGTTTAATAGAGCATAAATGTAGATAAACACCTATGAGTGTACTATTTCATTTGAAACTGGTTAATGTTACAAATACCAAAAATGTAAGTATATGTGCTCAATTGTTCTTACATTTATTTATTTTTTTAGATCATTAATTCTTTTGTACTTGAAAACTTGATTTTTAATTTTTAGGGCATTTTTGTATCATAGTTTAACTTGTGGGATTACTCTGAATCATTTTCGATTGAAAATTCATGTTTGTCTAAGTGTCGTTAATATTGTCTATTTGAAGTTGTGTAAAATGAATTGGTTTAATAAAGTTCATATTTTCTAATCCTTTTTTAATTATTTTAATAAATATGATGAAATGTAGACAGGAATGAAACAAAACTTTTTTTTCCAATTTATTTTATTACAAAAATTTGAGACCAAGATGCATGTGAAGATATTCTACTGTCACAGTGCTTCAACTGTTGGTGTTACAGAAATCTTTATTATGCTTGTGGTAAAGTGGTGTTGAAGGAAGTAGTACTATGTGAGCATTTTGTACAGATAAACTATCTTCACAATCATATTCCGAGCAGGCCTATTCAACGTGAACCTTTCGATGGAATATATATGTATGTTGTTGATACTACAATAATCGAATCATGGCTAGTAATATTTATTAAATTAATTCAGACATACAGTCCATAGTAATAAAAATAAATGATAATAAAATACATAACAAATATAGCAAATCGTTCCACCTGTATAATGCAGAAGAGAGAATGAAAAAAATTACTATTTATTATATTTTGAATTCTTTAAAAACGGTAATCTTTTCTTAAAACCAAAGATATTTTCTCTCATTAAAACATTAAAACTATCAAGTTATAAATAACAAACGAATGTGAAACACTCACCAAGTTGTATGTGAAATAATTTCCGATGAATGTTATTGAAAGCAACTTTATACTTTTAAAAACACTACTACACTATTAATGTAAAAATGTGTTATTTTGGTTCACAAAATTTCCATCCTCTATACTAGATTATAGATCTCTTTATTGTATGTCAGAACAATGTTGCTGGAAGGCATTGCTGTAGAAAGAATATACATGTCTTCTTCCTGCAGTATCGATAGAATTCTTACATGAAACCTCAAATGTCCATAAAAATTGGTCCACAAAATCAACAAATGTTTTCAGAGTAAAAATATATTTCTGAGGCCGTTGTGTTATCGAAAAACTGCCGATCGGGTTAGTCAAACTATATATGTTTAGGTTAATGCTAGTCCCTTTTATACGAAAACAACATTCCTTTAGAGCTTTGCATGTAAAAGTAGGTCATGGCGCATGCGCTGTGGCAAGGAAGTTAAGTTTCAAAATGGCGCTCGAATCCTCAACAATTTGGGATTTGCAATTGAAAAAGTGATATTTTGTAAGTATTCTCCGTTAATGAAGGATATATACCTTAGTGGCTGATCTACGTGTTACAGTGACTCACGTGACGTGTTTTTTAAGTCGTCTAGCAAATATAATATGTTTAAAGGCAGATAAACACGTCCAAAATTTCTTTGTTGTTTTGAATTGACTGCTTTTGAGAAGGCTGGTACAGCGAACAGAATTCTGCCTGATTTTTCAGCTACGTTCACCAAAATGGCGGACAACTGTTGACGATTATCCTAACACCGTAAATGGAAACCGTGTGTGTGATTATTTTAATCATCAAATATTTCATTTTGACGTAATATTGTTCGTAGACCAACCAAATATTAGTGATGTAAATGGAGAGTTGGAATTGTTATTTGTCAAATGTTGACATACTAAACTAGAAGAGAGTGGTGAACATTCTACTAAAATGAACTTAACTTTTGATTATACGGTTATAAACAAGTTACATTTAACAATAATAAGTAAATCAATGTCTAGATTACTAAGATTGAAATATGCATTGTCAATGATTTTGAAGAATTTCTATGATATGTGTATGTTCAATTACTTAAATGGGTTATGCACCCATACACATATAAATTACGCTTTATTATTCAGAAAATCAGTACACATTATTGCAGGAAGGTCATAATCTTAAAATATTAACCAATTCTTTTTCATTTCTGTATTTAGGTTTTACTTGACTTGTTAGAAGATGTCAACAATGAATTCGCAATCAAAGGCTGGCCTACCGAGGCTTGCCACGAAAACGTATGGTTCAAGAGGAAAAGATTCATTTGCATCAAGAGCATTCGATGAGGTTGTATTGAAAGATAAAGGGGGAAAATCATCTACAGCGACCAAAGCTGCCTCTACCATTCAAAGATGGGGTAACACATCATTTACTTCAACAAGGGGAAATGCTGAATCAGACATTGTTCGAAAAAGGAAAGTTGAGGAACCAGTAGCTCCAAAAGCTGCTGCGTCGGAATCTTTGTTCGATGATCCTTTCAGCTTTGATGATTTAGATGATGGACCTAAAAAGCCTAAACGTGGCATGGGATACAAAGCATCAGATGATCCTTTTGATGCCACTAAATCAGTATCAGTCAAAGCTGTAGGGAGTAGTAAGTTAAAGAAAGATGAAAACAATGAAGAGAAGGATACCATGAAGAAAGCTCCGAATAGGACATACTCCAAAGGCAGGTTGAGCAAAGATACAGGCACTAATAACGGCAAGCAGTTGTCGATGGATTCATTCACTACAAGAATTGCTGCACCCTCCACCAAACAGCCCCCAGTATCTACCTTCACCAATGTTAAGAAGTTCTTCACTTCTAGAAATAAGACCAGTGCAGGTTCTAGTTCGGATATCACTAGTTCCCAATCATCTTCTTCATCACCACAGAAACCAGTGAGAAAGATGAAAGCTGAGTCTATTTTCCACGAAGGCGAATATGACAGTGATTTCCTAACACACAATGATAGTGATGATCCTGAAATAGTGTTCAAAAATTCGCCCTTAAAGCTGCAAGTAGTGGATGAGGATAAGAAAATGTGCAATTCGCCATTGACAGTTGTTAGCGGAGAAGGGGACGCTGAGAGTGATCATGACACGGACAGTGTGTGCTCCAGTCAGAGCCAGGATAAAACAACGTCGTCATCTCAGCAGCAGCCCAAGGGAAAGTTCTTCAAGTCATATTCGAAACCCACAAGTTTGACCAGCAATGGCAGCAATGGAAGGTTTGTATATTGACGATATCATAGATAATCGTTTTATCTCGAAACTGTATGGATTGGATGATAATCAAATACTTGAGATAGTCAATATTCGAGATAAACAAATATTATGTTTGTAATGTAGTTGGAGGGATATAAAATTTACCCTCGAGATAGCTGAAAGTTTGAGAATAGCAGTATTGTGATAACAATGTTCTACTGTACTACTAGCTTTTTGTGTTATTGATGTCTATTTTTGCAGCCTAAAAAAAGCTCAAACTTACCAGGATGGATGCGTGATTTTAACCCGACCGCAATGATGGTCAATCAGACATCCACTGCAGTGAAGTTGAGCTTATTTTCAGGCTTCATTCTACGCTGCAACAGAAGCAGCGTTTATTTTGTGATCTACTTCAGTATTAAACTGAAATGATGTCATTTTCAGCCTCTTCTGCGACAAACTCAAGTGGGACAACCGCCCGATGATGAAGATTTCCTCTCTCGACCGGAAGAACAAAGAAAAGAAGGTTGAGAAGCCGGTCATACGGAGACTGCTGACCAGCAGTCCTAGCAAGGTACGTGCTAGACTAGTGTACACTCTTTCATTTACTCCTATACTGATGGGTTGGACATTGATACCTCCTATTGGAGTCATGAATAAACCTAAAATAAGCTCAAATTTATCACAATTGATGTCTGATCGGTCCAAATGCAGTGATGGGCATCTTGGTAAATTTGAGTTTATTTTAGGTTTTATTCCAAGCGGCAATAGCCATTCACTAATTTAGCCACTTAAGGGTTGATCTAACCACAGGCTCCAGCATCAGTGTTTGTGGACATAACAACTATAGTACATTAGAACAACCATCAGTTCTGAGTATCAAACATTTGTGTGTGTTTTTTGTTTTGTTTTTAATTATAACGGTAACTTTTGTTTAAAAATGAACCTTGTGTATAATTTCTAGTTCATGTAATACATAGTTAATGAATTTGTTTTCCATTAAGATTATTCGAAAATGAAAGATCTGTTTATATCTCTTCAAAAGACTCGTTTACAAGTGTGCAACGAAAAAATGCTGCTGGTGCTTTGAATCAAACTGTGTTGACGTATTTTTGCGTTGTGTTTCAGAGCGAGCGTCTGAAGAAGGCGACATACAACGCTCGCGTCTGGCACGACGATGAGGAAGACCAAGATGACACGGTGAGTTCACAAACCTTCATGATCGCAGACTTTGCTAGGGCTGAATGAATGGATTTCACAGCTGGTGCCCCCATTCATAACAACTTTTGATTGAAGTCTCGGATAAAGATGTTCATATCCTCTTTGAAAATCACACAGAATTATGAATTTGCGCCACTGACACAAAAAAGCGGTGGCCCGAACTAAGTCTATCATGGCCCTGAGCTACGGGCATGTCGTTAATGTTTAGCCTTTCGTAATGGTTTTATTTCTGATTCTCCTCACTTGGCCATGATGATTGACAGCCCCCTGATGCATGCTGTGTCATGGAGTGGTGGTAACATTTGCTTATTGAGCAGATGGAAAGAATTATAAGTCTAAACCTGTTGTAACTTATGTACTATTATATCAAGTAATGAAATCACGATGACGTCATCTGACAGACGACCTGGTTTGACAAAATGTTTGCTTCATGACATCACAAAACTTAACTCTTTAGTGGCTGAAGCGGTGATTGGTTTGGTCTTATCATATTGTTTTTGATGCATGTTTTTTCAATTGTGAAAGTCTACATGTATTTTTCATTATTTTTTTTCTATGGACAAGTCCAATCAAGCTAGTTTCAAATTTTAATGAAAATTGGCCATTGTTGACAAATCGTCAAAACTTGTGACTTGACACTTTATAATCCTTGACCACTGGCGTGATAGTCATTGACGTCTACTAATGCAGGCTAGAATAAAAGGCTAAAATAAGCTCAAATTTACCACAACAGATATCTGATTGACTCTCGCTGTGTTTGGGTGAATCAGACATCCATAGTAGAAAATTTAAGCTTACTTTAGGCTTCAATTCTAGGCCGCAATAGTAGAACTTTATTTTGCTTGGCCCTAAACATCCCTGGAAATGCTCAGTTCATGGCCCACCAGAAACAGAATAGATCATACTACATTGAATATCAGAAGAATTGACATGTATTCAACATAAATATCATATCAGGTAAAATCTCACCTCCTAACTTGACAGTTGTGTTTTTGGTTCATATTTCTTTTTTCACAACACTATATTTTACCTTCGTTGACAGTTTCGCCAACTCCTGTTGACATCATCAAAATGTCTTCCGGGAAGTTCTGTGCATGTCATGTCGACATGACATGCGCGGGAAGACATTTTGATGATGCCAACAGGAGTTGGCGAAACTGTCAACGAAGATAAAATATAGTGTTGTGAAAAAAGAAATATGAACCAAAAACATTTTATACCAACACAATGAACACATTCAAGAATTGACAGTTGTGCCAGCTAAAGAAGTATAGAGAAGCGCATTTGTTGCATACGATTCCCCACTGACTAAGTACTCGCTCCTTCCAGAACTCCCAGGAGAACACTCCAACCAGCACCTCCCGAACCTCCCAGAGCAAGTCGTCTCCGTTCGACGATGACTTTGACTCCGCTCCCAGAGACCCGGACTCCAAACTGCAGAATCCGCCCAAGATCCGGCGGAAAACAGTGGATCCGGAACGGCCGGGCTTCGACGATCCGGTCACCAAAGTGAAGATCACCAAGGAGCACAAGCCGGTATGTCCAGATTCTTTACACTAGCAGATCCAGGTTTTTTTTTTTTTTTTGAAGGGCGTTTTGGATCCCGGGGTTTTGTGCATGCGATCGATAGAGGATATGTAGACAAACCTGGATAGATGTCAGATTGTATTTATGTGAAATTCTTAGTAGCTAAGTAGTAAATGGTGCTATTAATATAATGGTGCCAAAAGTGTACTCGAGTAATGACAGAACTCGACTTAAGATCGAGTATTCGATTACTCGTCCCGGCCCTAGCTATTATTTAGCCTAAAATTAACTCGTATGTCAAGGGTTAAAACTAGCTCGTTAAAACAGATCCTGAGCAAGTTTTACCATGTTAATGATTTCATTTGTGTGTGCAAGTGTCTTCTGCCTTTTGTATAGTCAATGGCTTTGTGTAATTGATGGTGTGATATGAAGGCTTGGTCTGTAAATTAACAAAACCACTAAGAATGTAGAGCAGAATACATGTAGCGTCAGTGAGACATATGTGAAATTGACACCGTTATTGATTGTATTTGACGGATGAGTCGACAAAATTGATCTCCGTAGATTCTCTGATCTAAATGAAATTGCCTCATCCCTTTAAGCTTTTCTTTTCTTGCGCGTATTCATGGCCTAGTGGTTGAGGTATGAGTCCTTAAAACATTTGTGTTTTTGGCTTTTTCCACTCGTGAAAATGTGATGGATGTTGAGCAAATTCATTCACCTTGTTTGTGGAGAACATGTCTGAAGCCCTTCAATAGAGGCTTTGCCTTCAAACGAAAGAAAAATGACAAACTGCTTGTCTTTGTCAAAGAATGTATTGCCTCATACATATGTATATGGCTGGCTTGCAACCATATAGTGCTTCCAACATTGGATGTCACAGTTTTGCTCAGCCACATATTTGTATGATTTATTCTTGCATAAGGTAAGGTACTTGTTAGCGTTGCTTGAAGGTGAATTTTGTGTGGCAAGAATTTGTGAGTTGCTGATTTCCTATTGCAGGGTTATGACATGACGATTGGTCTGTAAGAGACTTCTGTGTTTGATTATATGAAAAGTTGAAAAGCAGGGATTTCCATATTCCATTACAGTTAAGCCTGGTGATAAGGGAAGTAGAAAGAAAGTATCCCGCTAGTGAAATGTTTAGTAACCTTTATTATATAACTAAAAGGATCGTGAAACGTGATGCTAATTATGAGATATCCCCATGACAAGGTTTTACTGTATTATATAAACAATTTGTATAGACAACATATGCAGTCAGGGTCGACAAACTTTCAGAAGTTTGCTATTTTTTCAAGGACGGCAGTAGAGACTGCAAAAAATGGTTTCTTCCTGAAAAAATAGACGATTGTCGGAAGAAATGTGAGTTTGTTTTTTGGGAATGCAATCATTAGCTATGAACTTCATCAGATTATTTAAACTATTTTTTAAAAGAGCATCTATTCTGTGTGAAAGCCTCAAATATTGTGTGAAACAATAGCACCCATCGGCTCTCATAAAATACCATGTCGGAGCAATCATCATCTACGCCAAAAGGTCAGGCAGCCATAAGAAAGGCGTCAGATTAAATGGCGCCGTCAAACCTCTTCCTAGTGAGTCTTAAACGCCAGTAAATGATGAACAATGTCCAGGTTGTACGCATGTCTATGTACAGTCGTCGCTTACGCTCGCCAGTTTACATCCTGGTGAGTCCTTAGGTTTTTATACAGTGGGTACCCCTTTGTCTAGTGAATCAGTGTACTCAACGACATGAAAAACCTATAAATAACCCAGCTCTTAATTGGCTGGGTTATTACGCAGGTTTTTAAATTCTCTTTCTTGCATGTCCAGTTAGACCCGTTTAGCTTAGTTTTGAAGGGAGTTAATTAAGATTTTGAGTTCCAATGATTATCAAGTTATGATCATGATTTATGAAAGAAAATTGTAAATTTTCTCGAGTTGTCCATAAATTTGAAGTATCAGTAACACTTTGTTTCTGAATATGTCAGCATGTCATAGGTTCCTCTGTATTATGCACATGTAGACATGACATCATGTAATATCAAGTAACAGCTACTTTTACTGATTTTACACAGTTTTAAGTCTTCTAATAATGGATCCTGGACTAATAAGCATTGTCCTATTTTGTAAAACTCATTTGTAATCAACCTTCTTGAATCATCCAGTGTGAGGGTGCTGACAAAGGCGTTAGTAATTATTAATTACTTACATGTTTGTTATACAGAATCAGTAAGACATATCATGTAGTTATGAATATTTCTTAATCATCGAAGGACAGATTCGTCATTGATGGCTACTTTTGAAGCCTAGAATAAAGCCTAAAGTAAGCTCAAGTTTACTACAGTGGATATCTGATTTATTTGAACATACAATTTACTACCACCGGGTTCATACATACACATCTATCCTGTTTGCAACATTCATGAGGTTCGTTGACTCAAAAATGACATACAGACATTTTATTGCATATTTCCTTCCAGTCAAAACAACATCTGAAAAATGTTTTTTTTTTTTGTGTGTGTGTGTGTTTTTGTTTTTTGTTTTTTTTTCTGTCAATGAGATTTGGATAATGTTGCCGGATATGTATATATAAGTTCCATACATGGCATCCTCAAATAAGTGCTCGTTTGCAAAGACTAGCTCGCTGCTTGGGATGATGGTATCATTCTGATCTCACTACCTGGGGGTTGTGAGTTTGGGTTCAGTCAGAGCAACTTGGTATAATTAAAGTAGAAACGGAATGTTGAAAAACCTGTTTTCAGCTATGTATATATAGTGGTAAGAACGGGCTTGATACAAAAAAGCAAGGGGAATAGAATTTGAAAACGGAGTCTGTGAAAGTCCTGTGTGTCTGCTATTCACAGTCCAATGCATATAGCCTACGTGTATGTGCATGACGTGTATTGCGACGTCCATCTTCATAACTTGTGGCTCCATTTCTCAAACCATTGTCCGAATCACTGATTAGTCTCCCTGAGATTCATGTCGGAATGTTGGCATTAATCCTTTAATAGCTTAACTCAAGGTCAGGATATGGCGGAAAAGTGCTACTCGTCAACAGGATGAGTAACACTCAAATATCTACTTGTCCACTAAAAAAATGTACTCGTCCTCCTTTCACAAACCCTATACCCCCCCCCCCCTATATGCAAATGAATCAAAATTTGCTACTTGTCAAGTGGACGAGTTGCTAAAACTTTTTAATCATCCTCCACAAGGTTTTACCCGTCAGTACGAGCGGACAAGTGGCTAATCCTGACCCTGGAAGTAGTAGATAGTTCTACTTCTAGCAATCAAGGACTAACCCGCCAGCAAAGAGTTAAAAAGCTTCTTGACTGTTATGAAATAATCTGTATAAGTAAAGGTAAGGAAATGCAATATGAGAAAAAGTAATCAGCAATTCTTCAAGATGCAGACATCTATTGATCTATGTCAGCAACAAGTCACAAAAATATTGATTTCATCAAAGAAGTGTCAATAAATCTCAGTTGAATTTTTTATGGAGGTTCTAAAATCCTAATATCATTTATAGTCTGATGCTTTTATTCAAACGTTATGGATTTCTTCAGTTTTATGAAGCACACGTGCCTTTATGCAACAGAGTACGGTACTGGTTTAGCTGGTTTAATTCAATATTGACAAATATGAAGTATTGCCTAAAATAGGCTTCATTCTGAAGATTACAAACAAAAAAGTAAAAAGTGTATGTCAATGCACACCTAAAAACGTAAAAGAAGCTTCCCAGTCCTGGTGATGTTATGTGTTCGCAGCATGCATCCTGATTGCCTTGTTTAACCCTTTACTGGTTGGTTAGTCAGTGATGCAGACTGGAATAGACCCTAAAATAAGCTCATGTTTATCACAATGGATGTCTAATTTATCAATTTGAAATCAGTCATGCATTGTGATAAAGTTGTGCTTATTTTAGGCGTTATCGTAGACTTAACTAGTTTTTACCATCTGCTTAAGTAATATCAGCTGCTACGTGTTTTTATGAGGCAGCATAAAGTAGGATTTAAAAAAGTAGGACTGTTCTTTTGATTCTTGGTAGTCATAGTCTCTTGTTTTTGTTTTGTTTTTGGTATTCTTAAAATGAATTTAAACACAAGTAGAGACTTAGACTTAGATGTACATTACAATGTGGAATGTTTTGAGACATAAGTAAGCATCCGGGAAGCTTTGTTTTGTACACATTCTCGTTATCCTATGACCTTTTTGTATTCACAATAGAACTTTTATTGAATACACGACGGGCAACATAAACTGTGTAGACAACATGCTCGCATTATAGTGTTGTATATTCTAAACAAATTAAGAATGAGGTAGGCATCCGGCAAATCTAGACTCTTTACACTTGATGTTGATACAATGCTATTGAATTGATGTTGTCAGTTCCTGGTGAAATATCATGAATATGTGTGTTTGACGTAAATACGATGAGACGCAATGATTATCTCCTGTGCTGTGTGTGGTACTCAATTTATCCTACGGATAATCTCATTTTTAATTTTGCAACTTTAGTGTATCTGTGTTTTTTGGACTGTAAAAGTGTGTATCTGTAGCTGATTCGGACTTGTGACCAGAAGGTCGCAGGTTCAAGTCACTCTCTGGTGGTGGGTGTTGAGCAAACTCATCTCTAACTATTTGCACACTGCTCCGTGGTACATTGTACTTAAACTTAAAAATAGGTACAGGTCTGGGGAGTGAAAGCTAATGAGACTGATTACACTGAGCTCTACTGTACTAATGCCCTTTATACTCCCCAAGGAGGTGAGAAAGGCAATATTTTGTTGCAAGGATGCCAATGATACGGTGTGAAAAGAAAGTTGACTGAGCAAGTAATAGAAATAAATAGATTTATCTTTTCAACTTCAAAGAATAGTTGACAATGTATCCTTAGTTGAATGTAGAGCACGTTTTACAATGTATTAAAGGTTACGTCTGAAGAAGCTCACAAATAGTTAAGGAGTTATATGGGTACAGCATGAAGAATGAAAGTAGGTTATTTAAACGTTTTTTTCAAAATCATTCACGATACACATTTCATTACAATCATGATATCAAAAATACATGCTACGCAAGAATCATCAATTTTGATGACTTACTATAAAATGAAAAATAATGAAAAAAGAATTTGCGATAAGCAGATAA
>CM032669.1:40796820-40837506 GCA_019095985.1 Streblospio benedicti
GAAGGAGGTTAATATAATGTGCAAATAAATCTAGCATCCAAATTAATATAGTACATTATATAAAAACAAATATGACTATGTTTTAATGAAAATCTTGTTTGTTTTCTCAGAAAAGTAAGTGGATGCCACATGACCGCAGCGATATCTTTCTGACTATAAATAGCAATCATAATGTACCGAGTACATTATTGATCCTGCAGCAGCAGCAGAATATCACAGCTCTCAACTGGAGTGAAATTCATGGCAACCTTTACTGGCACTTTTATATGTTCTATTAATTTGAATGAGAAATGGATGAAATTCATACTTTTTTCACAGATCAACTGAAAATTGGTGCAATTTTGAAAAATTCATATCAGCAGTCTGTATTTTGATAGCAATGCACTTTAAAGTTTAACAGCAAAAATCTGATTAAACAGCGCAGCAGCTTTTCAAATAAAACAACACATGGCGAATATTACTTAATTCGTAATGTTTGATTCAGATTTTGATGTAGATTAATACTAACTTGAATCCGTTGATAGCAATGCAAACCCTGGATGATTCAACCTGGATAAATTCTCGGGCAACTCTTTTCCTGGCGTTAAAACAGTTTAACCCTTTAGTTCCTAAATTAGTTAAAGGTACACTGTTTTAACCTATAATAAAGCCTATAATAAGCTAAAATGTACCCAATTATAAAATAAATAGATTAAATAAATAAAAAAAAATAATAATAATGATAATAAATGGATATGTCTGATAGATCCGACATTCATCTTGGTCATGTCGGCTCGCAAGAATGTCTTTCAAGCTGTCTATGAGCTGCCTTAAAAAACATGTACTAATTTTACTCATATTGTTTATAGTTCGTCTAATACCTCACTTTGTTTCTCATATTTTTTTTTAATCTTAAGTGATTTCATACATGTTACCTTGTTTGGTGCAGATTGAAAAATGGTATGTTAAGATGATAACACAATAGTCCAGGACGTGTTTTATATAATGATAAAAGGTGAATATGTTTATGTTCCTTTTTGGGGAGTAATCACAGCACCTCAAATACTGCTTTTTGCTGGTGATAAACCATCGCATGTGATACACCATTGGATTTGTGTCTTCACAGTCTTTACTATGAGACTGAAATAAAAATTGGAACCAGATTCGTCACAGAGTTAATTGATTATAATAGAATAGCTTCGACAGCTTGTGTTCTTGGTTCACTACACCATGAAAAGCATTTGATAAAACCTACTGTGCAACGAACCTTGGTATGGCGAGCGCCATTATGAATAAGACACAACGCCATGTGCTTGATTAAGGCTGCACCACATGCTTTCCAGGAATTACTCAACTTTTGACCAATCAAATAGCACGCATATTGCTTGTGTGTTTATTTTTCTGCATACACTTAAGAATCTGTCATGGCAGTGACGAACTGTTACATATTTGTGGAGAAATATTGTATTATTTGTCCTCAGTGCCTAATCTGATTGTATCTTGCATGCCGGATCACAAGATAGGCGATTGGCAAACTACTTATCAAATGTGAACGTCGGATAGTTCGGTGTTTCTTACAAAACGATTCACATTTTCGTGACCTCTTTGGCACATGCTGTCAAGGTCGAGACCGACAAACAAATCAAAATTTGAACATGTTTTTTCCTTAATATTGTAAATAAACATGTATTAATATGATATCTGGATTGTTTTTGTTGTATTTCTTGAGTACGATTTAAAAAAATAAATTGACGATTACTCTGAAATGTCCAAATCGGACTTGTATAAGAAACTTGGCCGTTTTCAGAATATGTAGTTAAATGACACGGGTATCACGGGCATGTTCTGGCAGGTTTTAGAGAGCTTTGTTGCCCTGGTTTCTCCACTCCCGGACACTCAGGACTCCACGCCCAGGGTATGTGACTCGGCTATATTAGAACTCGCTAAGTGTGGCGAGTGACTTTCAATTTACACTCGCCATACTGAATTCACACTCGCCAAAAATGTCAAATTTAATGACTCTTTTATCATAATTGATGGTATTATGAATAAACACTTGTAGGCACGGTAATTACACCAAACGTAACTTTCCTGGGCGTATATATCATTACATATGGTTTATTATGAAAGAAAGTTCAATCACGTGTATACTAGATCTGCATCATCGCTAAGTCGTGCACATGTTGCCATGATTCTGGGTGTCAAATCAATTGAACATCGCATTTGTTGATTGTCATTCTCAAATATCGTGATGCATGATCTATGAGTAACGTTATTCAATCAATCTATAACAAATGCTTGCCAGAAAATAGAAATAACTTACTTATTTTGCAATGTGAAAAATATACACACACGTTTCNTAAGCGTCAGTGCGCATGCTCACTAGTTCAAAATGTCGAGCCAACGAGAAAACGAAAAGTGGAAAAAGATGGTAGTTTGACACAACGCCGGATGGCGGCGATTTGTACAAAATATACATTTAAAAATGGCCCATGTACAAACAATAACACAACCTCAATCAATCAATATCGAGTAATTTTGTGTGATAAAACTCGTAAAAAGATTTAAAAAAATACACTCGCTAGTCCTGGCGAGTAGCTTTGAAGTCATACTCGCTAGTGGGAATTTACACTGGCCTGTGGCGAGTATCGAGTGTCTAAACTACACGCTGCACGCCAGACACCAATGGAACCCAAATGTAGTTGAATTATGCATGTACTTGAAAAATTAAAAGTGATTTAGTTAATTTTGTATTGGATCAGTTTATTTCACATAAAATGAATAGTTAGCCTTTCTAACCTAAAGGTTATGATATTTGATATTTCGTTATTCATATTTAGTTTCCTTCATATTAAAACACCCATACAGAATAAAACTCCTTTCACTGTACATGTATACATGTGCATATCTTCGACTGACTTATAAACTGTGGTTTAAATATCATACCTCCAAGAATATCATCCTGCCAAGCTGAGACGTTTAGACTGTGGCTGTTTTTGAGTGCAATCATCACAAATTTCAATAACATTTTAAATGATATTCTTGGGCCTTGACATAGGCTATGCATAATAAAATATCACAGTACAGATTAAAGTTTAGTTACAAATTAGTTAAAAAAAACGTATTCTGAGAAAAAAAGTTTTCTAGCGTTATACTTTACCTCATTTCATGTTATGAGAGAAATAAGGGCAAATAAAGAATTCTGACCTCAAATTACTGATTTAGACCCTTAAAATACTGACTTGGGACATCAGGAATGCACAAATCCATGGTAGATAGCTGCCAGCCCTTAAGACACATCTTCCTAGTGTTAGAATGACCGGACTGCCCAAACAAAGGGAATGACCATATTGTTCTGTTCTGAAAAGATGTAAATTATGCTTTAAGCTCCCAGTGTTATGTCTGCTTGTCACCATAAAATGTTCCTTTATGCTTTGCTCCCCCCTCATGAAAAATTAATTAACCTGTACAGGGTGCCTCCGTTATAGTAGTGTTTTAATGCGATCTTCGAGTATTGTGAGTGTAATCTTGCTGAATTAGAAGAGAGTAGCATCATATGTGAGTTATGTGAAGATGTTATTTTCAGCTCTTGCATACAGAATATCAAGTTGTGATTTCACGTAACTGACTCGGTGATTTTTTTAGAAGGAAGCTTTTTGGCTTGTTCATGAACATTTTAAAATTCAGTTACACATGTACACGTTATAAAATGTGGAGAAATATTTACACTTTGGTTAGAAGAATAAAGTACACTTCACATCTAAGTTTTAATGGTCTTTTACAATCGCAGTGAATTTGTCCATAAATTCTTCCTCACAGTAGTACATTATGCTTGTGCTGAGGTCAGGTGTCAATGTGAAAGAGAATCTGTAATGTGATGATGTGATGTTTTTGTCTACCTACTCAAATCCTGGCTTACAGAGCCGATGTTTGCTGATATAATAATAGCTAATAGCAGGAATAGATAACAGTTATATGTCCCTACTAAAAGCTGTGCAATGTTTCTAGTTCATCATGTTTTGTTGGCATTCAACATGAAGCATTACAGTGAGAAACAGAAATGGCCACACAGAACAGGTGTCAACTATAGCAGCCATCTTGAATCCAGAACGAGTTGATTTACAGCATGACCAAGACAATATACGCAAACTCAATGCTATATGTGAATTTCTACTCACCAAACATCGCATTTTTATTGTTTTGTGACCTGCGCCACACATTTAAGACATTTTCTGACAATGCAGACAGATTGTCAGACATTAAAATGCGTGTATGTGAGGTGGGTCTTGGAATTCAAACTAAATCCCAATCCTGGCGTTTTTTGCTGCTCTGCATGGTTGTCCATAAGACAAAGTACTGTGCAACAGGTGGGAGAAACGAAACCTGCAGACAATTGTCAATTGCTCTTGTTGTTTACAGTAAGACATTGGTTTGTGTAACATGAAGCAGGCACGAATGTTGCCACTTTCACAAAACTTCATCTGTTCACAAATGTCTACTTCGATATGAATATAGGGGTGTCAACTTTGATAGGATGTGATTGTGAAGTATATCTAATTCTTCGTTATTTGATTTCCAGGTGTACATAGTCATGTTTTTTTCGCAGCTAATACGTAGGCCTCGCGCGAATCTTCAACTCAAAAACCAAATATGTCCTTATATTGAGGGCTAAATAAACAATACAGAAATGGTCGATTGTGCTAGAACTGAAATCTAATCCCCTATCACTGTTTTTTTTTTTTTTTTTTTTTTTTACAGTTGTACATGGTTGTGCGTAATGTGAAGCAGGCCCACGAGTGTCAGGAGCACGGAGAGACGCAGGAGTTTGAGGATGACGTCAACTACATCATGGAGGGGCTCGGAGACCGGATGCCCACCCCGGTCCGGTGTCTCAGGTACGATCAAGTGTCCATATTGTGTCGTGTCACTGAGTGTTTATGCTGTCTCATGTATGTTGTTAACAAGGAGGTTGTCGCGGATGTATAAAGCGTGGTCTGAATTCATGACTATATGTTGTATCGGTAACATAGTAGTTTGAATGCATTGGTTCGAGTACCCCACAGTGTCGATGTTGTGGCTCTTAGAGTCACTGTCAGGCCATCGATGTTTTACGTGAATTTGCTTAACACATCTACTCCCTTTAAACCACTGACCCAGTTTGATGCACTATGGAAAATTTGGCTGCCACGTAACAAATCTGAATTCCCAATCTTCATATATTTCTTATTAAAGTGGTAAGCTAATACACTTTACTTTCCGTGGCCGAGTAGATAGGGAGTTGGACTTGTGACCAGAAGGTTGCGGGTTCGATTCCTGGTCTGGTCTAGTGGTGGGTGTTGAGCAAACTTACATCTAACAGGTTGCACACTGCTCGTTGGTACCTACATGTTAACGAGTGATTAGCAAGTCTGCGCTACAGTAGCGATGTTCTGTATGCTCCCTGGGGAGTTGAGAAAGATATAGTGTGACAAGGATGCCAATGACCTGGTGTAAATATGTAAAGTCGCTAGAGCACGACAACAGTGAGATAACAGTGAATTGCGACTATAAACAACCACATTTACATTTTTCATTTACATTATAGATATTTCTATATACAGTGAATATCCTCAACAAAGGAAGAGTAAACAAAGGAAACGCTGAATAAAGGAAACTTTTCTCATGCATTAGCTTATAATGTAAGTAAATGATATAGTAATCAAAGGAAACCCTCTACAAAGGAAGGATTTGTGACTGCAAATAGGGCTCCGTTGTTGAGGATTTTCAATGTATACACAATAAGTGTAGGCTAGGGAGCCGAAAAATGTCAGCTCCCTCGCCTACCCACAGTGGGTTGGGCTAGGCTCCCTAGCCACTTCCGATAACATAATCGAAAACTGTCTACCTTAGCAAGATGTTCATTAATGAAATTGTAACTATATATTTCAGTATATTTCGTTACAAATTGTTTCCTGGGTTCACTTCTAACACCAATGAATAGTTCTCATTAAGACTTGTGTATTTTAAAAACAAATATAATGACTATAAAGTACCATTCAGTAATAAATTAAATGGAACTAATATTCTAGATGATCCAATGTTCTTAAATTAATTGAACATGACCATGTCCAATGTAAAATCTATAGCATGAACATTTTGAATATGAAAAGTTAAAATGAAAGCTTTATAAAATTAGCTTTCACAGAACATGATAACACCAGAGATAAGTTGAGTTCACATTGAGAATCACTTAGATGGTTTATTGCACTGTGATCATTGCCCTCCACGGGTACAGCTCACACCTGATATCTGGTCAAACCTGGGGTGGGAGGTGTGCGCCAGACTGGACCTGGCATTGCAATTCAGTGAGACTTGTCAAATGGCGTACGAAGCAAGTGCCCCAGAACTCCAACGGGTCGAGGATTTGAGATGTCTGTTGCACCCAGTAAAACAAGGGGCACATCACTTAGTTCTATGATATTTCATACATATTGCCACAGAACTGGGGTGGTCTGTTGTAACCTGCCGTGTGTTTCAGAGAACAGATCCGTTCGTTGTGTAATACAATGTACATCCATTGTGCCGCTACCTGGCATAAAGCCAAACTGCATCTAATTAATATCGACCATCCCTGTAATGAACTTTGCAGCGATCCTCTCCAGTATCTCCATGACCTGGTTCATTTTGTCAATATACATCTAGATGTTGAAAGCTGATCTGACGTCTGTGAAAGTTTCATAAAAATGGCACATACAAAGTTATTGTTTCTTACGCAGCCCTAAAGTAAGATTCTGACTTGAGCGCCATACACATGTATGACGTATTTAAAATTTTGAGGCGCAAGTAAGTAACTTTTGCAGGGGGCAGCCATGATGAATTTTGTAAGGACTCGTACTGCTAAATACGTGGTATTAATAAAATGTTTTAAGTCATAAGCGGTCACCTCCAAAGGCATTGCCTTATCCATTTACTGTAAATCTTCTAATAATGGCCTATCTCTAATACCAGCCTAGGTGCCTACCTCTATTAAACGCCCTCGTTAGCTGACATGTATTTTGTTAAACGCCTACCTCTAATAAACCCACCTCTACATCTAATAAAAGCATTTTATGACCAATGTGTGATTCTGTTTTAATTTCATAACACATTATAACAAGGATTCATTGTGTGAAGCTCCTAAAAAAATCATCTATCATTTGACAAAAGAATGCTATATCTAACCTACGTTGATATCCGCCTACCTCCATTAAACGCCCACCTCTAATAAACGCTTCCCCCTCCAAAAGAAATATGCCAATAGCAGCCTGGCTGTTAATAGAAGATTTACAGTATATTATTATATCACTAATGAAGAGTTCTTTTTAACAATGACACTAAACAATAAAATGCTATGTTATTTTTCAGTGCTCTCAGTCTGACTGACAAATGTGTGAGCTCCGCGTTTCGGATGCATCTGCGCGCGCACGGGATCCTCGACACGGTGTTCAAGGCGCTGCACGATGCGTACAAGTACCCGGTCAGTGTCTCACAACTTGTTGAACTCCTCGTTTCAAACTCTGATAACTAGAATTCATGGGTAGCTCCAGCAAAATCGCCATTTACTACATTTTCCCTCTGATAAGTGTATATTTTGCTTACCCTTGAATATTGTGCCTAGTATTTACTCCCTTCAACTTAAACGGTCTGATTGTAGTGTAAATTGTACGTTCTGTTATTTTGATGTTCATATGGTCATAATTCGACAAAATGCATTAGCTTCTTGCAATATACCTGTTTGTATCTTATTCTCTATATAACGTTGGACGGGTTTTTGGGGGGTTGAAGCAACAAAATATTTTATTATGTATAGTTAAGTCATTATAATGTTAGACTGTATCACATATTCTCTGTTGAGATTCGAATCCATGACCATATGCAATCCAAATCATCTAGCAGTTCAAGTTTACTCACTAGTCAAAACAATACGCATCATTTCAAAGACAAAATATTTATTGTTACACATGTAGCGATCTATATATTGCCATGATCTCATCTGCTCTTGTAATAGGATAGGATAATTGTATACAGATCGACCTGACTGTTATGATGGAAGAACCATAAAGTTGTAATAAATGCGTGCGTTTTGGTCATAGCTTTGAACCATGTAGCATATGCCACAGTGTATTGGCTGTACATAATGTGTACAACCATGATTTGGTCAATACACTGGTTTTTAGAAATTGTACTTGTTAACCCTTCACTGGCAAGTTAGCCCTCTATGCTTGCTATTGCAACCTAAGTATATAGCCTAAAATAAGCTCAAATTTATTAAGATGATCTTTGATTTACCCAAATGCAGTGAGTGAATCTTACATCTAAATAAATTTTAGCTTATTTTTATTCTAGTGGAAAGCTTATTTTCTCTTACTTTATATTCTAGGTGGCAAGAGTACAAATGTAGCACCAGTATAGAGTTAAACTTTTCCATTTATAATTCAGTTACCTAGCTTAAAATATATTTCTTTGTATTTTCTTTTATGTGAAATCAAATGACTAATGTTACTAGTTAAAAACCATAGTTCCATGAAAAAGGCTATGTAATGATGATAGAAGAGATATGGAGTGCAGTTTCCTCAGATTGCTAGAACTATTAGTCTGGCAATCTAATCTAACCTATCTTAATCTTTTCCTTACCACTAATGATCATAAGACATTTTTATGGTTAAAACTCATTTAATTCATTTTCATATCTTTTACCATACCGCAAATGATGCCAAAGAGAATTTTTCTACTTAATATTATTTTAACAGAAAACTAACTTGATGTCTGAATAACCTTGATTGATAAGATTATATTATGGAACTTAATGTTTTTACCCTTTTCTGGAAGAATAGTTTGATGCCTACTGTTGCAGCCTATAAAAGGCTAAAACAAGCTCAAAGTTACCAAGAGTGATGTCTGATTCACTTGAAATATACAGTCAGGCTTCATCAGACACAGATTGTGATAAATTTGAGCTTGTTTTAGACTTTATTCTAGACAGCAGTAGTAGACCCATTTGCTAATACAGCCACGGAAGGGTTAATGCAATAAATTGTTAGAACTGAAATTACTTTTTTACATTTATATTCTCATTTAATGAAAGTATTTGAACAATACTTGTTTATAGTGAGGTGTTTGAATAGGTAATTTCAGATTCAATTTCCTTCTTGGGAAGTAAATTTCAAGGCCAAGGTAGCAATAAAAGTCTGTTTTGCAAACCTTAGTATTGCAATTTAAATGTAATTCGCAAGAGTTCCAGAAGAAACTGATAAAGTATAGGGTACAATATAGTGTTCTCAGCTTTATAGCAATTTGTATTTATTTTGTCACATCTTTTCAAACTAGCGATTTTCATGCATGTCTAAAATGCATCCTAGTTCAGTAGAAACCATGTTTGTTTTTATGTGCATGATGATGAATTACGAGAAGCACATTTACATTAGTTATTATTTCGTGTGTCCTGTTTGCATTTACATGATATAATTTGGCCAGTGCATATACTCTATATAAGAGAACCTGGTGGATAGAGACAATAGAGGGCAGTTGTATTTAAAAAATATTTCACTATATATCTGTTTAGAAACTACTTCACTATAGAGTATCAGAGTACAAATGTACATTGTATTTCTAGGTTTTGCAAACACTTAGGCATTGCTCCCATCCCCGAACAGTTTTGTCAACATAGAGACTGTCAGATGAATAATTGGCTCATGATATACGTACAAACATTAGAGCATGGTGTAGATACATTATTCGAGCCAATAACCTGGTGTAGACAAACAAAGTTGCTAACTCATTCTGCAGTAACGTGAATCGTTACAGTGTGACTAATAGCACAATTACATTCTTTACCGGTTGTTACATTGTCTAAAACATTCTAGACTGCTCACTCACACAACGCTGTTTGATACAGCAGCTGACAGGTTACAGCAGTCAAAACCCAATCTTTTAGGCAGATCTGGGTCGGGGAAGAGGGTTGTAACAAGAAGGCTCCTCTACCACCCACCCATACCCCCATTTTACCCACTAAAATTTTCATGTGGTTTTTTGACATGTCTGCGAGCTTTCGCGCAGTCAAACTGATGAAACTATTGGTGCTCCCCATTTCTTCAAAACTTCAATCTTCTAGAGACTAATGTATTTAATGTTGACATGAATATGATTTCAAAAAGGCACATTAATACACTTCCTCTCTGGATTCTTGCCAATGGCCTGGCGGTGTAAACGAAAAAGCATCTAATATCGAGCACAAACAAGACATTTCCTGATCTCCCCCTGCAGACTCTGGGCCTGTGCACGTCGAGCATCATGTTCCTGGTGTCGCGCGATCGCTTCTCCATGGATCTGGAGCGATCCACGCTGGAGCTGATGATCAACCTGCTGACGTGTGACCCTGCGTCGGACGCGCGCTCCACGGCCAGCAGCCAGGGCTCCACCGCGGCCGCAGACGCCGAGGTGAGACTCCAGCCACACGCTCTATGAAGACCACTTGGGACTATCTTCAAGTGATCACAGAATGTTCACTTCTCTCATCCTGGGTTCCTTCATTCATGATATAAACAAGAATCTTAAGATACCATTAGGAACCAGTAAACTCACATTTTTGGCGAGGCTTTCGTTCTTGTCGCAAGAACTTCTTCAGGCCGAATGTCATTCAGCCTGAAGAAGTTCTTGCGCCAAAAAATGTAAGTTTACTGGTTCCTAATGGTATCTTAAAATTCTCGCTTGTATCTTCAAGTGGTCTTGATAAGAGAGGTGATGTGTTTATGAAGGTTTGGGACCACGTAAAATGGTCTTCTTATCATAGAGGTGGTTGTCCAGTGAATAATCTGGATGCAAGTCCCGAGTCAAGGACATTATTTTTCCATAGAACTCAGAATTAAAACATGTATCCCAGGGTCCCATAAGATATGCAGTCATAATAGTCACAGGCGTTGATTTATTTAGGAAATAGTCCTAGAACTCATTATCGTTAATTTCTAGATTAATCACTGGTGGTCTCCTTATAGAGGCGGTCCCAATTATTCCATTTTGATCACGAAGAATTTTAGTTTAGTTTTTGTTTATTTGTGAATTCTTCGTTCATAAATGTTACACTTTTCAATGAACTTATCAATTTTATCTTTAAAATAAAGTGTTTGTATAGCTAAAGCCTGTTTTTTCTCGTGCGTCACGAGGACGTTATAATGTCACTGTGACATTGTGGGTGTGTTAGAGGCAGCATGAAGCTTGCATGGTGTAAAGGTTATGTTTTAAATTGGTATTAAGCTCTTTGATAGCAAATTGAGTCATGTCCCTTTGTGCTTTGCTCGTGTTTGAGAGAAACTTTGATGCAGGAAAATGAGTTTAAAATCCAGGACTCAAAGAAACTGTCATAAATAATAGTAGTTACTCATAAACATGTCCAGATGATTGTTTTTGAGAACTTGGTCCAATGGTGGCATTTATGAGATATGTTTTTTTTTTTTAGGGAGGCTTGTTAAAAATCTTGTGTTCACTTTTATTTGGTCACAGTCTATATTAATACTAGTGCAGTAAGAATTGAAATATGGGCAATGTCAAAACTATTGTAGAAAAGTTGGAAATTCTCTGTATAATAGGCAAAAATTGCACTTAAATGTAGCAGTCATCTGGATGCTGTAGGCCATAATTTGCTAAGATGGTGTATTTTATGTTTGGCAGCATCTGTTGATATTTTTCAGGTATTGATTCGTACAAATTAATATAACTTGATCATGTTTCTTTTTTCAAAAGTTAAAGGGCGTTAAATGATTGCAGGTTATAGTGTTTAATGGCCACCTTGCCTGTTTTTGCATGTGAAAATAAAAGCATCTGTTTCTTATCTTGACATTTTAGAGGGATACAATTGAATGATAAGTAATTATTGTTAGTTATTGTGTAATTTAAAATAGATTCATGAGAATAATTTCATTCAATTTATTAAAAGGTTTTTCCAACTTTTTGACACGGCTATTTCTTGTTTATTATTTTTAAGGATTGGATTTTCCCTGAAGAGGACACTCACGTGTTGAAACGTTGGAAAAAAACTTTTAATAAATTGAATGAAATTATTCTTATAAATCTATTTTACTTTTTTAAATTTCCAAATTAAGTCTCCAACACAGAAAAAGATGTAATAACCAGCAATAAGACCATCAGGACCATCAGTGATGTCTAAAATTAAACAAATTGCAAATAGATAAGTAGTTAATTTGGAGCACTTCTTGTAAAGGTACAAAAATGCAAGCCTGAGGCTTTGAATAGTGTTCGTCATAATATCCTTGAATGTGTTCATCGTGTTGGAATCCATATATATTTACAAAGTTCATTTTCACACAACACAATAAATTCTTACATTGATTGACAGTTTTGACAACTACTGTTGCCATTTTCAAAATCTCTGAGCATGTCAAGGTCACTCTGCTCGACTTCCGATGCCGAAAATCGGATCGTACACATGAGAGAGTTGAAAGGCCCCCTCGTCCCTAGGAGGAAGTGAGTGTGTTGGACAGAGAGTGACTGGAGGACAAGAACCATCAAGGAAGCGATCAAGATATGAGGACAGAAACAGGTCATGAACAGGGACGAGGGGGCCTTTCAACTCTCTCATGTGTACGATCCGATTTTCGGCATCGGAAGTCGAGCAGAGTGACTTTGCCATGGGCAGAGAGATTTTGAAAATGGCAACAGCAGTTGTCGAAACTGTCGATCAATATAAGAATTTATTGTGTTGCGTGAAGATGAACTTTGTAAATAAATATGTGTACGTCATTATCTTTGTTGTGGTTCGTAGCTTGTTTCGTGGGGAAGTATTTTCTTTTTCAAAGCTACAGTTATAAGTACAGTACTTGTAAGTATAGTACAGTAAAACCTCCCCATGCGGACATGTTAATAAGTAAACATTCTCAATGATTATGAATATCAAAGTCTAAGCCTCGAGAGATGTGGTTGTTTTTCCAGGACCGTGAGTACATGCGTGTCCAGGAGAAGATCCGCGTGGTGTGCGACAGACTCACGGCAGACGGACTCATCAAGGTCGAGCTCGAGGACATCTCCGTAAGTAGCAGATACTGCTAGAACCTCTAAAGGCCGTCCACATCGCCACAACTACATGCAACGTCGCATCAGGCAAAGTTACTGAAGTGTGGACGCTACTACGACTACGATTTTATCAATATTCGTAGCGTCAATGGCAGTCGTCACGGAGTATGTTCAGTCGTGGTCAGTTGTCGTCGTATGTAGTTGGCACTAGTTGTGTAGTTTGGTTGGATTGGATAACCCCAGCCACGCGTTTTTGCATTGTCTTTGCATCAAATAGTCAATCAAATAGTGTATATTTCGTCATTTATATACAGTATTTTAGTTTGGTTTATGATACACTCGTCAGAATCTCGGCAGGTTTATTAAGAAACATTGCAGTGATGTGGACGGGCACTGTTGTAAGCAGACGCTATTTTCATTTTTCTATACTATGCCCTACGACTGTTGTGTCGTATCCTGTCGCATATAGTTGTAACAGTGTGGGCGGGGCTTAAAGGCCCAAAAATTCAATGACATTTCCACGAGTAGTAAATACTGGCTGATACCCTAATTTTCAGGGGAAAAAATCAATAAAATTACGTGATAGCTTGTATTAGATATGTAACTAAAAAATCAATAAAATGTGACATCTTTGAGTTCTGGATGCTGGTTAAAATTTTGAGTTAGTAGACAGAAAAATCAATGAAACATGATCCTTCTACTACTTAATACTGGTTAACTCTAGGATTTCCAGAAAAAAAAAATATAAAACTTCTGCGTGAGCACTAGATGCGGGATAAAACTCGTTTTCCACAAAACTCAATATAGCATGGCTTTGGCAGTATTTAAGATTAACATGGCAGAACTATCAGCCTCGTTATACAAATGCTTAATACAATGTATATCGTTGTGTAATACACAAGTCTCCTTACACTACAACTCAATATCAAAGCAGCAGTCCAATCTCTTACAAAATGGAGGAAGTTGAACCATGTAATTAAGATTACATTACACTGTTTTTTACCCATAGGTTTTGTTAATATGCATAGTCTTCATTGTTTTACCTAAGACCGAATTAACTATGCACATCATACAGTGCCAGCAACAAACATTAACCCTTTAGAGCCTTAAGTGGTAAATAGTACAGCTTATAAGCCTAACATAAGCTCAAATTTACCTCACCGTGTTATGATATACCAGACATCCATTTGGGGGTAGATATTTTACCTTATTTTGAGCTTTATTTTACTACTAGATGGCAATAAAACACCATTTTCTATTTAGCCACTTAGTTAGGGTTAAAAACTCTTGGGGGGAAAAAAGAGTCCCATGCTTGCAGACTATTTGGTATACATGTGCAGAGAGAGAGGCCTCGCCATGTAACATTCTACTGTTGCTGCTGTACATTGCTCTATATGTTGTTCTGAGCAACTTTCTCAGCTGCTAGGCTCATGTCACATATGGTGGTGCAAGGTTGGAGCACGTTATACTGCAAAGCCCCAGTCTCACAATCACCAATTGTAAACTTTGGCAATTTACAGTACGGTAGGAGATACAAAATATATGATTTAACTTCTTAAAACATGTCTGTAAATAAAGAGGTAAAGTGCCAGTGTGGCAATCAACAATCACGATGAAATGACAATTTTGTTGACTTCAATTATCGGAATGTCGGACCATAGCATAATGTGTTCTGTAGAATATTGGCATTTCGGCAGGAATTTCTCACCATCCAATATGTTTATGATTTGTACCAAGGAGATCTGATAATGCTTAGGTTTTTCTCTGTAAGAAACCATTGTAGCCATTTATATGACTTCTTGTGCATGAAAGCGTTAGCGTCTTTTTCAATGACATTTGTATTCAAATTCCATATAAAGAATGACACTTTACAAACAAGTTTTTTGTTTAGATTCTATAGATTTATTGATCACTAATTGTAAAAATCATTACAAAATACATTGTTACAAAGATCATGAATGAAATTCCTTGCATGAACCTTCAACAGTAAAATTCATTTTACATTCACATAAAGCTAAAAGTCCATCCAGAAACTATAAACAACTCTTAATCCTTTCCGCATTTTCATGACTGCTGTATCCTATGATAAGCACAAGTTATGCCCAGGACTTGTATGTGATATATGGAAAACCAACAGTCAAACAAACCAGCCTTATTGTTGATATGCCAAAGTTGGTCAAAGTGCACATAATATCCAAATATAGGATCTGTAAATATGGTCTTTGTCAATCTACAAATCTCCTTTAAGTGAAACCTGATAATAAAAACTAATAATATTACGCCTGCTGCTGCATGTTCTCAGAAAACTGACAAGTGTCCTAGACTGTGCTGCCGCCTAGTGTCAAAACGGTGAAGCTACTTTTCATTGCTCTGAGGCCCTACATAGCCTTAGTCAATATTGGATGTGGGCATTCTTAAGGCTATTGAGCAGTGGAGTAAAGGTTGTTTGACATTGAAAAAAACTCAATGGACATTGGAATGTTCAGCTGTGAGTTGAGCAGAAAGTGGTGCTGTCTGGTGGTGGAGAGGCGCACTACAATGTTCTATTTTTGAGCTTAGACTAACTACATTGTTATAAAGTGTGGTTGTGATTGTGGTGTTTTGCTGAAATCAGCATGAAATCAGCTGTGTTCGTGAGATCTGATCTACAGTTCAAGTTAAGCACCTTGGTAGTTGTTGAGCAAACTCATGCCAGTTTTACTTGCCTTACAGTTAACAAAATCAATTTGGACAAAATTCGTGGAAAATAACTGAACAACTTACAACTCGCCGACTAATCATACATATATACTCCCAACTCCTCAAAGTGAGTTGATAATCGATTGATATAAAAAAATACGGGAATTGACCATTGAAAATATGTACGATAGAAGCATGTTTTCTGTTCTATTCCCAAACCCCTCCCGAGTCTTTGACCAATCCTGTAACCATCCTCCATCACCATGTGTAGGTTGGTCAGCTGGCAATGGAGACGCTTCTGACTCTGACTGACAAGCGGGCCGGCGACTGGTTCAAGGAAGAACTGAGGACACTCGGGGGCCTGGACCACATCGTGAACACAGGTGAGGAACCGAGGACCCTGGTCTCCATAGAGAGGTGGTCTATACAGAGGCAGTAAGATATACCAAGCGTTCTTGATACTGTTGGTGCCATATATTGTAAACACAACCAGGAAACAATATTCATTATGTCATCAGACACTCATGTTGGTAAATTTGAACATATCTTAGCCCCACCCAGTGCGCAGTAAGCAGCATGGCAAAGGAAAAGGTGCACTTAATGAATGAGATAGAATAGGAACAAGGTATTGTAATTATAAAGTGTAAAACTTTTGAGAAGAGCTTACGAACTGGGTGTGTGTTTGCAGTGACGGAGTGTGTTGAGGAGCTGGACGAGTTTGTCATCGACCCCACCGAGGCCATGCTCCGCAAGATCAAGAAGATCGAGCGCTCGCTGCGAGTCCTCGAAAACGTACGTCTAATAACCTAGCTATGTACCATATACAACAGTCCGAGTGCTGATCTCCATATAAAGGCCCACCTTCAAATTTTGACCACATCAAGGTTAATACCTATGAAATTTGAATGTAAATGCACATTCATGTGAAAGCCCACCCCTTAAATTGATTTTTATTTCTTCATGTAAAAGCCCATGGATGTTAAGATGGTTGTATAGAGTAGTCTATCATAGATTTAACTCTTGCTGCTATCACAATACAAAATATTCATGCAATACGAAAAATCGTAAAAGTTATGAAGAATGTAAAATATTGCTCATATGTATTTTTGATACTTGTGATATCATTCGCAACCTTTTCTTTTTCCCATATTCAAGCATAATTGTGCTTTAATATGCAAAAGAGAGAGAAGGTTGAAAATAAAATAGTGTTGTCGGTGCTTGTGAATGAAGTCTAGATAAAAATTCATGATAATGATGTTTGCAATTCAGCATATATTTCTATACAATGTCACGAATTAATATTTCTCATGATACTTTTTTTTCAGATCACGTATTTAAATAACGACAATCAAAGTTATCTCCTACATTTCTCAAAAGGCGTGCTGATCAAAGATTTATGTCAGTAAGTACAAGTAGAAAATTCAAGTACTGTTATCCCACTGAAATTTCAATTTGCTTCAACAAAAGTAACTACATTTTATGTAAATGTTACAAAGATTCATCAGATGCATATATTAATTTTCATCAACAGCAACATTATTCATAAATTTTTGTCAAACCTGTAATCTGGGAGCAAATTCTCACAAGTTTCGTTCCGTAATATATCACGTACAATGGCTCAAAAGGTCACCCCTGTATAAAAGCCCACCCCCAAAATTGCGTTATATCTAAATCTTTACAGGTGAAATTCTCCTTTAGATATACATTCATGTAAAACCCCAACCCTAAAGTGTTTGTTAACCTAAAAGTCCACGAGCGTGTAGGTGGTCGTATTCGTAAGTGTTTCTTTTCCCAATTCCAGGACGTTACGGGTGTGTGAGAATTGCATGCCGTTCAACCCCGTGGTGATGGAAAATAAGAAGGTGGACAAAGACTGCCCGGGATACACGATATTCAACTGCCTGTTGTCGATCCTGAGGGTGCTACTCAACATCACGCACGACAACAGTAAGTGGATAAAACATCACTGACAACAACAGTATGTAAAAAATAGATAACATCACTCGTGACCACTGTAAAAAAAATGCATATCAAAATCTGGTGAAATATGAAACAAGTTGAGCATTCATGATCTTAGAAAGACTTTGTAATCTATTATTTTCTGAAAGAACTCAATTATTACAAACAGGATGATGAAATCTTGTTTACAACGGATGAGACATAATTGATTTTCAAAATATTTTGGTTATTCATATCTATGTCTTTTTATTCAGTGAATGATTCGCATACGTTTTAAGACATTTATTTTTCCAATTCTAGCCTTTGGTGGTACGAGAGTTGGCCAGGAAGAGGGAGTACTGAAGACAGTACTCACGTGTATACTGAAAGTGCCGCAGTACATACCACATGACCTCAAGTTTGACCTCCTCGTCTTGGTAAGAAATATCTTGTAAAATGTACTTTTGGAAAATTTGTATAAAGTAATTAGTCTTTGCTATATGTACAAAATTCTGACACAATTGCAATGGAATGTACATGGACTTTGTCTAAAGATTAAACCATTAGATTTCTTATACAGCAGCAATATGCCCCACCCAACATCTAAATTTGTGTTATAGGTCTTACAATATTCTGTTCCGCCACAGTGTTGCAGAATTTTCTAGCTCTGGTGTATGCTCTCTAGCCTGGGGGAACAAAGCCCAAAACTGATTCGGGTGCGCCCCTCAGATGACGAATTGATTCTTTTAGAAGTATACAAGAGATGGTTAAATAGGTTTTACTGAAATAACTGGTCATAGAGTGTTGTGTGTTTGAGGATTTTGCTCTATTCCCAGAATTTCGCAAAGCAAACTTAACCACTTCTGCGAAAGATAATTACTATGTATTTGAACCATGTTCTATTCTATGTCCTCTTCTCCCAGGGCGGGGGTCAGTATACGCTGTCTTTCTCTGCTATTGCTGCTTTTGCTTCTGCTATAATGTGATATAGAACCTTCTCTAATCCGTATTATTGTCGGTCTGCAGGGCCTGGGCCTGTTGATCAACCTGGTGGAGCACTGTGACCACAACCGTGAGCTGCTCATCGACACGGAGGCCGTCGCGCCATTCGACGAGGACTCACCGCTGTCCAAACTGACCGGGGGAGGAGCCATGGAGACACTCGAAGCGCTCGCTAAGGTGAGGGACAGGGGAAATTACATGAAGACTCTTCAAGATTATCCGATGCACTCAATAATACACAACATTTTTGGGCAAAGATTTCACTTCCGGCGCCATATTGTAGACTATAACTCGCCGGTATTTTTCCGCATTCGGATTACCACATAACCATCCGGGCGCGTTGTGTTATCATGTTCTGTGGGGTCAAAGGGGTGCGCTTATTTTATTTATTTATTTTTTTTTTTGCTGAAATTTGTTTTTGTAAGCGCACTGTATATGTATATGTGACAAAAACATGTCCATTGCAGCTGTTCGTGCTGCGTTACGACGCGGCTCGGCGCATCGAGGAGGAGCACGACGCCAAGCTGGAGGAGAGGCAGGCGCAGAAAGCAGCGGCGCGGCGCCGCGACCAGCGAGACCACAACAAGAGCGGCGAGTGGAAGGTGAGACCGGCCGGAGTGGGATGTGGGAGAGCTTCAAGGGGTGGGGGTGATAGGGGACCTAGGGGGAGAGGAGAGGCGCACACTGGAAGACAGGACAGGGAAAGGCATGATACAAATAAAAAGCGGAAGGTGAGGGAGGGCGTTATGGGAGCGTAGGAAACACCAACGAGCTGTCACAATACAGTTACATCCATCCATCCTGATTTCTGACAAGTCAAGGTTATGAGTAATGGTCAATTCCTTGTTAAATGCCTCGTTTTCAAAAGTACAACATGTTTGAACAATATGTTTGTTATTTAGTTTGTTGATGAAGCAAGTTGTAAACCCGTTTCCCCTCCCTCGGGAGTCTGAGTCTGGTCTGGATCGCGATAATTTGAGCGATCTGTAAGTCGACTTTTTAAATCTTAAAGCCCATGAGCATTTAAATCGACATATGCTGTAGTTATATGCTTTAAGTTATGAATTACATCATTGATAAAACTTGAATGTTAAATTCCTATTTCAATCCAGGAGTCCGAGTCGGGTCTGGAGTGGATTGCGATGCCGATCGATCCAGAAGAGGAGATCCGGGATGCCATCAACAGCGACAACGATGACATGGACTTTGACGTGATCCCGAATCCAGATGAGGACCAGAATGTCGACTTCACGGAAGGTCAGTCAAAGTGACCATTACCTACATGTATTTAATAAGAACATTCCTGTTTTCCTTTTAAAACCACCTATAAAGAAGCTGCTTTATTATAACACCATTTTTGGCTGTCCCAAATCACTGTAAAGACACTAGTTTGTGGCTAACCTCCCTGAAAAAAAGCCTTTCTATTGAGACCACTTGAGGCCAGTCCCGTGGTGGTCTTCATAGTACAGTTATACTGTATATTAAGAAAACCCATGTAAACAAAAATATGCAATTTGCAAATAGCTATGAAAAGTGTTATGCAAGACTAATGATCTATTTCTGATTAGTTCTAGGGTCATACAATAACAAGTATCCAAAGCCACAAACCATGGCCGGATTTTCTCTGTGTAAAATTAGCCCCAATTCATAGTAGGAAAACTATGATAACCAAAGCTGACAAAACTTCACATGCCGGATGGAAACCCACAAAAACAAACTAAAAAGCATTTCCAACTCTCACATCTTGTTATCAAAGCATATTTCTACCATGCAACCATTGGGAAACACAAACTACATGTAAATGCTTACTACCAAACTTGCCACTGGTGTAAGTCTACCTGAAATATATGCCCATAGCATTACCTTTTGGCGCTCCGCCAAGTAGGTTAGTCACACTGAGAACTTGGTGCAATTGTGCTGCCCACTGGTGGCGAATTTACGCACTAAAATCAGCAGACAGCAAATTGCTTGCTCGGTGCTGCCCTGGTGGCTGGTTTACGAACTACAATTGTCAAACGGCACCAAGAGGCATGTTTGTTGCTCTGTTTGCAAGATTTATTTTATTTTTTTGTCTTTACATATTTTCATTTTTTATTTAATTCATATCTAAGATGGAAATAAAATATGAAACATTAAGTTTTACTCTTGGAAATCAATTTAGAGCAAACAGAAAGAAACCTTTAAGATTGCTTACAAAGTCTTGAAAGTAACTGTTATGAAGCCGGAGTGTTTTTCCTTTGAAACATAGTGCAATCATTTACAAGCTAACTGTGAATCAATTATGAAATATGTGTATTTGTAGATTGTGATACAGTTAATAATACCAGTGCTATTTATATACAGTAGAACCTCCCATTAGAACTACCTCTATACAGAGACCACCTCTATAATATGAACACTTTTCATGGTGCCAAACCTTCATAAAGCTACCAAAATGAACCTCCATAAAGAGACCACCTCACTTTTGAGACAACCTAACACTGGTCCCAAAAGTGGTCCTAATAGGGAGGTTCTTCTGTAGTGTATTTTCGACAATGAGCCTCTGTAAGCACAGGGGTCCTTACATGGATATTGAGGCTGTACTCACGTATATGAGTGTATGTTTCAGCACTGCACAAGGCGGGCAAGCACATGGAGGACTGTATCCTGGCTGCTTACGTGGGACTCCTGCTGGGCTGCACCATACAGGGAAACTCTGTACGTAGCTCACTTCACTGTAGAAATAAACATGTGTGACTACTGTCACTAGTGCCAATCACCTGGTGTCTACGCAAAGTAGTTAGAACATACATGTAGTGCACTGGATTGTAAAATATAGATATGTGACAAGAGTGCCGATGTGTTATGTGTGTAAAGTAGTGTGATGCATCATTATCATACAAGGAAACTGTACCTCATAACAGACCATATACAAACATCCTGATGCGTACAGTAAAGTTAGAGAAGTGGGGTTTACAAGATTGTGTATTTGCTTTACCATTTCAATGTCTGATCTATAATAAAATCTTTTTATGCGGTGGGTCTTTGCATGAGGTTGGGCTGTTAACTTGGATGGATGTTTACGGGAAAACACCACAGAGGTTGTTAATCCTTACAACCCATACCGAAGATGGATTCGAGCTTTAACATCTTAGATCCACTGTTGTCCATACTGAAATCCTAATGCGATATCTAACACGCTAACACTGACATTAGAAGATTCTTTCTCCAAGTCTATACCTAGTCTCTGTCAGGACCCGAACCCTGGACCACCACAATCACTGTGGCACCGATTCACCGGCAGTCTTGATCCCGGCAGAAGCTCTATGACAAAGCCCTATAGACTTGGAGAAAGAATGCTGTATGTGAAAAATCACACTCAATACTGTGTCTGATCATCTTCCACGTCCCCCCCATTGCAGGAGCACATCGAGCGGGTGCGTGACTGCCTGCCGGAGGGCGACTACACGCCCATGATCCGCATGCTCCGCAAGTTCCTTGGCTTCATGAACTTCACAGTGAGTATTGCATTATGTCTAAGATTATTTTGTACAATAGAAACTTGTTATCTCGAAGCTGCAGCGAAAACAGTAAAGTGCTTGAGACCGCCAACTGAAATCTGTTCATAATTTAGTGGAGGAGGAAAAGGAAACCAACCTCGTTATATTATAACTTATAACAGAAAATTCTATGTAAGCAATATTGAGATAACAAGGCTCTACTGTATATTCATTCAGAAATCTGGCACTTTTCACTGAAAATATCAGTTTTAGATTCGCTTCGTAAGCTTTTCAGCTACAACTCTTTCTCAACCGTAGCATCATGGTTGAGAAAGAGCTGTCGTTTGCAATCAGAAAGCTCACTACATAAATCAGAGATATGCTTTTCAGTGAACAGTGTAAAATCTGGTATTGAGTACATTATGTATAGCAGCCTGTTGAACTTCTCGGGAGTTATTTGCTGTATAAACGGATTTTGATTTTAATTGATGCAATCTTTTGGTGAGCAAATGGCTAGAGAGAAAACTTGTCAAAATAGCTCACTGTTATACTGTTATACTGTTGTTTATAAATTTCTTTTTTAAATGGTTCTTATTGTACGAGTAAATCATTTTGTTCTAAACTTCATAACCAGTAAAACTCATTTCCATACATAAAACGAATAAGAAATTCACCAATGCGTCTGCTTTCCGTGATAAATCGGGTGTTTGTAAATTAGCACACGCCTTTTCAACAACATCGACAAAAGTGCCTATTTATATAAGTGTGTTTGTCCAAAAGTTGGTAGAAAAGATGTATTATAGGTGCAAAAACTTTGTGACAAGTGACTTTATCAGGTGCGACTTGTGGGTGCATTTTTGCACTTGTATTCAAAGCGCCAGTGAATGACATATTGGCTAAAACGGACTTGGCATTGATTGGTTGTTCATTGAAAACGAATTTCACCATAATATTTCATGTGCATTCGTCGTATTTCTTTATTCTTTGCCATGAGTGTTATTTATCGGCTTCAATCTCTTTGTTGTTGTTTTCTCTTGTACAAACGAAATTGAATTAATGGCTCTTTATAAGTTAAAGAACTAATAGTGTGAAGTGAGTTTTTGCCTTCATTTTGCAATACACAAAGCCGCAAGCTGAACATTGTGCGGTCTTGGATTGTTTACATACAATTTTAGCCGATTTAAACACGTTAAAACTTTGTTTGGAATGTTGCGTTAACATGTCAGTTGGACTTATCAAAGCATCATACAAATCGTATTTTATGAAACAAATCTTGCTTATCATAAAGTTGTAAAATGGATATTTAAAAGTTAGTGGATAAAAGACCCATAAAAACTAACCAAATCAAGCTTTAAAACTGATGTCAACTTTATATACATGTACAAATAAATAAATGAATATACCCCAAATTAACAGTCATGAAGGTTGGTGGAGACCATGAAGTGCAAACAACATCCGAAACATCCCCTAAAAAAACACTAGGTATAAATTTTAAAAGGTCAATTACCAAAAACTGAAACAATCAAACTTCAAAACCAATCAAACCTTAAATGTACCCCAAATTAGCAAGTGAACCTTCATGAGAGTTGTCTGAAGAAAATAAAGCCAAAGTTGCTTGAAAATCTTGCATTTTATGAAACAAATATCTGCTTGATGTGCATTTAAAAAACTCAATTAACAAAAAACCTAACCAAAACAAGCTTCTAAACAAATCAAACTTACAAACACGCTATTAAATACTTGCCAAACAAACAAGTTAAGGTCGTCTGAAGAACATGAAGTGCAGGCAGCATGAAAAGTGCGTCTGTGTTGGCTCCGAGCCGTCTGGCCCGAGCCTTTAAACTGTCAGCTCGGGTGAGGGGAGCGGTGGGTGAGGGACGAAGGGCCCAGCAGGCCACCAGCCCGCCCCCGGTAACCAACACACGTCACCGGTCACGCTCGTAATCGCACGTGAACGACGAAAGAATCGCCTGTTTTGCTGGCTGTCGGCGTGCGTTAGAGTTTGTTGAGAAGGATGATTCGTGTTAACTCTTTGTTGACAGGTGAGAATGAACTAGGAGTGAAGCGGATACAGTAGAAGCTCAATTTAGGACCACCTCTTTGAAGAGATCACTTCTGTAATAAGAGCATTTTTAGCTGTCTAAAGCCTTTGTAAAGAGACTGTTGTGAACCTCTTAAAAGAGACCACCTCCCAATCAAAGCCACTTGAGGCCAGCCACTGAATGGTCTCAATAGAAAAGCTCTACCATTCTTGAAAGTTTGTTTGGACAGCCAGAATGCACCATCAATATGAGGATTAATCAAAGCCTAATCGAGATCAAAGTTGATGCTGAATGATGGCGGTGATGACTGAAGTACTTTTGCAGCCTAGAAAAAAAAGTCTAAAATAAGCTCAAATTTTACCAGGATGGGTGTTTGATTTACCCAAATGAATCAAACATCACGTGTAAATTTTATCTCAATGTTTACTCTGTTTGAGGCTTCAAAAGTAGCAACATTTACTAAAGGGTTACTGTAGCGGCAATGTTGTTTTCCGATGATAGAATTAAGCAGTTGATGCTGTTCAAAGTGTTTCCGTGGTGTGGATTCTCAGGTACAAAGGGACTGATTTTTATGTGTCTCGAAGTGTTGCCCGAGTCAGTTGCTGTGAAGTTTTTGACGCCGAAATTCTTGATTGCTGTAATGGGTTGGTACTTGTGTGAATTGGTTTTTAAAAAGTTCTTGATGTGTTGTTTGGCCATTTTGATGATGTCCTTATTTATCCGTTGATATCACTTTTATGATGATTTCCTATAATGTCTATAAACCTCAAGTAAAGTTGAAAAAAAAAAAGAGTACAAGAATCAATGGAAGACCATACTTCATGGGATGCAGTCGTAAATAAGATCATACACAAACCTAAATGATCGAAAGGACTGTCACAAGGTAGACTGGGCAGCCAGTTGCATCTCAAAATGAGGAATGCAAAAATGTGATTTGAACCTGCCCAAATAAATCTGGATTGGATAGTTTACATAAACAGATCGATAGAAACCTTAAGCTTTCAAACCAGCACCTACACCCCTCACATGTGAGTGAGTCCGGCTGCTCTAATCGCACCTGATCGCTCTTTCTCTTCCAACACCTGTAAAAACTCGGCTAAAACATCCTCCTGCGGCAGTGAAGACGCAGCAGTGAAGACGTCCGCGAGTCCGAGAAAAGCCTCAACGTGTCGTGACAGCTGGGGCGAGCCTTGTAAGGGGTCCCAAAATAGGTGTCTCTTGTGATACAAAATCTAAAAAGTTCCTGTTTAAATTTTGAAAATGTATAATTTCTATTCAATTTTACGTCCCTTTTCCTAATGTAGGGGTTGGATAGTGGTTGTGAAAATGCAGTTGTCTTGATCCTGTGTGTCGCCATGTGTTAGATCCCAAATCTTCAGATTAACCGCACTTTCTCACATCCATGTATGAGAAATGTGTATGCATCCAAAGAAAAATATTTCAAACAATATTTAAATCAATTGTATTTGCCACGACATCAATGGAAAAGGCTGCCAAGTCAGTTTTACCTTATGGAGGGAGTGTGACATGTGGCGTGTGCTGAAGTTCCCGCAGGCTTGAGCGCTCCTAGCTGTGACCCCCATGTAGTGGCCTATGAAGCGCCCTACGGGAACTTCAGCTGTGAGCGCGCGCCATTACATCGGCGCCGTCAGCCGGCGTCTCAGTGATGCCGACCAACAGAGGAGCTTTCCACGCCAGTGACCGCGGGTTGTAGCAAAACAGACGCGAGGGCGAGCAAAGTTAGCAGATAGGCTATTGTTGGTCAGCTGCAAGTTGAAAACTGATATGTAACTACGAGCTTCTGTAAAGGAGTTTACTATTGCGTGAAGCTCAAGACCAAGTTGAACACTTGAATGAAAACTTTCACTTGGCTGCTATGTTGAAACGAGAAAGAGGCTTGTTGCTACGTGACGGCTGAAATCTTCACAAAACGAACGTTTTACAGGGATTTCTTTACACCAAATGGTTTTACCTTTATTGTGTATGCTGCGTACAGAGCTTCAGTTTCAACCATACAAAGAACTTTGAAAAACATGCACATAAAAAAATCGTAAGAACTGTGAGCTATAAAAACAGTAATTAAGTAACTTAAAAAACAACAGCTGTGAATTGAACCATAAGGATTACAATGACATTTTCTACCGCTTTATCTCTTCCCTGAATTATCTGTCGCCCGCGACATTTCCCTCAGTTTTTGCACATAGATCATGGCTTTGAGATTAGGTGTATAAATATTGAACATGACACACACAATACAAATAACCAGCTGGATCTTCACGGATTAATTACTATTTTCTTCCATGTAAATAATGCAGTTATGATTGTCACCTGATTAATTGCTACTTCAAGCGTTTAGTCCTACCTTTTAACCTTTGTGGGTGTTGGCCTTGCTAATGGCTGTCTGCAATCCTTCACTCATCCTAATCTCTAACTGCGATCAGCTTGATCTTCTAGTTCCAGGCTTTAAGGTCTTATCTCCAAATAGAGTCAATTCGACAACGACTTCAAATTAAACCACTTCTTTTTATTGGCCTAACGTTCTAGACTACGGTAGATTATTCTATAGAGGTGGTCTTCATTGGAAGAGAAATTGTAAACCTCAACTCCAAGCAGCTGTTTTGTTTTTGTTTCCCTCAAGTAGAAGATGTTGTTTTGTTTTTGCACCTCTGCAGGGAGCGTCGCTATTAGGCCAAGAGTTTGTGGTGTCCCGGGGAGGGAGGCAGTGGAGGGGGGGGGGGGGGGCTGAAAAGTAAAAAGTGTTCTATGTGCCTGACCTATGTTATCGATGCCTACTATTGCAGCCTAGATTATAGCCTAAATTAAGCTAAAATTTATAAAGACTTGTACAGTGTGGTAAATTTGAGCTTACTTTATGCTTCAATCCATGCTGCAATGATTGCACTGTTTACTACGTTAGCCACAAAATAGTTAGGTAGCTGATCTGTGTGTTATGTGATGGAGGCAGTGGAGGGGAAGAAGACTGTAGGTGGAGGGAAGGTGACTGACAGCACACTGGGAGTGAGCCGTGGGCCGCCAGATGTACCCACTCGGTGCGGCTGAAGCGAGCTAGAGATGCTAGCTAGAGACAGGCTCTGTCTCGGGGGCATGGCTGAAAGGGCATGGGTTTTTTAAGTGTGCGAATAACAATAGCTGTGCTTTGTCTGCTCGAGTGAGATGATTGACAGCAGGTTGGGACGTTGCCGGGGGCGCCAGATGGCAACAGCAGCTAGAGGTCCCTGCGGCAAGGCATTGTTTTAACATATTTGATGGGCAGCCAGCTGTGTGTGGAGGAGCCAATGCTAGAAAGGAGGGCTAATTTTGGGGAGCTAGGCATCTAATATGTCCTTGAATGAGTTCATTCTGTTAGTAATATGATATGAGAATCATGTAGATCTTATGACATAGTAATTTGAAGTCATACTATTAGGTTGGTTTTCTAAATAAGAATTTTATGGATAGTATAAACTCTTCAAACAATAATCATTCGTAGAACTACAGAGATAAAATAAATGTCTATTCAATCATAACCATTGATTTTTGATACTCCACATGTACCATTTTGTCATCACATGCTCTCCCATAATGCAACAGGCCGGTGACTATCTCTCGTTTTTGTTCAAGTGCCGACATGATGACGTCTAATCACCAGACAACGACCCAATTACATCCAATTTGGTCCGAGACGAGCAATTATAAACTCTTTCTGTTCTCTTCGAATTGATCTGTCAAAACTGACTCGGGTTCCGACCGCCAACAATGCCCCTTATCGGGCGGCGATGTTTTCATTTCATTATCGACTGACGGCTTCTTTTCTAACTGAATACTCCCATTGAACATAATAAAATCTTCAAAATCGCTCTGTGATTGACGTCTGCATTAAGTGACTGACAATCGCACATTTTACGCTCCGCGATTGACGAGCGTGTATTTTGTGGGTGGTTTGAAGTCAGCCGGCTATTTTCCTGACCCAGCAGGGTGTCAACAGGCTTATTTAGTGGCACAAATGAACACGTAACCCTTTACTGACAGGCTAATCATAGAAGCATACTATTGCAGTGTAGAATACAGCTTAATGTAGAGTAGAACCGCTTTTAATAAAGAGCACTTGCATGACTGCTTTAAAGTGGTCTTAATGGAGAGGTAGGCTATTTATGGAGGTTTGGGGCCTTGGCAAATGGTCTCAATAGAGAAGTAGTCTTATTTGAAGGTTCTACTGTTAGCTCAAATTTATCAAGATGGATGTCTGATTGACAAAGTCAATCTTTTATCCATTGTGGTAAATTTGAGCTTATTGTAGGCTTTTTTCTAGGCTGCAATAGAGCCATTTACTATTACAGCTGCCACCAACGGGTTAAAACTACCTTATTTAGCGTCACAAATGAACTGTCTTAAAGGTGTGTTTGCCTTTAACTTTGGTGCGGCAGATGGCGCTGCGCCTTTTGTCGTCTGCTGCGTGATGGACAGGCCAATTTCAGCACCTTGTCAAACGTAACTTTTCAAATGTCACTTGCTTGTCCAACAACTACGACTACGACAGCGGCATGACAAAAAAGTTGACTCTTCGGAACCTGTCTGTCGTAATTGATTATTTTATGATATGCTGTGTGAACTTTTTTGTTTCGATGATTTATTATGGCGTTGGCATTTCCTGTTTTCGATGCATGTAAATTGTTACACATAGATCACTGATTTGAAACAACTTACACATAATAGAACCTCTATATTAGGACCCCTCAGGGGCTGGCCTCCAGTAAGTTTGTGCATCATCGAAGTAAAGAACACTTACGACTCCTTAGGACACCTCTCATGTTGACGATGGCTAATGCTTGCAGATGCTCTTACAAAGCGTCAAGTGACCTAAATAGAGAAGTGGTCTTTTTATAGAGCTTTGCTTAGGGTCTCCTATTGAAGGTTGGGGACTGCAAAATTTAAACCAGCAAAACAGCAAAACAGTTGTTTCTTGCACAACGTTATTCCATTTTTATCATACACCAGTGAATATATCGAAGTCATTCATGATTGATTTGTTATTCTGCTTTATCTGCTTCTTTTTATTTATTCTCACAGTTGACGTTTGTCTCAACAGTTGGCGTTGGCGTCATGTCTTTTGTTCATGTCATCAGATACATCATGTTGGTTAAATATTCATGTAGACTTTGATAGGTAGTAAATATGTAGCAATTACATGATTGTTTAAAAAATCCGATCTAGACAAGATTTGGGGTACTGATAGGCTCATGTCTGTCTACTACATTGTAGGGTAGATATCGCTAAGATTCTGCTATAGAAAACCTCCATAGAAAAAAAAAAGAGTACATAAAATAGACCACCTCTCTATTGAGGTCACTCGAGGACACCCCAGGAGGTCTTAATGGATAAGTTATATTTTAATGAACCGAAATTTCACAGTTGTCGAACACTTTCAAGAAATAGACCATTGATCGCAATGTTCCAGTTGTGCCCAGCATTAAGTTGGACTCTGTAGAAATATGTGTAGTTGAATGGACATCAAAGAAAAATGATGAAAAAAAACAAACCATCTAATTGCATTGCAATTAATACCTGAACATCCATCATAATCTGAACGAGGAGAAATCGCCGTGTCACAGTTTTGATTAGGAGTCATAAATCATTATTGACAGACCCGTATATAAGTGGCAATTTAAATTACATCTACTTTTGAAATAGCAAAAGTGCTCAACATTTTTAACGTAATGCGATAATTCTAAAATTTCAGTTCAAAAGTTCGCTACATAACTTGCAGACTATCCATATCAAAATCAAAGACTTACATACACCATACGAGCGGACTCTAACACCCATGAAAAAAATCAGTCTGGTCAGACTAAGCCCATTTGCACAAGCATCATTTTCTTTTTCAACTTGGCAGAATTAATCCTCAGATCACAGAGTGCAATATCATCAATTCGCAATCGAACCAAATGCAGCTGTCTTTTAAGATTGACGACAACGCAACATTTACATGAATATATTTTGATATGCAGTGAAACATCCGATTAAGAACACTTTTGTAATGATTCGCTCGAACATCCTTATTGAGACCATTCGAACCTAGCAGCTTGATAGTCTTAACAGAGAGGTTCCAATGTACTGTGACTTGATAAACCTGGGGGCTTCATTTACCTACATCACAAACGCACCATGAACTAATCAGTACCAATTACTAACCTGCCATACATAGTACTGTCCGTAATGAAACTATAAATCGTGCCTCATCAATGATTCAACTCTAATAGACATACAAAACACGACAATAGAAATAGTGGTGATTAGAAGAATAAATGACTGCCATAGTAGGAAATCAAACGGATTAATGACGACTATAATCCTCAACGACTCGACGGTGATCGGTGTGGCACATACCGCTGCGTCCATCCGTCACGGGACTATTGGCCGGGCATATATCACCGACACGACGTCTGTCAATGCGCCTCAAGATTGATACAGCAATATGGAGGTCGGGCCGGGCGTTTTCCTGCATCTATCACAGCGCCGATTTCATTGTTCTGTCACCTCGACATCGCTGCCTTGATAGATCTCTACTCATCAAAATCGGGGCGCGAACAACGTAATAATCGCTTTACGCACTGACTCGTTATACTTCGATGCTTGCTGCTGCAGCCTAGAATAAAGCCTAAAATAAGCTGATGTTACCAAAATGGATAACCGATTGACTCAAACGCTATATTCTCAATGCTTTCGAGTCAACCAGACGTCTATCTTGGTAAATTTTAGCTTATTTTAGGCTTTATTATCACAACATTTGGGTCAACCATATGTCATCCCTTGTGGTAAATATGTGCTGATTATGGGCTTTATTCTAAGCTGCAATGGTAGCCCCATTTACTTCTTCAGCCACATAAGGGGTAATCGCTTTGAAGACAGCTATGCACCTCTGCGTGGTTGGGGCAAGAATCTATCACGTCGCTGACTTCATTGTTGTGTCACCGCGACGTGATAGATCTGTGCTCATCAAAACGTGAGTGCCAACAATGCCGCGTATTAATCGCTTTGTACATGCTATACAGCTCTGCGGCGTGTTTGTCGCGCTTTTTGTTCACCATTTCATTTGCTGTTGGTGGTTTATTAATGCGCTTGCCACCAATCATTTATAGGATTTGTCGACGGTTTTGTCAATGGAATTAGTAGACTACTTCAGAAAGGATAATTGCCATTTAGACATGTGAAATATATCTTGATTATTAATTCAACCTTCTAGAAATAATAACAATAAACAAGAAAAAAGGCTTTGTTTTTTGTTTTTTATATTTTAGTTTCTTTTTTTTCCCTTTTTCTATTTTCCCTCTAGAAACACGCCGTCTGTAATTTGGTCCCATTCATAGACTAGTGTATTTTTCACCTGATTGAACAATTTTTTATATCAGTGCTGTTAGAATTGTTTATGGTTTTCAATCTAAATATGTATGGCATTTGTAGGAACAAGCAGAAAATCATCAAACTGTATGTCCAAATTTAGACATTCCATCTTTATATAAAACTGTAACAAATTCATTATTATCTATTTTCAGAGTTGCGTGTCCGGAAGTTCCGGTAGCAAGTCCATAACGAGAATCATTGAAGTGCTGGAAAGCTGCTGAGGTTGGCCATCTTGACGGCCATCTTGGCATTCATCTTGTCAGCCATCTTGGTTTGAGCCGATCTCACGATGTGGCTGGTCAATGGGATGGATTAGCACCCGCTCACAAAACCAGTGTGTGTGCACCGATGTGTGCCTAGTCTGCTGCAGAAGTAAAACATCATCAGTATAAAACTGTTGTGACAGGCTAGTTTTATCTAGAATGTCTAGTGTAATCTAGCTAGTGTCGTCAGCTGGTGTCGTTTCATCTCTAAGCAATGATTGCTAAGCATAAAACAATAATAAACTTGATTATGAGTACATCTACCAAGATGAAGCATCCAGTTTTGGATGATCTGCTTTTGATCAAAGTTCTTTTTTTCAAGTAATAAGACAGTGGCATTGTTTTCGCTGTGATCGGATGAACTATGGGTTTCACGTCAATTATCAGCAGTATTTTTCATCAAAATTACCCAGTTCTCAATCCAACCCAATGGAAATAAAGAGCAAAAGAGCATCTCTTGAGTTCCCATGAGTTAGTACAGTAGAACGCATTTATATCAAAGTCTGAAGAGTCCAAATCAAGGATAACTCAAGCAAACAACCACATCACTTCACAGTATAAATCGTTCTAGTAACAGGAAACGCAAAATTTAATTAACTCTTTATTGTTGAGTTAAACAGGTTCTACTGTACTAATTATCAAAAAATTAACATTTGATATGAATATAATACTAAGACATTGGAGTATAAAAGTATTGGTTCAAATCACGAATCCTCATATCAACAAGCGTGACATTACCGAAGCAGCGGAAAAAACTGTGATCCTGGAAGTGGATGTGACTGGTGATTATTTATATAGAAAAGAAAGCTTTCATTGATTGTTATCGGGATTCTGAGGGAATCTGTCATAATGTGCATTGTTTTAGTCACTGCCTGTAAATTCTAGATTATCGATATTGAAATACCGTAAACATCTGTCCAACTGCCCATGTTTATACAAGGGCTCACTGCACCTAATAAAAATTACGTACTTCATATCTCTTGACTGTTGATTGGCAACATTCATGTACATGTACATTCATGTAAAAGCCCTTCAGTTAAAAATTTTCAATTTAAAAGAGCATGGGTGTTTGGATGGTTGTATATGGTATGTTATTTATTTTTAGCTGAAATTGGTTATTGAAATGAAGAATTAAAAGTATGTGTGCTGGAGATGAGCACTTCATTTTGTAAAAATAGCATTGCTTTGACTATCATTGTTAGTTAGTAGATTTAATAAAGCATAGTTTTTAACTAATATTCTATATTTATAACAACTATTTTTTTTATAATTCAGTTTTGAATAGAGCATTATAAACTGGAATATGTATTAATTATTATTAGAACTTCTTTATGGCTGAAAAAGCTGATTTTTTTTAAAATTTTTAAGTGAAAAAAAAATTCACAAGGCGCTCAGAAGGTAGTTCAAGATGCTTAGAAGAAGTATTTGAAATGATGTGAATAATAGCTTATATATATATATATATGTTGATACCATTACAGTGAATATGAAGAGTTTGCTGAATGTTTATATTGTCTGAAAATGTTGTATTTTCAACGTTTGCAGAAATCAACAAGTGCTGTGTAATTTTGTAATACCTATTGGAAAAAGAACGGTTTGTTTATTAAAGTTGGGTAACTGAATGTCGAATTGAAGATGTGAAAGTTTATCTGCTAAGAGTGTTGAGAATTTTGTTGAGTATCAGCCATACATTAAATAATGATATTTTGATATAGGAAATGCTTTATATATAGTCATCAAATGTGGTAAAATTGTTTGCTCATATCTTGATGTGGTACAAAGCGAACGAATGGCGTATATAAGAGTTCTGTTAAATGTTTTTAATTTATAGATGATTTATAATGTTTTTAAATCATTGCTCAGGTCAAATATTTCCCCAATGTTAATGGGATAAAGTGAAATTATGAGATGTGAAATCATGTATATACAGGAATATAGACTGTAATAATGAATACTTGGGTTTGTGTATGTATAAATTTAGATGCACTATGTTCACTTTTTTATTAATGAAATAATCTTGAAATTCACTGAAGCAATTAAGATGATTTATGTATTTTGCAAAATCAAATGAACAGAATTTGCTAATTTCGCTATTGCAAAGCATGGTTACATGTACGTTTTTATCAACTTGTTTTGACTCACTTCACTATTTCACAGCATATTTGATTATTACATGTTCTACTGTTGGCTTCAGGTATGTGACAGAGTCAGACAAACGCCTCTATTGCGTAAAATCTAGACTTAAGCACCCTATTTACCACATTTAAAGTGTGGACATGAAATGAAATATTTTTTACTTTATGGGTTGTTTAGGAAACTGTGTTTGAAATCTGCCCTTTCTTAATGAAATTTTCAGATTTTAGAACAGGTTTCAAGACGTATACTGACAAAGTTCATTCAAATAAGTCCAATACTGTTGAAGATACTCCCCTAAATTCCAATTCTCGTAAGTACCTGAAAACAACAGTAGAATTGTATGAAACTTGCAAGTTGACTTTAGGTATCATAAATTGGTACATACTCTTTTGTTGTACAAATAATGATACTATAATCTGCATAATGACATACAAACATGTTCTTGAAAAGCATTGGAGCTTCAATTCTGAACTTTTTTATTGCATGGAATTTTAGATCACAATGATAAATGGGTTTGATGGATGATAAGATTTTTAATAGAAATTTTCTTGTAACCTTGTGAATGGTACATGTCAATAGGAACAAAACTAAATCAAATTCAAAGATATTTTCCATTGTAATTTTCTTGTGAATTAATCTTAAAATGATAGATGTTGATTTTGTATCAGTCAAATGTAATCTTGAAAGACTTGAAGTGATGCATCAGAGAAAAATAAAGTAATATAGCCATTGTATGATAGTTATTACTATGTAGGCATTCAATCAGTTATTGACAAAAATGCGATTAAGTTATTAATTACTTGTTTTTATTTCTAGAAATGATATAACAGAACTTGATAAGCAAAAAGTTATTTATTCTATATTAATGATTATGTCTTTTAGCATTTTCTTTTAACCCTTCAGTGGCTAAAATTGTAAATGGTGCTACTATTGCATGAAGGAAGTCAAAAGTAACCTAAAATTTACCATTATGCCTATCTAATTCACAACAACTGCCATACGCAAATGAGACATCCATGTTGGTAACTTTTAGCTCATTTTAGGCTTATTCTAGACTGCAATAGTAGCCATCAGTGACTAATACCAGAGTAAAGGTGATGTTCTGAAAGTGCAAATTGAAGTATGAATATTCCTAGAATACTGTTGACTATGTTGTAAATAGTTTTTGACCTAGTATGTATGAATGTTCCTGTACATATGATACAGGGAGCAAAGTATTTTCAGAACGTTCTGTGTACCACTCTGAATGTAAGCGCTGTGTGCTACAATAAAACAACAGTATCATTGCCAGTCTGAGTTACTTTTTTCATTGATTCTAATAGGTATCCACTCATGTTTTTGTTCTTAGAATAACAATTTTAATAATTACATATGATTTATTTTTAGTTTATGTGTAACAGGATGGAGATGCCCACAACAGGCCATTTCGGGGTATTTTGTGAATTCAAAATCTTTGCCTAAACTGAACTACGTCAACTGAAACTTATGGGAGCAAGCTCAGAATGAATGGCGAAATATAACGTGAAAATTATACACTACATGCAACTGCAATGAAGATACACAATTTATAACAGCACAGCCTGTTATGTTAATCCAATGCTCATACTCATTTCTCCGAGGGGGGGGGGGGTCTTGATCAGAAAATGGGTACGGATGTGCCTCGCACAGGTTGAAAACGGCACCCACCAATATACCTATTTTTGAGGAAAAGGCCCACAATATACCAATATCTGAGAAAATGTGACCCACCAAAATACTAATATCCGAGAAAAAGGTGACACCGATTTATCAACATCAGATTCTAGTACATGTAGATATCAAGAATGAATATAATGAATATTAATTTTTTTATCCTGATAAATATACTAAAAATGTGTAAAGGACACCCTTACATGTACCAAAAATGTGAAAAAGACACCCAGAATATACCAAAAATGTGAAAAGGACACCCAGAATATAGCAAAAATGTGAAAAAAGACACCCAGTTTCGAGTCTGTACTAATCACGATAGTGTGAGACCCGCACCCCCCCCCCACCCCACCCCCCCCGCGAGACTCGTATAGGTCTACTCGCTAAAACGGATAACATCTAGGATTAAAAAAAAAATTATATGTCATTGAATGATAATTTGATGATGCAACTATGAGGCTATTGTTTAGAAGTAATTATTTCATAAACACCTATAATTCCTGTCCATCTATGTAATATTTTCATTTAATAGAGGCATTAGGTGTCTGTCTCACAAATTAATAGGTTCTATGATACATTTATTGTTACGCTTTGATAATCATTTGTTGTTTATAGATCCCATTTAACAGCTTAAATTTGATAGGTATTTGAGAGATAATGAAAATGTAACTAAATTATTTATAGATGTTCTAAGATACAATGTAACACTGACTTTAGTTGGTTGTCTAGTAGTAACTATTTGTGAAAGATGAGTTGATATGAATGATAATCCCCATATGCATGAACAGATAATAAAGGGTTAGCCCGGGGGATTAGGGACAGTATTTTGCTCAGTTTTTGTACTGCAGTCATAGCAGGTGTACTTAAAAACTCCAGACAAGCTAAAAATTGAAAAGATTAAGAAAAAGTGTGTTAAAATCATTAAAAAAATTACCTGTGGATAAATAGGATAACAAAAGGACCCCAAAGCAAGGACATTCAGGAAACATCCGGAGGAAGGGGTTGGTGTCTTTTATTAACTTCTCACTTTCACTGTACAAGAAGTAGATCGTTTGATATTCAGGATTGGAAAATATTTTTAAATCTTCCCAGTTCCGGAGGGAGATATCTAGCCTTGCTTCTATCCATGTCCGTCACTATACATTTAAATGGCTCATAACAGTAACACTATAAGACCTATTGCTTTGCAAATTGAATATGTTTTGTTTGGGCAAAAACACAGCTTTGGCCTACTTTTGACAAACTCATGAGCGTTACATTACAATGCCTTGTAACCACTCTACAAGAAGTATATGACCTTTTATCACCAAACTTCATATTTAGCTTCGTTGTACATCTCTCCAGAGCTGATTAGATTTCAGTGAACTTTAGCCTACTTTCGATGAAGTTATGTGTCGTTTAAAACATTTTACAAATTTGGGTTTAGCTGTCTCTTGGGAACAGTTTATGACCTATCATCACCAAACTTTACATTTTGTATGAATACCCGGTATATTACTCTCCCAAGGTGATTTGATGTTTATGTACTTTGGCCTACTTTTGAAGAATTTATGGAACATTCTAATTAAAAACATACCACTGTATTTGGTTAAATATTAATTATTAGACCTATTCTCACCAAACTTTATATTATTCTTTGATATATTAGTCTACTGTCTCTACAACTGATTTGATTTTGGTGTATGTACGTTTGAGGAAGTTATGATGATTTTTCAAATTATTTCACCTTCAAAATATTGTGAACTTTGTCCTGGGAAAACTTTTACATATCATCACTTAACTGTATATATTACTTCAAGATAGCTGCAGAGCTGATTGGCTGATTGGCCTAATTTTTAGAAACTTGCATAACATTTGACATAGAACCTGGATACCATTCTACTTTACAGTTAGCTTTACAGTTTGCTTTAGTATATTTGATCTCCACAGCTGATTGGTCTACTTTGGCATACTTTTGATAAACCTATGATCGTTATGCATTATAACCTCAGAAGGAAGATTGTATTCCAGAACCAGTGTGTAGTTTAGACACTCGCTACTCGCCACAGGCAAGTGTAAATTCACGCTAGCGAGTATGATTTCAAAACTACTCCCCACGACTAGCGAGTGTAATTTTTGTCCCTTTTATGAGTTTTATCACACAAAATTACTCGATATTGATTGATTGAAGTCGTGTTATTGTTTGTACATGGGCGCGTTCATTTTTAAATGTACTTTGGTACAAAGCGCTGCCACAGGCATTGTGTCAAACTACCATCTTTTCATCTTTTCATCTTTTCATCTTTTACTGGTCCGCATGTCATAGGAGCTCTAATCGGCGCAACCACGTTACATAATAAGATGCATTAACTATGGGCGCAAGCTTACTTTTGTTTCCTCATTGCGCGGGCTCGACTTTTGAACTACTGAGCATACGCACGGAAACATGCGTGTGTTTATTTTTCACATTGCACAATAAGTAATGGTAAGTTATTTCTATTTTCTGGCAAGCATTCATAACAGATTGATTGAATAATGTTACTAATAGATCATACATCGCTATATTTGAGAATGACAATCAACTAATGCGATGTTCAATTGATTTGACACCCAGAATCATGGCAACATGTCACGACTTAGCGATGATGCAGATCTAGTATACAAGTGAACTTTCTTTCATAATAAACCATATGTAATGACATATACGCCCAGGAAAGTTACCTTCGGTGAAATTACCGTGCCAAAATAAAGTCAGTTTTGTTGGTGGAAAAAGAAATTGAGTTCAGTTAAAGGCCATATCCCAACCTTAAGTCCATGTTCGTTGTTAGACCCAGGGGCCTTGAATTTATACGTGAATAGACGGTATATGGCTTACGTTTTTTTTATTGTTTATAGACACACTGTTATGACATATGTAGAACGGTCTGCGCAATTTTGTCCTATGATACTGTGTTCTTCCCCAAATAACACTGTAGATCTAATTTCCAAGTATTGACTTCAATATTTGAAGTACTAGTACTGTTTTCCATTCATTTCACAATGTGGTGACACTTTGCTGGGGTGAAAAAACCTGAATCTTTGCCAACAATTAGGCCTTCCCCATCAACATCTAAGCAGACACAATTAATGTAAAAATGTGATTTAATAAATGTGTTTGTACTACAAGTGTTTATTCATACCATCATTTATGATAAGAGTCATTAAATTTGACAACATTTTTGGCGAGTGTGAATTCAGTATGGCGAGTGTAAATTGAAAGTCACTCGCCACACTAGGCGAGTGCTAATCTAGCCGAGTCACATACCCTGCAGAACGTTGATGATATACGAGAAACAATCATATGATGCGTTGGCTTTCTACAATTACTGACATAAAAGGGGCTGATCTTAGGAGGGGGAGATTTTTGGTGTTTCTGAACGTCCCCACTAGTTCATATAATGGTCTGTTAATTGCTGACAATTGATAAAAAAAAAGATGTTTGTAGATCACGATGTTTGAATTAAAATGTTTGCGAAGCAAAGTTACAAAAAGATTCATGTTCGAAGTTTTGAAAAAGAACTTTGTCTTCGTGTGAAACTTGTCATAATGAAAAAAACTCTCCACTCGTTTCCCCCCAAAAATTCATTTCCATTTGGTTTGTGGCATGTCTGTGAGCTTTTGTGTACAAAACCCATGAAACCAACTTGTTGCACGACCACATCTTCTCTAAAAAACTTGGATCTGCCAGTGCTACTAGTGGGGGTATAAACCAGCTTGTAAAACCTCTGCAATAATTTTTTTTTTATATTTCATATTATTGGTCCAAAGTACCAAATGTACCGGTACATAGATTTATACCAACACTCAGTACAGTAGAACCACTATCAAGACCACCTGGGGACTGGCTTTAAATGGTCTCTTTGGAGAGGTGGTCTCCATATAATGTTGATGTATTTGTGGACTTTTGAGACCTCAAGAAATGGTCTCAATAGATGGCTTAATTGGAGATTCTACTGTACCTCTTGAAGTAGGTAAATCCTACTGTTCTCAAGCATCAATCTGCATGGTATTTAACATAAAACACTTCAACGTACACTGCATTTAGCAAAGGATAGCTGCTGAGATTTGGCGCAAAGCCGCAATGCCTTTAGAAGTGTGGAGAAACGTAATTAAGACATTTGTCTGCGAGGTGAGCACTTGGTCCATGGAGGTTGACTCTTGCACCTTTGAAGGTTTTGGGATGTAGCTTGCTTTTATAATATCAGCCTTCACAATAAGAATTAGCCACTGGCCCTGTACCTGCTAATTTTACCCGGCTGTTTTCACAAGTTTCCCACTTTAGAAGTACATTTGTCTGCTTGACTGTGGACCTGGTTCACAGTGATTGACTTCTTACGCGCAAGTTAACTTTTTTTGGCCTTGCTGCAAAGTTATATCAAAAAAACTTTAGAACGATTCTGCAGCTATTCCATGCTGCTATTGCAAGTGTTAATATAATGCCTTACAGGGGGTATTTCTGTAGAAAGCTGTACTGTAGGGAAGTTGCTATATGATGGAACTGGTCACCGGTCGGGTCTGGTGGTGGGTGTTGAGCAAACCTACCCCTTGCAGGTTGCACACTGCTCCGTGGTACCTACACGTTAAATAGGTACAGGTCATTGGGCTTAAAGAGTGTGTGAGTGCTTGTATGATTGATTAGCATTGTGCGCTGAATGTGCTGCCGATGCAAGTATGTGAGAACTGATCAAATGATGATCAATAAATATGCCAATGACCTGGTGTAAATTGTAAAGTCATGAGAGCCAGACTGGGATCAGGACTATAAACCACCACATTTACATTTACATTATTTATATATCTGTCTACTTTTCCCCACAGCGATTGGAACTTTTCACCACAATCCAATCTGGTGTGCATGTAAATTTTCCTGATTATTTGGAAAGTACACTGTAAACCTCACTCATTTTCATTACCAATACCAAACAGTGATGCATCCTGTGCATTGGACCTGGGCACTAATTCAATAAGCAAATGCCATTAAACGAAGTATTAACCATTGTATGCGAAATGATCATTAAACTA
>CM032669.1:40837606-40857134 GCA_019095985.1 Streblospio benedicti
TCTCTTCAGTTTTAAATCCGATTTAAAATGTTTGCAGCTCATAGCTCATATTGCATCTGTTATATGATATCACGTTTATTGCGCACATATCACGCATTGTAGATTCAGCCAAAAATAACAAAAATATACAAACAAGGAATTTACAAATATGCGTCTGCAATATAGCGCACAATTTGTGCAAGATACATTCTCCAGGATAAAAATATATGCCTCAAATTCAGCCAAAACTAAAGAAATACACAGGCATGCACACACAAAAAAACTGAACTAAAAATGAAACACATTCCCGTAAAACATTGTCACGTTGAGGAAAGGTGAACGTTGCTAGCGCATTCCTCTTTAAGTGAGACATAAAACGTTCTGTATACGTGTTGTGTATGGAACAGCGCGAGTCCCAAACGCCACCCCAAAGACCCAATTTGCAATTAAGTTGACAATGGCTGAGCTTTTATGCGACCGTTTTTGTCAGGAAAGAAATTTGTGCGCTACTTTGTCAGATGCTTATTTCAAGTTGTGTCAGCTTTTTTTGACTATTTTAAAATGTCACTGTATTTTCTCGGAGTATAAATGTAATCGTGCTGGGATTTTTTATCTTTTCTAAACTTAATCAAAAATCTAAATTAGATATTGGAAATTGAAATTTAAAATACGACCAAATAACAATTAAATTAAAAACGTTAATCTCGAAATTCTGATAAGCTGTATGTATGGAAAAGTCAAGCTAATAACCATTCCCTTCTAATCATTCCGATAACTCAAAGCAATAGATGGTGCTGTCGGGAATAAAGCCTAAAATAAGCTAAAATTGAACTTGACACCTATCTATGTAGATTTTAGCTTATTTTAGGCTCCATTCTCAGCTGCAATATGAGCCATCAATGACTACTTTGCCAGTAATGTGTCATGGTCTTGCACATGTACCATGATATATGTGTCCATTCCACCAATGTATATTGTTTCCGCTTGTAATTGTCTTAAGCTTTTAGTGGCTAAAGTAGGAAATAATGCTACTATCGCAGCCTAGAATAAAGCCTCAATGTGTTTGGGTAAATTAAACAATCACCATGCTAAATTTGAGCTTATGTTAGGCTTTAATGTAGTAAGCATCAATGACTAACTGACCAGTAATACTTTGAGCTCATCTGTTCTTCACTTTTCCTGTACCACATGACTTACACCTCAACAGCACCAATGCATATCGTTTCCGCTTGTAACTGTCCCAAGCGCAAGTCGTCTTCCTGCGCAAAGTGGCTATTGAGCAGCTACATGATGACCTACAGGGTTAATCACGACCTTGACAAATGTCTTCTCCTCGTGCGCAGTTGTAAACATCACAATCTTGTCAAAACACGTTACTGCCAAGCTATATCTTGCTGAATTTCTCTGCTGCTGGCCACTAAAACAGAAGTGCCATTTCCGAAGGATCTTTCCTTTTCCCATGAGCGCTATATGAGCAGTTGGTTATTCTTTGCTAAAGCGTCCATTTCACTTTTTTATGCTTTTGAGCCAGTTTGTGTGATAATGAAGAGTTAAAACCTAGATTTTACATCAAACGTTCATTTTTAATTAAATAATATTACAGATGGTCTCAATGTAGAGGTGATTTCTATACAGATTGTCTCATTATAGAGGTGGTCACTTTACAGATGGTTATACAGCCACTTAGATTATATATGAGGATCATAGATCATTACATCATTTGGCCATGAATTTACAGAAACATAAACTATTGAAAACATTTATTTTTTCACTTTTCATCTAAGTCCTATTGCACGTTACACGTTGCACTTTACTTCCTAATTTGAAACATAACCTTCACAAATATAGTCAAAACTGTCAACAAACATAGCGCATGATGTGCTTTAATGAGTGACAGTGATGACAAATTAGACAAGATGGTCGACAAGATGGCCGACACATGAGACAATCAGACGACATTTATTTGACAGGAAGTTGAAGAAAGTAGCCTTATTTTGGAGGCATCCCACAGAATGGACAGTTTCTGTCATTTTTAGATGTCTACTTTGGTAGAGGTTTGATGCAAGTAAGCTTCTTACATTGTATATGTTTCGTATTCTGTCAGATACAAGATGTCTGATTCCAATATATGCAAAATACTCTTTAAAAGCAAAGTCAATAGCATCTGTATTTGTGAAAATAACTATACTAGTATGTTAGTGCACTATACGTGTATGTTTAAAGAAAAAGAGTCATTCAAAAATTTGATATCTTTTCAAAAGACTTGTTGAAGTGTACAAAGAATGATACTGGTGCCTTTGATTAAAAGGATCATTCTTAAATAGAGGTTATGTTTATGTTGTGCATACTTTTGAATATTTGCACAATTGATTCTAAATGTTTTAATTATCATCTATATTCAGAGAAAAATCTAACACATATGATTTTGCAGCAACTATTCTGTAACTGTTCTGTACATCTTGAACAGCTTTATTTGAAAGTTGAAACTTAAACGTGCAACTTGAGACGACCAAATGCATTACCAGATTTCCTTCCAAAATCTTAATTATTTTAAATATGCTCTGATAATTTACCTGAAAAGGCAATCTATGTTAAATTAATATTTACACTTTTGCGCCATAGGAGGTAGTGTGTTATTCTAAACTTAAATCTTCCATTTTGACGTCATTTCAAATTAGCTAAATGACACAATGATTCAGTACATCTCTCCCCATCATATGAAATAAATAAATCACTCTAAAAACCCGGCTAGATCTCGAGTTACACGTTGACAAGAAACATTCAAATTCACGACGCTATAAACATAAATAAACAACACGGAATCGGCGATATTTCACTAAAATGAAATCATTTATTATCACTCGATGTCACGCGGTGAATAATTAAAAGCTTGCATTAATGCAGTTGCCGAAATAAACCAGTCGCACAACTAATAATAAGTGACATGTTATGGGTAGCATGGAAATTTTATCCGCTTTCCTTGTTAGAAAATTACCATAAAGTTTAATATCAAATGTGTTTCTTGACACATGCAAAGTTAGAAAACACTATAAATGACACCTGATATAATAGCCTGTCCCCGTAGATATATTCATGCCGTCCGAATTTATGGATGTTATCTGTTAAACAAATGGGCCAATATTTCGTTGGAAATGGACGTTTACAGTCACAACTGTGTAGCTCGAACTTGAAGGGCCTATTAAAATCCTCGTCAGTTCACACTTCCTATAAGCAGTCTTACAATATCTACCCTAAAGGCACATATATAAATGTAATAATAAGGATATATAATCTACTTCTAAGTCTATAATTTTGACTTACATATGTGCAGTATGCAGAGGACACAAACATTAGCAATATCAGGAATAAATTGAATTATTGTTACATTTATATAACAGTTAAAGAATGCAATTACATTCATTTATCCTTTTACGCAAGAAAATTGTCATGATTCTTAACCAAATTATCTATTTTTGCGCAAAATTGAGCAAAAAATGTATGTGAGAACAAACAGCACGTGGTTATTTTTAGGTTTAATAGTTGTAAGAAGCCAGATTGGTTCATTAAGACCACCCCTGTAAAGAAGCTACCTCTATAATGAGAACATAATCAGTGGTCCTAAATCTTCATAGAAAACAATATGAACCTCAATAAAGAGACCACCTCTCTATAGAGACCATTTAATACCACCCTCACCGGGTGGTCTAAATAGCCTCTATTGTATAGCTGAACTCATTAATCTGGAACTCGGATATGTAAAATTTATGGATAGCTTGAACCAATAGCCTTCATGAAATGTTATAAGATATCTTCAAGTTTTTATTCAGTCTTTTCAAGTTCAAGTTAAAAAGCTCCTACTGTATACATAGTTCTCATTCACAGTTTTTAAGACCCTTTATAGAACGCATATTGATGGACACCGCTGTTTCGGAAACTGTAAATTGTTTAAAGAATGCTGCGTCCTGCTAACTTTTACTATTTTGCATTCAATTTTAGGAATATTAACCTTTTGATAGTATGATCAGTAATTGTTTATCTGCTACACGTGTTATGTACATAAGTGACGTGTCCCGTAAAAGTTACGACACTTTTCACTTACCATGTGCACCTGCCATGTGTGTAGTATTTCAGTGGTGATAATAACATCTGATACATGAACATTGAAAATGAAATTCCTGTATGAAGTGAATTATCTAAACACCTGTGCATTGCTACTTGCTAGGTACTTACAAGTGGACATATTAGCTAGCTGGGTGTCAGACATACAAAAGTGTCCACATTAAATGGAGGTCCCTCTATTAACTTACAGCAAGCACAAACTTGTGTTGTCATGGACGATACCCACAGCAGGGGTCCACTTTACAGAAGTGTCGCATACAAGACTGACGTATGCCTCCTTTTTACAATACTGGAGGATAGTTCCAAGTTCATTGCGTGTCATTGACGTATTTGCGCAGGTGACACCCCACCACCCCACCCCACCCGCGCTGTCTGCTCTGATCCTCGCCTCTCTTATCCGTCTTCCTCCACCATCGCTCTTCCCCGACGACAGGAGCCTTTGAACACTCTCACTGTAGCGCACGTTTCCATGCACTGATATCGGGGTGTTGACAGGAGAGAGGATGGATGGACACCGGCCACCTTGATGGGATCTCCCAGCATAGATCATGCACACGAGAAATTATTGGTTTGTAGTCAGTTGTTGTCTCCAGTTGTTATAAGCAAAGCACCAGGACCTGCATCATGAACTTTATTTCTGATCATGAGGTTTCAAACTTTTTAAATCCATACCGGGTGCATTGCAGATATATTGAATGTCCATGTTGATGTTAATGATAAGCACCCACAGGTGAGGTAGTCACATCAGTTGTTTTGTAAGAGATGGAATATACGAGATCATTTAAGGTACATGTATGCAAATGAGCTGCTCTGATTGGCTGCAGGCACCAGTAACTTTATGGATTTTGTCTGTGGCATTGTATAGATAAATGGCACAGTCTTTATAGACACATGTATATCGTCAAACTTTTTATGATGTTTGATATGTTTATACACATATTGAAACACATTCACGAAATTTGCATTCATTCACGGATTTCCATTCAACAGTCTAGTTTTACAGCAGAACCTCCACTATTGAGACCACCTCTAATATATTCAGTTGCAATGATTCAGCTTTAATATACATATGCTCACATAATGGGATGGCTACAATTGGTATTATGAAGCGTGCAGTCTTGTAACACTCTAATTGCAAACTCTTTAACAGTTTACAATAGTTTGTATGTTTGGGATTGCGAAACTAATAGAATGAAAGTTGGCCACAAAAAGAAATACATCTAGTTACCTTTCAACCTGTCAATGTCCTCAGTAACCCAGGAGGCTACCGAGGTGGCTCTTTGACATTCAACCTTCGAGGTGTCACAACTCATTGATGTAGTTGTTTGTAGCCTCGTCTCTGTCATGGTTGAAGACAGTAGAATACTAGATCTGCTCCATTAGCCTTTCTGCGCCATATACAATTAGAATAGCATATGTTCATACATATGTGTAGTTGCCTGCTAAAGGCAACAGACTACTCTAATAAATCAAACTACTGGTGAAAACTACTCAAAATTACTTTATTTGGGTTTGCAAAAAAATGATAAATCATTGTCCATAAAAGAAATAGCCTCTGTTACCCAGTGAGGCTACCGAGGTGGCTTTCCGACATTTATCACCCATGGACTTGTCACAACTCATTGATGGAGTTGTTTGTAGCCTCGTCTCTGAGGCTACTGATGCAAGCATTACCACATGTGGTATGTACTCAATTGCAATAATTTACCTTGATTTGCATACACATGGTCACATATTAAGAACCCTGGCTTCAATGCTAGAAAGAACTACTGCATTGTAGTGTATTGCATTGCACTGCATTGTTTTGTATAACTTTATTTTTTTGTATTAGAGATGTATAGAAAAATCTTATCAATGTAAAAAAGAGAAGTATCAATTGTAGCTAGGCTCCAGGCTAATCAGTAGCAAAATCACACCCCTAATATTGCATCATGGATTTGCAAAAAGACTAATACATGTGGTGGTTATCCATAAAAGAAATACCTCATTACCATTCATGAGGCTGCTAAGATTGAACATATGAGAGAGAAGATTACAATAACATAAAGAGCATTCAAAAAGATTGCAATGAAGTTTGCCCATGAAAAGAAATAGCCTTGTTACCCTTCAATGTCTCCAGTTACCCACGAGGCTGCCAAGGTGGCTCCCCCTGCATTTATCACTGTGTCTTCCTGTCACAACTCATTGATGGAGTTGTTTGTAGCCTGAGCTCTCGTGGCTCAAGACAGCTATACCAGTTGAACGCCATATTCAATTGAAATGATTTACAATTAACATAGGCAGATCCAGTGTGGAGGGTGCACAGGGGGCATGTGCTCCCTGTTTTTCACACAAAATTTTTCATTTTCATGAGTTTTTGGCAAATTCGCGAGCCTTCGCTCATACAAAACTCAAGAAATCCTGTGGGTGCGCCCCCCGCCCACCTTCCAAAAACGTGAATCAACTTCCATACACATTGTACACAATGATAATGGTCTGTTAATACAATTGCAAGTCAACAGGCTACGAAGATATCATGGCAAACTCCTTCACAGTATACATAGAAGTTGGCAACAAAAAGAAATGCCCCTTGCTGCCCTTCAGTAACCCACGAGGCTACCAAGTTGGCTCAGCAGACATTCATCATCACGTTGTACTTGTCACAACTCATTGATGGAACTGTTTGTAGCCCTGTCTCTGAGGTTCCCGACGACGCGAGTGTTACAATATTACCACCTGCCACGCCGTTCTCCGAGCCGTTTTGTCTTGGCGAACCTTATTAGAAAGCAATCAAGGGACCCGCTTTGGTCCCGCAGCCGTCACTTTCACAACTATTAATGGCCGATCCTTGGCCATCTCTTAGCAAAATGGCAGCACGGTTGTTCGTTTGTTCAGGAGTTGTCAAAACACGTCGCGAATAAATGACTTAATAAAACGCTATTATTACATTTGCGCCCCGATGAACGTCGGTGATAAACAACGTGCCAGCAAAATTAATGACTTTCGCATTTAAATGGTGTTTCCTGAAGGATTAGCTTATCATTGACGAGTCGTGGGCTTCCTGTGGTAGTACCAAGCACAAATACACGACACGAAGCACATTTATAACATACACCTCGAACGAGACACGCCGATTAGCAGATGATTCATGACTCCTCGGTGGGGGAGCATCGATCATCTCAATTCACACTTGACGAACTTGTGAAGAGCGCATGAAAGTTGGAGCAAACAAGCCCCATGGTTGTTTGATAATAGAGGCGATGACAGTTGTCGAGAAATATGGCAAATACTACGCTGATAACGGGCGGCTTAGTACGAAGACGGGCAGACGGTTGTTAATCATGTGAAGAAGACAGTAAGTCATTTCAGAGGAGACACCAAGATGGCCGCTCGCTGTTAATGATAATCCGGCTGGTTATTGCGAGTGTCAATCAGCAAACACTCGCTGTTTGCACTCCAAGATACGCCAACGGGCCGTGCTTTGATACTGTGACAGGTCTATGACAACTTCCACAAGCAATAACTCATCAAATGTGCATATTTCTTTCTCCACGCCACCGATGTTGATAGATTTCCGGAAAGTTCAACTGGTGGCGGTGGCGGTTTCTCAAGACCTTATTTATGCTCTCAACCTGATCAATGTGTTTTTAATGAACCAGGTAAGACAGTTTGCTCGTCCATCTTATTCAGCAGTCAAAAGCGTATGCTAATGGACAAAACCAACAATTTTTATTGTAATCAGTTTTGTTATACTTGAAAACTTCGTGAATCTGACGGGAATCAAACTGAACTGAGGGACTCGTCATAGCATCCAAAAATATCAAAAACGTTACAGTTACAGACATCAGCGAACCTCCCTCCAGAGATGATTAAGCAAAGTCTATCACAGAAGAAGAAAACACTTATAAATATATTACACCTTTTTATTCACTCTTCATGCCGAGAACAGAGCCTTTGTGCAGACGTGTAGTGACGCAGACAGCCGATTATAGCGCGATTATCAGCCGCTTCAATAGCGTGCTAATCCCCGCAACAATAGCCAAGTGTCCACGCAGGGGGGGAATCCAACATCTCACCGTATCACCCACTAATCCCTTTTGATCCTCATCAACCCTTTTATGGTTTTTAGGTAGTAAATCAAATACCTGTCAATTTAAACCCTTTAGTGGATGAAGTAGTAAATGGTGCTACTGTTGAACCCTTGAATGTAGCCTACAATAAGCTCAAATTTAGCAGAATGGATATTTGATTCACCTGAACCCAGTAAGTGAGACGTAACAAGCAAGATCAAAAGGATTAGTCTGTTATCTCTGCTGTTGATGTCTTGAATATAGCCTAAAAATAAGCTCAAATTTACTAAGATGGTTGTCTATTTGACACTCATTGCATTCTGTCGATCAGACATCCACTGTGGTGAATTTGTGCACATTTTAGGCTTTATTTAAAGTAACAATAATATATATTAACTGCTAATCCGTTTTTATCTGGCTAACTACAGTAGCGCCTTGTTATACGGGAATTGCCTACCTTAGTTTCATTTTCCTTCAACTACATTATTAACAGATATCGCTTGGTTATCTCGAAAATTGGGAGTCTCGAGCATTTTCCTATTCATTCTCTATAGCTTCTAGATAACGAGTTTCTACTGTGTTCGGTGTGCGACAGGAGCATGTGACGTGTTTAATGCTGTCAGAACGCTGTGATAAATGTCGTCTGCTGGACCATCAATCAAAACAACACGGTCTGCGTGTCGGGTCACATGTTTCAGCTAATTTTAATTGGTCATTGTTTGGGTCTTGTGTGTTTTTATGTGACGATGACTCCCCTTTTTTGAATACTAGTAGTTTGAATATTTCAATGTTTATACTTCTTAGGATATTTTTTTGAATATTTAAATGTTTCAAGTATATACTTCAGCACTTTTCGAATAGTTTAAATATTTCAAATGGTGATGTATAAAAGTTGAACGTAGAGACATGTGTACTATGTTATTCTTCACTAGAATAAGGAATGAATTTGGATGATAACCTTTTGAATGACAAGGTTTCATTGTTAAAGTATGACAGAGATTCTTCCTATACCAATGCAATTAAATCTAAAGAGACATCAATTTATCACTTCTAGGCTATACATAGTGAAATATCATGCAAGAATAAAAAAAAGCAATTCTGCTCAACATTCTGACCACACGTGTACCAAAAACGATGCAAAAGGAAAAAAACAAAAAAACTAATGTTGAGAGTTTGGAACCTCCCAGAACTGCACTGTAGCCCCAAAAAGTAAAAGTGCACGGGGTTGTGACCAAGTTTGTAATGGCCAATTATTGTTTCTGGTGGATGTTGACAGATTGATAAGACTGACAGGCTGATGGTGCTGATGGCCTCTCATGCTGACAAATATGACAGCGGATCAGCGCAGCCATTGACTTTTGTCAGCTGTAACGCTAATAGCCAAACAGTAGTTAGCCGCGCTCGTATCGTGCTGATAGATATGACTGATATGTGTACAGTCCGACCGGGCAGCTACGAATATTGAAGGGAGGAGATGAAATTTCGTTGTGGGCTCGCGGGAATCTCTATTACACTGACTCTAAGCAGTCTTACAATATCTAATATTGGAGTGATAGATTTTGAAATTTGACGTAGAGTGGGATGCTAAAAAATCAAGACCACCTCTGGTTTGGGACTACTTCTATTATATGGCGGTGTCCCACTGTATCAAACTTTCATTTAAAAGTGAACACCGTCTGTTGAGACCACTTCAGGTCAGTCCCCCACTGAGACGTCCTAAAGGATTGTTTCTATTATTGTAATAATGTGAATTCAGAATTGAATTGAGTAGATGGCAATTTTGAGTAGGATTTGAAGTATGAAGTACTTAAATACTTGAGGTATCCATGAATTTGATTTATCAGAGTTCCATCGTATAGAGTCTGGTGCATGAGAGTAACAGAAAATAACAAAGTGGTTTTTTTTTGGTGCACATGGTCATGAAGTCGTTAATCTATTAGTATCTAATGACCAATGATTAATTTTGTTATTGAGTGCTAGGCACATTCACCAAGTGCCTGTCAACTTTGTTTCCGATTGTTTTCTGTTGCATTAGATAGATGAAAAGTCTCCTTTTTTGTTGGAATGGGCATAAAATCCTATGATACGGTTTCTTAGGGGTTTCTTTCTTGTCAAGGTGGGTTATGTTAATTGAATGTCCGGCACACCCAGCATGGTTTCAGAAAAGTTACGTTAAGAGTATACTGCATAAAGTGAGTATAATGTTCTTGTTTATGGCATTACAAGATTGAGGTTTTTGGTTATGTCCTCAGTTCTGAATTGGTTAATAGATAATCGTATAACCAATCATTCTGTGTTAATTGAGTGTTTGGCACATTCATGCAAGTGTCAAAAGTATTGCAGAAGTTTTGCAATATTTTCAAAATGCAATATTTTATTGCAGAACATTGCAATACTTAAGTGAATTATTGCACAAGTAATTCAGTACTTTTTAAAGTATTGCGCCTATCCCTGGACTGTACATTACCTTTCTTATTGCCGTTTTCAAGTTATTCTTATAATTTCTAAGGGGCATGTATGTGAAACAAAATTAAATAGTTGTCTGATCTTTACGCAAATTTCACAGATGTGAGGGAAGAAGATATCCTTCAAATACGTGAGATACTTTTGGAGATAATCCCCAAATTCGGATGATGCGAAGAACCTGAAAACACTGATAGAAAGTTTAGCTTTATGGATGATGTAAATATTTCAGCCAAAAAATTGCTAAATTACTTCTACTGATTTACAACAAAACCAGTTGATTTATGAGTTGATTATGAAATAATCATTTATTTGTATTTTCAAGCTCGTTACGCTGATAGTTGGTAACAGTCGTCATGAAACATGGTCACACAAACGTCGGGTTCTTATCAAAACTCATTATAATGGAAATAGATGACGCTTTGTTCTGGTGCTGGATGCTTTACAGAAGGACCCGCCTGTTGTAGACACCTGCAAAGGGAGTAAAATGATTGGGCTACCATTTATTATTGTACAGGGGAGTATGAAAAAACAAAACAATTACGGTATAATTTTCAGGCCCCTCTGCCCAAATCTGTTTGAGAATGTCAGGGCCAACTCCATCCCAATAATTACTACCAATTTTCTGTGCCACCCTAGATTTTCAAGCCCATTCTCATGCTCCAAAATTGAGTTAAGTATTTCAGCTTGCTATGGCCCCTCCCTCCACCTAGTGTTGTCATACCCTCCGTGGGCTACGGTAAGGCCAGCTGAAAATCTTGGTTAATCTCAAATCAGCCAGGGTTATGGAGATTCTGACGTTTTGAGCATCCAAGAATTTTATTTCAATAAGTGGATGGTTGAAGGCCAGATGCTACTTTACACAAGAAACTGTTTTGTTTAACATTTTTAGTAAGACCATGTTCTCATGGCCCCTTATGTAGCCAATGGGAGCATGAAACTGTGTCCCGATGGTTCGATATTACTGTATGTCGATTCATTTTCACACCAAACTCCACATTTGCGATGAAATTGAGAAATTTATAATCCTAATGTCCTTTTATGGTCATCTTCAATATCGTCCATCATCATACATGATCTATCACACGCAGCAAACAAGAATCTCGGCAGGGGATATAGATAACGCAAATTTAGGACCAAAACAACTTGAAGCAGGATCTATTAAATAAATAAATAGGCTTCTACAATGCGATGATAACGCCATGGCATGAATCTTATCACAATAAGTGTCATTATTTATAATCAATGCGAATCGTTAACTTTTTAATGACTATTTCAGTTGTAATTTAATCAATTCATCATTCAATGGCTATGAAAACTTGACTTGATAAATGACCTGTTTGTCTTACCTTGAATAGATCTGTTAATACCCGAGAACGTGAGAAGGAATTAATCGTACAATAAGTGCCATCAAAAGAGAATTCCATTTTCCTTTTTTTCGTAACATTAGGAATAAAGTAGGATTGTTTATCTAAAAGTCTGATAAGTCAAACTTATGGATGATTCGAGCAAATTTCAAGTGATTTCTCTTGACATTTTACTTTGAAATCCAAATGAAAATTTTAAATTTTGAATAACTCAAATTTTTTACAGACTTCTTCAAGTTCAAGTTAAACACCTCAACTGCACAAAAAGTTTAGGTGTAAAAATTCCCAATAACATTTTCAACTCATATTACGAAATGAATTTTCGCTAAACACAAAAAAGACCATTTGTTTCATGTTTCGACCAGATTACGTATAATCAGTCTCAGATCATCCTTAATCCCGGTAATCTCTCCTCCGACAGAAACACACATAACTCTTTCTCGTGTTACGCTGCATAAACGAGTATTTGATTTTCCCCGACACTTTCCAACAGATATTTACAAGCGTATGTGGCAAACACGAGAAAGAAGCAATCGTCGGAATAAACCATCGCCACATGTTGAGGTCGGCAGACGTCATATTTCAGTTTCGGCCCCACACAGAATAACTTTGCTCAATCACTGCGATCTCAACTCGGCAACAGAAACAATTTCACCTGATTTAATGTACAGTAGAATCTCACTATCACAATATCACTTATCTAGAATTTTCTGCCATCTCGAGGTTAGTTCCATTTCCCTTCAAGCACATTATGAATATATTTCACTTAGTTATAGCAATATAACTTCGCTCATTCGCACTGGTCAGTGGAAACAATTTCCCCTGATTTAGGTCTCTTCGTAAATGAGACAAAGAAAATAATTATTCCTGTTAAATGTTATGGAGGATCTACAGTCAGTTGAACCCATTTATCGTAAACTCTGATAAATCGAAGTTTGGATAACTCTATTAAATAACCCTGTTCATTCATTTTACCTTACTATAGTACCGTAGTTATTCTGAAAACTCAATTATGAATAACTCAATATTTTCGTACATCCTTTTAAAGTTAGAAAAGTATAGAAAAGCTAGCTGGCTAGCGACCAGTTACCAAGCACCAGCAGTTTAACTAAGCCCACAATACATGCAAACCAGACCACAAATGATCATTGTGATTTGCCACCAAGAACGCTAGCCCACCAGTTACCAAGCAGAGCGCAGCTATATAACAAGTTCACAACTAGACGCCTAGTGCTATTGATCATTGTGACATTCTGCGAAGAAGAAATGCTGTAGGATGACTCAGTAGTGTCTGTTTGATAGAAATGTATCACCCTCGCCGGAGCGTCTAATTCTGCCGTCTGCTCCCCACCCACGTCTGCCACTTATCTCTGCCGATGATTTACGCCGTGTACCTTGTTTACTTTATTAACCTCGCCAGCGCTAAATCAGAGAGCTCCACTACGTTTGCGCCATAAATCGGCTGTAAGTGATTCAACTTATTGTCAGATTGCGAAATGAGCAGGTCGTGATAAGGTTTGAGGTGAGCATAACTCACACGGCGGGAGCTCAGTCAATTACCGAGCACTTTTTATGCTTGAGTGGGCTACTCGTTTGGCTGTCGTTTGATTAAATATCACATTTATTTGATTGAACTGCTGTGTAACTTCCAATTAGGATCACCTGTCTACAGAGACCACCTCTGTGATAAAACCGATTTGTGCTGTCCCAAATCTACATATGTAGAGACTTCCTCCCTATTGAGACTACTTGAAGCCACTGGGAAGTTAGATTGATAGAAAACTTACACTTTCCTTCAGTCTTCAATTGAGGAGAGCATTAGAAAATGCAGCCATTTCAAACAATACAGAAGACATGATCTCAAAAGACACAAGAAAAAGATGAACCAAACTTTACAAACAGCGAAAAATGCAAAGATCATACGTTACGATCACTCATAATCACTCAGCATAAACAAAAATGCGAGGCGAATATTTCATCAGACGACATTTTCGCAATGTGCACATGAAACCAGCGCTGTGCTGCGACTGTCGGGCCATCTATCTGGTGCCATGCATCATCATGCCACCGCCTGCCAAAGGCTGCCACCGCCGACAAAAAGGATTACCGCGAATTTCGCCCATTCTCCAGGCAGAACTGAACGATTTCTATCATTCATCTCCGGAAAATTGTCATTCGCTGGCAGATGGAATGATGAATGTTTTTAATTACGACGGATACACGACCATGTTTCCGAGATGGCAAATCAAACAGTGAGTTGGGGATCTGTCGCGGCTCAGTAATGTTGCTGGGCGCTAAGGAAGTCCTTATTAACTCTATGGCAGTGATGACTTGTTTTTTGCGAGCATAAAAAATTGTCAATTTTCCGCGAGGGTTTGAGCAACACTTGGCCGGATGCTAGCAACGGCGGAAGAAATATAAGCTTTTAATATTCTTGTGACATTGGTGTGTCATGAGGTAATATTTCGCCCTCGTCTTAATGAAAGCGTTAAATCAATGAACTAACTAGTGGACATCTTAACCAGGCAGCTCTAACACTCAGGAGACGACAGATTCATCTTTCTAACGCTATAAAACGCTCATAAAAAACGGCGTAAAGAATGTGTCATTGCGTAAATCTTTCAGCAGTTCGACGAGCATCGATTAAACTGACAAGGAAATTTAATGGGAATCCTGTTCTTCATTCAGCGGGGGCTTGTTTATTGCCGTATAAAAGCAGTCTCGAATGTCAGAACCGCCGCTCGTAAATGTAAAACACGAATCAGTCTATTAATCTTGTTGTTGTGACAGCGGCAGATTAGCTAATCTCCACTCAGTTACTGCTCAATCGCATTCATCATTTTCACCATCAAGGGTTTTGTGAATTTTATGCTCGACGGTGCTAGATAGCAGTTGAGTGCATTGTGTTGACACATGAGGACATTATGAATGCAATAAAGCTTTGGTTGTAGCAGTGCAGATGGCTTTGTATGTATGAGATGCGATTATTTCATTATTGAAATACTAAGTCCGAAACAGAAAGGGAGACAGCTTGTACCGTTTATTCTATTTCAAAATTTGTATTTCATAAACTATGTTCATACCAAAGAAAGGTAGGGAGTAAAGCATATTAGATATTTACGATTTTTCACTAAGACATACATGTTTTCTTTGTTATGTTCTCTGGACTATACAACCGATCAATCCTCATTAAATACCAACGATAAGAATTGGGTTCGAGTCACAGCATTGGCTATGACATATAGCCTTCAAGACTTGGAGAAAGAATACAACAATAAAAAAAAGCTTAAAGGTATTGTTTGTGATGATAAAGTTGTACCAAATCATGACGCAGAATAAACTTTATTTAAAGGTTATTTTAGAAACTTGTACCAACAATTAAGCCGCTCAATAGATCAGATGATGATATTCAGATGTACTGAATATTGGTACTAAAAACTAACACAAAAATCAAACACAACATTAACGACCAATCAAAAGACCAATAATCCTATGACAAAGACCGCAGACACGAAATCCACAAGAACTCACTCACTTAAAAGTTGACCTCTCCTGCAGCCACCGACAGCGTCAGGTGCTTTAAAAAGACGCTTCAATCTATCAATGGCCATTTGTCACCCGTTCACACAAATAATCCCGATGAATGGACGAAAACACGAGTTTGACAGCGATCACCATTAAAAAGCTGCGTGGCTGTCAGCGTAATAATGCGGCTACAAGTTCCTGCGAGAGGCCAAATTACCGGCACAATACTAAGTGAACAGGGTCGCGGCGAGGGGCATTCCCAATTGAAAAGGGTCGTGTTTGCCGGCAAGCATGTGCGGGGAAAGATGTGTGTTGGGGTGATGACACCCAGGGGGGCGAAATGATAAAAAACAAACGCGGGCCGTAAAACTGCCAAAGTTGACAGGCAAAACAGGACCTTGGTGACGGATAATAGTTGTGTGCAAAGTAACACAATCGTTTAATATCTGCGTGGCGTAAGCGGGGCTGTCAGATTGGTGGCGGATAAATCGCTGGTTGCCAAGTTTATGGTCAATTCCTGTCCAAATAACACTGTTGCTGTTAGTCGATATGTCGTCTGCTAAAGTCTAGTGATTAATTAGCTTTTAACGTTGAACTGTCGGCGGCTAAAATGGCCACCAAATTTACTTTGAAGTGCATTGAAAAGATGTAGTGTGTGTCATTGGAAGGTCTGTTCGTTTGTGGGCGTTCTAAAAGCGTTATTTATGTTGATGCATTTTGAGGGGGAGAAGTTCCAAATGTGCATGCTTGATTCAGACAATATGACTAAACAAATGGAAGATGGGAATGGGTCAAATAGTAGTGTTGTAATCTTCTGTAATCATACGTATTTGTAAGTCATTGAATGAACCAACTTTGTACCGTGCCTCAAGTGATCTCAATAGAGATGTGGTCTCTTAACAGAGGTTCATGATGGTGTGAGTTTAGAGGCTTTGGAAAATGTTGTTATGGAGTTGGTATATTTATTTATATTAAGCTTAAGCTATATAGAATATGAATAGGATTCAAAATCAGGATGTCAATGTTAATGCTGAAAGTACCAGTGTAACTAGATCAATTATTCCTATGTATCAGATGAGATGTTGGGATCTGTTTGAAGTTTGGCTAATCAGTTCCAAACATGAATGATGAAGATGCATTGGTACATTTTGTGATACATTGACAGGTGCTGACCTATGGTGGTGAGATGAACAACTACATGTGTGCAGACGTCATTTTGAATCAAAGATCTTGAGATCCATCAAATTAGATTTGAATATGACGGTGAAACTTTAAGGATTTTGTCAGATAACACTGAAAATTACTGCATCTAAATCATAGGCAATTACCCGTTTTACTTGAGCTTCAAGGGAGGGAAGTCAACTAGTTATCCTAAAATTCAAGTTATCGTAGTGGTTTATAGATAAAGAGAAATGGTTATGTGCTCAAGTTATCCATGAATCTAAGTTATCGTAATTCAAGATAAACAGGTCACACTGTATAAGTTTTTTGCTGATATAAAAAAATCCTTATTAAATTACTGTGGTTTCATTGAAAGTGCTTCTTGCCGTTATCAAACAGTTGAATATTTGTTAAAGAGACCAATTGCCAAACTTACAAAACTTAAAATTTTTGCATCATAACTCACGTACATTCTTCATCTTCTTCAACATACATTTCTTTAATACAAATAACCAACCGCCAGTCAAGATATTATTTGATGCATTCAAGATTTCGTGAATTATGAATCAGATGAATGGCTTGTGCGATAAAGGTGACATCTCATAAAAGCTTTACATGCGAATGATGAAGTTATGAGATTGAGATAGCCTCTTGAGCGTCCCGTACACACATCATCTCGCACCAGGTGATTTATACAGTAGAACCTCCCTATTTAACCCTTAACTGTCTGGTTAGTCATTGATGAGCCTAACATTTGTCATGATGGATGTCTGTGGTAAATTTGAGCTTATTTTAGACTTTATTCTACTCTGCAATGGTAGAACCATTTACTACATCATCGACTATACCAAAGAGTTTAACAGCTGCATTCGGGTATATCAGACACCCGAGATCACACATCTGTTGTGTGTTAAGTTTGAGCTTATTTTTGGCTTTATTCTACTCAGTAATAGGAGAACCATGTACTTCTTTAGCCACTACAGTATTAAGACAACTGTGAGAACTAACTTCAAGTGGTCTCAGTCAAGAGGTTCGAGGTAGTCTCTTTGAAGGATGAAGGCTTGATAACTGCGAAAAACTGTCTCATTTTAGAGGTGGTCTTGTTATAGAAGTAGTCTTAACATGTGATGTATATTCACAGAAACAGCCCACCTACTAGCAAATATGCAAAATATGAACATTTTTGACAGCAACATTTATTGAGTGCAATCTTCGCTGTTTTTTACTGTCAGATTGTTCTCATATTCTGGCCTTTTTAGCCCCAGGATACCCTGGGTGATATTAATGGAGGTAGCAAGATCTTTAAAAAAGGAACACGTTGAAAGTTTTCATAAGTTTACATCAAGTTGAACCATGCTGTAGTTATTGCTTGGTAATATTCATACTGTCCAGTGACAACAAAACATACTTCATAATGGCACACTCCATTTCTCATATCCCTTGATGTTGAAATCTGGCAATTGATGGCATTTATTGGAAGGGACACCAAACACGAATGAAGTCCCAAAAAAGCACTGTATACAACTATATCAATGCTAGAAATATACAAACATAAAAAAAAGGTACAAATCATAATAGAGTATAACTAAATCACAGGTTAGTCTTTGTGATATAATGACGCACTTCCTTAAAAAACTCACGCACCCCACCACCTCTTACAGTAACAAGAAAATAAACTGCAAACTGGCATAATCCATTTGTCAGCGTTATGAAAGTTGCATCAATTAGCAGACGACTTTGTGAGTGCCACGGGTGATGATGTAAGGCAGTCACTTCACCTCCGCCCGGGCCTTTTGCCCCGCTCATCCATCACCTCTTTTGATATCCCCAAAAAGGTTAGTGCCGGTCGCGGCAGCACGATTTACGGCATAAATAGATGCTTTTTGTTCCTGGATGACAAATTTCAACTAGCCGAGGCTTTATCAAAAACAAGATGGAAAATATTTATAACGGTGGTAGTTGGGGTGCCTTTGTATACAGTGTCCGTTTAGCGTAAAGCAAAGTAAAAGTATCATTTTATGAAATAGATTTATAATATAGGCAGTTTACAAAGACTGGATGCTATGTTTTATTGAATAACAAATGCGTTTTTTTATCAGGCAATAATAATAACTGTAAAATGATAGATTGCTTCACATAACAAGAGCTAAAGATACAGCAATTTGACATGGCAGCCCGGCAAGCAAAAAAACCACGTTGAAGACTAGTTTATAATTTGTTTGTTGTTTTCCAAGCTACAAAGGGCCTAACTGAATCATCATCCGATTTATAGAACTTTCCTCTACTACGGTTTGATGTGACGTGTGAAATGTCAGATGTCGTCTGCTGGCGTTACCGTCTCCGTGTCGTCTGCCTTTCCTCAGCTGTCTCGTAGGTTATGATTGGTTGACAGCATTATTTTAAAAAAAAACAACACTTTGTCAGAAGCAAGGTAGAAATCATTGTTGAAACACGTCTAGCGTTTTTATTTTATTTGACAGTTTCTCTCCTTTGTTGAGTGGTGCTTGTCAACTCCCCGAGTGTTTTTGCTGGCTATAAGACTGCCAACATGAAGGGTGCTTTTCATTTTGCGTAGTATAGATAGTTTCCAACCTGAAGTTTCTAATTGCGGAAAGTTTACTTTGTTGTGTATAATTATATCGCCCTTGATTTGTCAATCATACTTTCAACTTGTTCAATGTTACAAACTTACAAGTTCGAATAGTTCACCAGTTCAAAAGAAACATATTTGCATTACATACTAGTTATTTATAGCATTTTTGTACATAAATTTGCTAGATGAATGCATTTATATCGAGATGCCGTTGCATATGCTCTTTTCGTCTGTCAACACAAGAAAATGATAAATACTATTGAACTAGAAAA
>CM032669.1:40857234-40937338 GCA_019095985.1 Streblospio benedicti
AAGAAAATAAACTGCAAACTGGCATAATCCATTTGTCAGCGTTATGAAAGTTGCATCAATTAGCAGACGACTTTGTGAGTGCCACGGGTGATGATGTAAGGCAGTCACTTCACCTCCGCCCGGGCCTTTTGCCCCGCTCATCCATCACCTCTTTTGATATCCCCAAAAAGGTTAGTGCCGGTCGCGGCAGCACGATTTACGGCATAAATAGATGCTTTTTGTTCCTGGATGACAAATTTCAACTAGCCGAGGCTTTATCAAAAAACAAGATGGAAAAATATTTATAACGGTGGTAGTTGCGGTGCCTTTGTATACAGTGTCCGTTTAGCGTAAAGCAAAGTAAAAGTATCATTTTATGAAATAGATTTATAATATAGGCAGTTTACAAAGACTGGATGCTATGTTTTATTGAATAACAAATGCGTTTTTTTATCAGGCAATAATAATAACTGTAAAATGATAGATTGCTTCACATAACAAGAGCTAAAGATACAGCAATTTGACATGGCAGCCCGGCAAGCAAAAAAACCACGTTGAAGACTAGTTTATAATTTGTTTGTTGTTTTCCCTCAAGCTACAAGGGCCTAACTGAATCATCATCCGATTTATAACTCCTCTACTACGGTTTGATGTGACGTGTGAAATGTCAGATGTCGTCTGCTGGCGTTACCGTCTCCGTGTCGTCTGCCTTTCCTCAGCTGTCTCGTAGGTTATGATTGGTTGACAGCATTACCTTTTGTAAAAAAAACAACACTTTGTCAGAAGCAAGGTAGAAATCATTGTTGAAACACGTCTGTCTAGCGTTTTTATTTTATTTGACAGTTTCTCTCCTTTGTTGAGTGGTGCTTGTCAACTCCCGAGTGTTTTTGCTGGCTATAAGACTGCCAACATGAAGGGTGCTTTTCATTTTGCGTAGTATAGATAGTTTCCAACCTGAAGTTGCTAATTGCGAAAGTTTACTTTGTTTTGTATAATTATCGCCCTTGATTTGTCAATCATACTTTCAACTCGTTCAATGTTACAAACTTACAAGTTCGAATAGTTCACCAGTTCAAAGAAACATATTTGCATTACATACTAGTTATTTATAGCATTTTTGTACATAAATTTGCTAGATGAATGCATTTATGTCAGATGCCGTTTGCATATGCTCTTTCGTCTGTCAACACAAGAAAAATGATAAATACTATTGAACTAGAAAACAAGTTTCTTACCAAAGTGCAAACAATTAATCTACAATCGACTGCACTAAGCACAATATATAGCAATTTTGTTTGAAAATATATGAAAATTCTGACTGATTTCCTTGCAAGGGTCTTGACAAAGTATTATGATCTTTACTGGTTTTGTTCAGTGCAGCAAACTAAATTGTGCAGAATTTATCCCAACAGGGAGCCACTGCCGCCTAGTGGTAAAACGAGAAACTAAAATTCACATTTCACGTGTTTGTGATTGAAGGCTTTCATTGCATGCTGCTTGTGACATGTTTATCAGTTTTGTTAAGAAGAAAGTAGATTGACAAGCTTGAGTTATTAAGCATTTTTGTATGCATGCGTATAAAAGTCGTTATATGATAGATTTTGGAAAAGTTTTATGCAAAAATGTTGTTGCCTCTCATGATTTACCATGATGTATTGCATTTCTGTAGATCAGTAGAGTTTGACGAGTTTTATTGTCAATCCAAATCCAATACAATACAATATATGTACCTAGACTTGAAGGGAGTAGATACAAATTTGTTCGTTATTCAAAACCAGCATTTTCAGAATGATCTTTAATATATAGAGTGCGAATGTGAATTGTAATTTGCTCAAGCTATGTGCAACTCCAACTTGTTAGATTGAGATATACAGGTCCAACTTAACTACCTGATAGAGCCTAGAATAAAGCCTAAGATAAGCTCGAATTACTCCATTGGACTCACTACTTGTAACTGAAATCTCTAACTGTGGTAAAGTATAGCTTATTTCAGGCTTTATTCTAGTCACCAATCGTAGACATCAATGACTAAGCCACCAGTATAAAGTCCCATCATACAATCACACTCCCCCCAGAAATGATTCATTACCAGCCACACCCCATAAGCAGAAACGTCGAAGAAACCAGACAAAATGGATGTTCATATTAAAATCCGAGGTGCCACAGCGATCCTTTAATGTTCTCCCCCAAAGCCTCCCCTATTACTTAAACCTGGCCACTCCAGCCTCAATCCACATCAGTTTTCTTTGCTGATTTGCGAACTCAAAAGTGTCCCCACATGGGGTGGGAAAAATAAGTGCTGCTTCACTAGCTCAGTTTTCGAGATTTGACAAAGTTTCTGTATTGTTTTCTTTTTCAGATGTAGCCTTGTATGACAATTTGTTTTATGTATATTGTCACTGATTTCAAACTGTGATTAATTTTCTTATGTCTATTATTATTGATTTCAAACTGTGTTGCTTTAGAAAGCAAAAATCAAGTCCACTGAGTGTGCTGGTCAACACAGATGGAAAACAAACATGTCACCATGCCATTTTCAACCTTTCCCTTCCACTTTGACCAACACGAATAAGTCAGGAGTCAAGCAAGCGAAATGTGGTGGTCGCTGTGAAAAATCAAGTCTATCGGTCAACACAGGCTGAAAAACTTCCGTGTAGCCATGTCACTGTTAACCCACTGGGCGGTCATCAAGATGCGTTGACCAGCATCGAGGCTAGTGTTGGGAAGAAGGATCAGAAGTCAGGCAAGCAGAAAATGGTGGTCTGTGTGAGAAATAAGAAATCACGCGGAATCAGCGTCGGGGGAGCGGGGTTGTCAGAGACTAAGGACCGGCGGGGGACCTCCGAGCTGCTCACACACTAACTCAACACCCAAATTTGGCCCTCATTTGCTACGTGGTGACAGGGCGCGAGAGCCGGGGTGGGTGAGAGGGGGGTCACGGTGCAACGGGGGGTGGGGTGGGTGGGATGTCATGGTGGCGTGGAGACGCGAGATGGAGGTATTGGGGGATGGACAGGAGTGGATTTATGCTCGGTGTAAATATTGATGGTTGTGGTGGTGTGTCGTGTCTTTTGGAGAGGGTGGAGGGATTTCTTTGTTTACTGCGGTGTTTGGCTATGTGTTGTTATGCATTACACACGGTAAAAGTTGTCGTTGATTTTAGAGATTTGTTGTCTACCATTGCGTTTTTCAGCGTTTGATATTAGAAGATCCCGGTTGTTGTAGTATTAGTGTGTTTATTAAGTTTAGTCATTGAAGTTATTGAAGCTTGAGTAAGTCACGATTTTTTATTGTTCATGTTGTTACTTTGAATCCTAGCTAAATCATGTGTTCTATGTGCAAGTTTAAACACATAACATGATAAGACACAACTGAACCATTCTTGTCTTATTACACAGGCATTCTCTATATTTTTGTTTGAGTCTTGCTGTTTTTCGCCACAGGTGGCGCTGTGATCTGCGTCTGTTAGATCTCCATTACAGCGCACGATTGTTGCTGACGTGCCACTCACGATACATCCGTGTCCAGAAAAAAACTAGGTGCTTGCTTCAAACACATTTTTTTATTGAATCTAGTTGAGTTTCTTTTTCTCTTTCAAACCATGAAGACAGCATGTGTAAAGTGCATGATGTCAATAAGTCCTAATGGTGCTATATGGTCGTGGGTTCGAATCCAACTGGAGACTTTGTGATATAGTACTTACAAGTCTTACCTGACTTGGAGTGATATGTCTACTGACTTAATTACATATAATGTGTTTTCTTCGATCATTTTAATGATGCAAATTAGCTTCTTTTGCTTTTGATTGCTTGCAGACACCAGTAACTGTATGTATTTTAACTATAGGCTTCATACGCTTCAGTTGGAAGTCCAAATATTTTAATTAAGATTGAACACTATTTTCTGAAAAACATATATTTGGAACATTTTTAAAGCTGGTAATTCATGAAAAGATATTGTTATCTTACTGATTTTGATAAATTACGTATGTGTTCGGAACAGTAAACAAAAGAAGGTGCTAAAATAGCGATAAAGAATAATATCTGAAACAATAATCACTTATTTAATATATATTAATGTTAACAATACATTAATATCTATGGAGTATTCTTATTAATTCATCAGAATCCAAACCTTGTTTGTCGTATTGTGTTTACAAAATGGCACCAGCACTTCGATGCTTTGCAGTTGCATTTTTAAAGCTGGCGTTTTATAGAAAAATAATAATTTATTTGGTGATTTATTTTTTAACAACTCGTTACGGATAAAATATGTAATTTTTTGTAACATATCAAATATGATTTTAAACACATTCTGGTTTTTTGTCCTCAAATTATGGAAGATTTATATTTGTATGTAAAATGATGTTATCATGAAAAAGTAAATCAGAGCCTTTAGTATAGACATAGAAATGAAATACTATCATATAATCAAGTACACATGCTCAACCATTATATAGACACACTTATAATAATTCCATGTGAAAATAACTGTTTATTTCATGCAATAGTAAACACTCCTAGGAACACTTGCTATCTCCCTGAAATATTTCAAATCATCAAAATATTATGCATGTGGCCCAGGAAAATAATGTTGTAGACAGCGAGACAGATAAGATAAATCTTATCAGTGACAACCCGCTTAACATTTGAGTTTTGTTAGCATGGTGTGAAACTTCTACATTTGGAAAGGTGCTTTGGTAGGCAGATGAAAATAAAGGGATTTATGATGTTTTGAGGACTATGGTATCAATGCCAAACAAACAACACGTTGGTATTCTTAAAGCATTTCTACTCATATGTTGTCTGAGAAACTTCATGAGGACAGCGATTGAATAACGTATGTCACCGATGTGCTGCCGTCGTCTCCCCACACCATTTATGGCAATATTCATGTACAGTAGAAACTTGATATATCAAAACAGTATGAAATGCTCGAGATTGTCAACTTTCATTATAAGCAACTGATAGCTTTTCATAATGTGGTTGAAGGGAAATGAAGATAACAAGGTTTAATGCAGTAAATAAGAGGTCCAAAGTTTATTTTGCAAAGATGATAAAACTGTAGCTCTGAAAAGGATATGTTTGGAATATTTTTTTTGAAATCCCTCATAATTTGTGAAAAGTTTATGTAAATATTTTTTTCTTACCAAGTTATTCTCATTATTTGTCTTAGGGGGTTATATCATGGCCTAAGTTGTTTTTGTTGTTTTTAAAGGGGGTGGGGGGGGGGTAAGCTTGAAAATTTAAGGGAGGGGCGTGAAGTTCATACCATAATGGTTTCATTTTTCTTACCCCACTGGGCAAATGGTAGCCCAGTTATTTGAACATCTTCCGAAATGTCGCTGAAATGAACTGGTCGAACGATCTGAGTGGGTTTTCTCTTCAATGTATGATGGATGCAGATGCTAAGAAATCATTATTAAATGTTCATTTTAATTAACTTTTTAATAAATGGTGAATTGAAATGTAGATACATCGTTTTTCAAAAAGCAACGTACCTTTAATTATGAAACAATTGAAACATGTTTTTAGACGATTAACAAAACACAATATTTAGCAAAAGCTGATGCATCAAAATTAATATCAATAACATTACACTGTTTCTCGCATAATAGTTCACGTAATTAACACTCAGCCAATTGCATTGAAGTTGAAATGGATACGATTTAACTCCATTGTGATCTTTTAATCGTGCTAAAAAGTCATTATGAATAATGTAAGCAAAATTACTCGGCTGGCAATAACGTAATATTTTATAATGCTATAAACAGAAAATTATGGGGTTCCGATACGATCGGCCGACATGTGTTGGATGCAAATGGTTTACATATCAATCGTATCACACTTTGATCTCCCCTAATTAAGACAGATCTTTACACATGGTGCTTTGTTAACCCTTTAGCAGTGTTGGAAAAAGCTGTCCACCCCTCCGCCCTGGGCAAGTAACTTTCATTCAAGGCAAATAACTTTTAGAGTTACTTGCCCTGATGTTAGACACCTTCTTGCGAAGAATCTCCAACACTGCCTCTAGGGCCCTACCATTTATCATGGTCCATGGCGAGGGTATGAAAAACTTAGCTTGATATTTTGGGGTGTGTTCTTGAAATTCTGGAGTACACTTCTGGGAGAAGGGGCAGGGGGAGGGGGGGTGTGTGTGCAAAAAATTGGTATTAAGGGGCGGAGGGGAAGAGGGCCTGAAATTTTAAAACCAATTTAGGCTGGGGGCCTGAAAATGATACCATATTAGTTTCATCTTTTTATTCCCCTCCTGGGCCATAATAAATGTTATCCCCTTTTCCGGATGGTTTATCATTGATGGCTACTATTGCAGCCTAGAATCAAGCCTAAAACATGCTCAAGTTTTCCAAGATGGATGTTTGATTGAACAGAACAACTTGAGGGTGAATTGGAAGGCATAATGGTAAATTTGAGCTTTTTAAGGCTTTATTATAGGTTGTAGTAGTGATCAGTGACTACTTTAGCCACTGAAGGGTTAACATTGAAACATGAACATTTCTATGGCCTCGCTCAGATGTGACTAATCGACAGGCTAATTAGGAACTCATAAATTTGAAATGCTTTAGATATTGTAATTTTTTATTCTCATTTGATGATGCCATTTAACATACAGTATAACCTCCAATTGATACCACCTGTGCCAAGAGACCACCTCAATAGTGATACAATCCCTCAGTGTCTCAAACTTCCGTAAACAAACAACTGCGAAAACCTCAAGAAACCACCTCTATTAAAACCACTAGAGGGCAGCCCCTGGGTTGTCTTAATGGATATGTTCTACTGTATTGCAAGTTTTTTATTCCATTTCAATGATGTCATTTTTTATTGCCGGCCACTGGCAGATGCTTTTGCATGGTTCTTCAAACAGGCGTATCGAGCACCATCTTGCACTAATAAGCACACTTTACGAGCAACGAACACACGGAGTATGCAATCTGACGTGTGCGAATTATAATTAACTAATTGATCGTCTGCTAAACTGTTATGATCTACTATCTGACTTCACACAGTAATATGCAAATCAGATGAGGTTAACGCGCCAATTTTATGCGCATAAATAGGCGCTAATGTCACAGTCATGCTCGTTTCTAATTAGGGTTGAAATAGTTTTAGTTTTTCTGAAACAAGGTAAAAAGTTGTCTGCACAAAGGCTCGTGTCATGTTCATATGGTTTGTGGCTTGTTACGCGTATGTTTAGGATGTTTAATTACAGAGTTTTCTTTGAATAGTTTGCTATTTTTACACGTTTTCATATTCTTTCATCAGCGTATTACGGCTGATTTTAATAACCATCTGTCTTTGTACATGCAGCAAACAAAGTATCATAAATTTCTTAAATTATCAAATGAAAATTTTGTAAAACAGACATTAAAGTAACAGCATTGTGTATTTCAAATTTCTAACAACATTTCCTTTGTTACACTTTATTGATGTTATTTATGCCCATAAAACAGAATATTACGTCACTTTAGACCCGACGACCCTGCCATATATCTTCCATTTTTTCTTAGGCATTATTTCCATAGTAAACATCCTACACGGCGTTTAATAACGTCTTAACAGGAAAGAACATAAAGTAATTATTCATAATTACGGTACGTATGTCTCAAAATCGCATAAAGCGCACAAACAAGGGGACGACTAAACACTCGCAGTGCGTAATTGTCGTAAAGATCAAAAGAATTCTGTGGGCCTGCCAATTATGTGAGTATCTGATAAAATGTAAAACAAGACGCCGTAAATAACCCATAGAATTAATCAGCCTGTCAGGACAGTCATGAAATTCAACTTAATAGGTTGTATATACGTTAAGCCGATGACGTTTGATTAGGCCGTAAATAATGTTCAAGCTTCCTCTCTACAAGGCATAAAGCCATGGTAAAGTGCATGGCGAACATTGTAAACTTTTCATGTTCTTCTATGTTAATATGGATGATCATGTAAAGCAGTTATAGGTGTATGTTTGTTCTCTACATTGATGACAGTTATCAAACGATTATCGAAGTTCAAGTTAGTAGGATTTAAACCTTTAAATGTCTTTATCCTCTTGAGTACTCGTATATGGAGTAGTATGAACTGGGGCATGCAATTCAAATGAGAGTTTAGCTTTGGTTTTTGTAATTCAAATTGAATTTCAATGTGAAATCATTAATAATACACGAAAGGAACGATATACACATAAAGAATGTAAAATTGTGCAATTGCGTGCCTCTAATATGATTCTTTTCTTTTCATCACCAAAGTGAAGTCCATAAGTCTTCCAAATGAAACTTTGTCACTACAGTTTTGATTCATTTATCTTGCAAGTACAACAAAAAATAGCAGGTTGATTGTATGTGTCATAAGTAGTTTTTTTGTAAAGTGTTGTCTGTTGAAAAATAAATGGCGTTTTATCACAAAAGCTGCCACATTTATTTGTATAAAGTTACATCACATCAGATTTCATCATTTAAAACACGACATATTTCATTCATTTTAATTAAAAGAACATCATGAATATAATAAATTTGCAAAAATAATGAGCCTCGTGGCGTATCGGTCGTAATTTCACTTTCAATGACATTTGCAACATTTACGTTTTGCTTTAATTTGATACATTTGGTATTAGTTCAGAATTTATTGGATTATTTCCCCTTTTAAATTAAATTCCGTCTTTTATTCTTAATCGCGCATATAAAAACAAAACAAAAAGGAACTATGAATTAACTCGAATTTAATTGTACGACGTCTGCGCTATTTCTGTTAATGTTCATAAAAAGTGTACATATTTCGCGATAGGATTGATATTTTGACAGCTAAGATTTTGAGGTTAAAGAATCATCATATGTGATATTATCTAGCTAATAAACAACCACCGAACATTTAATCAAGAGATTTATCACAAGGATTAAAGCGTTCAAAAGGAATAAATTGATTGTTAATTTTACATGCCATCTATATGCCAATCATCATGATAGAAAGGTGTAATTTTTAGCAAAACATTTTCTAATGCTACATACAATTTATTGACATAGCGTGATGTAATCGCGAGCTCTTTTTCCGCAAAGTGACAGGCTCGACAAAGACGCACAAGAATCTTCTGCAGTTTCCCAGCCCTTTTTTGACAATTTAAATAAGAGTTACAGGGATAATATATCACCCTGTTGAATGCACCCTTATAGGCTGCAATGTTGACATAATCGCTTCATCAGGATTCAATTACAACCCGAGATAACTTATTTAATACATTTGATACGCGTTTCACGATAATGGAGCTTGTAGCTTATCGAATGTATGCCAAACATTCAAAACAATCGCCTGTATTAAAGCAACTTTTTCAACTCTTTTAACGTTATATGATTGAGATTGAGAAGTCGAACTTTGGCTCAAGAAAAATGATTGACATCCAGGGAGGTAGTCAGACTTTTTACGAAGATATGGACAATATTTGATTGACCCTGTCCGACTTTGTCACGGCAAGAATGGAAAAATGTTGGAGCTTACAAGGAACCGGTATGATTGAATCTTAATCTACATTATTAATAAGTGCGATATTTGCTAATAAACAAACAATTATAAGATTGCAGGTTTTCTTGATTCCCTTGATAGTCTGGTATTCATGTCATATGGAACGTCTATTCAACATAATGAATAATTAAGGCGTATTTGAAACGCCCTTTTTCTACTGCACATAACCCCTCTATAGCAGACAGAATTTCAATTAAAAGCAAAATATCCTTATCAAAAATGCATAGCATTCACTTTATCAGAAATGAGCTGCAAATTGAAAAATGAACTTTGATAACATGAAACTGTACCAAAATGGTACTAAACTGTTCTCAATACCACACATGTTCACACAAATTGATGAAAAACACAAATTATGAAATATCTAAATACTGAGATGTACATGCCTGATATGGAATAGAGAAGGAAAACGCTCTGAGGCCACATAGCCCTGTGCTGACTCCTTGTATCCCAGCCATAATTTGACAGGTGATATCATAATGCATAGCTTTGAAGTCCTTGCTTTATTTATAGTTTGAACTACAGTAGAACGTCATGATGTCCATATTGCTTATCTCGGATTTCTGGTTAGCTTGAGGCTACTTTCATTTCCCTTTAACTGCATCATACACATATGTGAGTTGGTTATCTCGAATACTTGCTATCTCTAGCATTTTACCATTATGCTTACAGATTCAAAATAACGAGTTTCTGTGCCTTTACATATGAGAATTTTCATTGAAAACAAAATCATCCCTTTCAAACTTGAATGCTAAAATTTTCTCATGATCACTCAACTCAACACATCGGAATATTCGAACAAATTGATTAGAACAAAGACAGTCTCAAACATCCAAGTAAAGTAGAACCTCCAATTACGACCACCTCGATACAGAGACCACATCTGTAATAAGATCATTTCTAGCAGTCCCACGCCTTCATAACAAGACCACCACAAACCTCAATAAAGAGATCATATCTCTACTAAGACCACTTGAAGTCAATCCACTGGGTTGTCTTAATAAAGAGGTTCTACTACTCTAAAATGAATAAGCTTCGTGCTGAAGGAAGAAGACCCTCAGGTCACCCTCCTGACACCTTCCCCCACGTCCGGGCCTTAATTTGGCGGGCAGGTGACGGGTCCTGTCACCGTCCCCTCACACTGCCTGCTGAAGATGATACATGGGGTCACTTCATGCTGACAGGTTGCTTGGTGGCCACTGATGGGGTCCCAGTCTGGGGCCTTGACCACCATGGCCTTGTGACCGCTGACCGCTTCCTGGTGTGAGTTTTTTCGTGGTAATGACGTTGCGTCCCGGATGACGTGTCATGATGACGTGTCGTGAGCGTTCACGATGCAGGAAGCTGCCAGTGTTACGACTGGACACAGAGAAAACTTCATTTTTACATTCAATTAGAAGTGTTCAGTCACCCCAGAAACTGAGACAGTAGATTATGCCTTAATCTCTATCAAGACCACCCTGGTCCGAATAAGGTGGTCTTATAATGGCGGTTTTTATTGGTCTCTTTATACAGTTATGGGCCCACGAGAAATGGTCTCTTCATAGAGGTGGTATTACTTAGAGGTTCTACTGTATGTACAAAGACTTCCCCTGCTTTACTTTAGTTTCAAAGCCTAAACTCTTAGAAGGAGAAAAACACACACAACCAAACCACCACCTCCGCCAATCAGTCGGCATTAGCGCGTCGTGTTCGGAAATGTTTTCGCACAAATTGTACACGCTCAACACGGGTACAAACATCAAGGGAAACAGGAGCGCTCATTGGCAACAAGCGAGCTGTCGCGCGCGCTCACGACGCCTGTCAATCACCCGCTGACAGCCGCGTTAGAAGCGGCCGGCGTCACCCACGGCAACGGCCTCAGCGGTGTCACCGGCGATTAGCACTTTGGACGGAGACGGAAGGTGGGTGGTGGTTTGCGATGTGGTGCTGGTTGGAGAAACTTACACTATTCAAGCTCAGCGTGCTCCGCGTTTTTTAAGTGGGGGTTCAGTCTCTGCTCACATGCAATCGTTTGAAATGAATACCTTCACCAGTTTTCCTTGAAAATTGCATGTATGTATGAAACGATCATAGCCTATGATAGGGAAGTATGGGACTTAAGGGAGGTTTGGTTGAACCCCAATAACCCCCACCCACCCTGAAGATAGGCCTGCTATTATATATTGAGTGTAGTATTGTGTCCTTAGTCCTATGACACCAAGTTCAATTAGGACTAGTATGATGCATAGTCTCTGGTGGGATTTGAACCCACGACCATACAGCACCAAATCGATAAGCAGTTCAAGACTGACCCAGAAGTCCCCTCTACCACCGGAACTAGTAGTATGGTGATTTTATTATTATTATGGTATTTCTTTTATAAAAGTCAACTTTGCAACCCGGGGCTAGGCAAGTTTGTTTCAGCCGTGTCGTCAGTAATTAGTACTTTTAGAGGAGATTGATGTTGTGTGGTTGTGTGTGAGAAATGTGTGTTCTTTGATGTTTTGGTTTCAGAAATACCTGATTATGATGAATATAAAGGGTAAAGTTCCTCCTAATGATTTGACAATGAAAAAAGAATGTTTTTTTTTAAAAAAAAAAGTCAACTTTATCATCAGCTGGTTTATTTTGTCCTCTGCAATTAGCAGTTTTAAAGGCAAGATGGAAGTTGTGTTCTGCTTTGTTGGAGAGAAATATTCAAGAATCATGGATGTGGTTGTGTAAAATTGAGAAAAGTTTGTCTTAAAGAGACAGCATATTCTTAATAAACGTCAATTGCTTCATCTGAGAGTACAGCAAACCTGCTTTGGCAGTGCTGTCTGTGTGCACTTTTGTCTGGAGATGGATGTTGGTGTGTTAAAGACATATTTGGTTGTTTTGTGGTCTTTTGAATGTGCTGTTATGATATGGTAGTCCTAAACAGGTGACAAGTTGGGTGTCCTAAAGATTTTTTTAAGACAAAAAAATGTTGATTTCATTTTTTAAAAGTCATGATTAGTCACCTGTTTGGAGGTGTCGTCTGTGATTAGTACTTTGTCGAAAGATGTAAGCTGTGTTTCATGTTTGAGGAAAATGTGGTGGTTTTTTGTGAATGTTGAATGAAATAGGCGAAATGTTGGTGTGTTAACTGTTTAATGATAAAAAAAAAGAATGGTATTTTCTTCATACAAGCGCTCTTTGTGATGTGGGGCAGTGACGACAAACCTGCCTCAGTGTTTTAGAAGGAGATGGAGATTCTGCTGTTGAAGGAACTTTGACTGTTTTCTTGGGCTTTTGAATGTATTAGTATGAGAAGATTAGTAAAATGTGGGCAAGTTCGTGTTCTAATTGTTCAATAATACAGTAGAACCTCCCTATTGAGACTGCTCAGGGGTTTGGCCTAACTCAATAGAGAGCTAGTCTATTTAATGAGGTGGTTCAATGAGGTTCATGATGGTCTCTTTACAGAGCTTTGGGAATGTGGTCTCATTATAGAGGGGGTTTTATCATAGAGATGGTCTCATTACCCCATGACAAACATGCTTCCCAGATGTCATTTGTATAAGATTTTGCAAGGAGATGCTTATTATAGTGATTGATCATAACAATTTCAACATTACCGTCTACATATTCTCCTGCTTCAAGCTTCAATTAGTTTAAATTGGTATGAATAAGCAAAGTTTCTTAATGCTGATTTTATCCTTAAAATTGCTTTCTCTATGGCAGTATAATAAAACCACTATATCATCATGCCTAGGCTGAAACTCAATCACGTTAGAGGTGATTTCATTATTCAACAGAATCTATCTTATCTCAACATCTACATATTTTAACTACTTTTTGAAAACCAATCTTTACACCTGCAAAGTCACTGCAAAATGTTCAATTGTCTTTTAGTGGGTCGGTTACAGCATTTCATGCATAAAAAGGTACGTCTCAAGGGCCAACTTCTGCAAGAAGCTAAAAAATTCATGGATAGATTTTCTGATCTCCTCATTTATGATCTTGAGAGTGACAAGTCAATTGACCAATGACCTTTTGACTTTTGACAACTCGTTAGCATAATGACAATAAACAACTACATGTTCTACCAATAGGATGATTTATTAACCAAACTGTACCTTAAAAACAAGGTTATTCAATATAAACGAGGTTATTTTACTCTAGCGGGCACTCGGATGCACCTATTTAACACATGACACGAAGATTAACCATTATAACAGTACTTCATTATTCATGAGAAGCAATAAAAGAAATAACATCAGACTGAAGGTGATATACGACAGTACTAAAGTCGCTATAAAGAACTTTGTACTGACCAAGGTCTCTGCTCGGGATAAATCTCTTAATCCTCCTAATCCCCTCGGTACACTAAAGTTCACTCGCGTGCACTTCATTGTTAAAAGTGACAATCGGTCAAATGAAATATTAATGCTTAACTAAACAGCAACTATTGATATACTGGGTAATTCTTGATAGAAACCAGGTCACTCGCCTTGTATCGACCAACAGTTCATTATTCTAACTATCTTTTAAGTTATTGCTATTTTAACTTCATAATGACATTTTATCAAAGGTACTTTCAACAGCACATCAAGATTGTATGATGTTAATGGACTTGATTTGATCACTACCATCATATTAAAAGAGCATTCACCTTTTTATTATTCTATTTATTTGTACCTCCAATTAAGACCACCTCTACAATGAGACCATTTTCACGGTTCCAAATCTGCATAATGAAGGCATTTCCTTGAACCTTCTAAAACATCTCTTCATTAAGACCTTGTGCAGCAAACCTACAGGTGGTCTTTTAGAGAGGTTCTATTGCACTGGTAGATCCCAATGTTTTAAAAGTAGGGGCGGGGTGGGTGGGGTCACTGAAAGGATCTCATGGGTTTCATGCTCGCGTAACCATAAGAAAATGAAATATTTTGGTGGATAAATAATGGACCACATGCCCCTTCGCCCCCTGTGAAGTCTTGGTAATGTGTATTTATTATAGTGTTAATTAGTATTCTCATTAAATCAAGTGAAAAAGAGTAACACAATTTTCGTTTGATGCCTCATCACTATGTCTCCATTCTTTTTTTCACTAATTTTACAATGGTTTCACCAAATCACATTAAAAACAGCCATAACACTTGAGTTCTACAATTCTTCATGACATAAACAAATACTAACATATCAACATTTTATTTCCTAAAATTTAACTTCCCTTTGTTCTTAAAAATAAAGAAATAACAGTTCCTACAACATTCCATGACCGGAGCAATGCTACCTGTGAAAGCAGCATCCCCACTGACGAGAAACATTCAATAAAGTGCCATAATTTCCTGAAAATCCCACTTTAATCGGTAGTAAAGTCACCTAAATTTATGACGTGCTCTCAGCTTAATTCATGTTAATCACGAACGTGCATTGTAAATCGAGAGAGATGAAAGGCAAGGGAAGTGGGGACTCTCGTCGAAAACAAGTCTGGAGAGTCGGCCATCTTGATTTAGGGGGCCATGTTGGAGGATATGGCCGTCATAATTTTACGGCTTCAGTGTGATATACATGCCTGCGAAAACGCATCTCGGAAAGTGTTTTACAAGGAAAATTTCGTTTTCCACGTTTCATGGTTTCATTTCGTGTGATATACGCCGATTTTATCGCTGCGGATTAGTGTGCTCTTGTAAAAGCCTTTACAATTACAGATTTTAGGATACTGCTTACGACCACCCAAACACCCATGGGCTTTTGAGTTGAAAGATGGTCGATTTAGGGAATGGGTATTTATTTGCATTCGAATTTCAATGGTCCAGAAAATGAAATGATCCAAATTTTGGGATGGTCCTGTACAAGGGGATGGGCCCTTAGGTAGATGTTCCTCACAAAGAAAATTTCATTTTCAGCATTTTCATGGTTTCATTTTGTTGAATGCGCACCTTTCTTATCACGACAGATTTTGATGCTTTTATATTCAGTTCATGATTGAACACATTGTAGGTTCTAATCAGGAAACGATTAGTTTTCATAATATGGCTACTTACTTTTAGCCCTTCACTAGCAGGTTAGTCCGCTATTGATGCCTCCTATTGCAGCCTAGAATAAGCCTACAATAAGCTCAAATTTACCACAATAGATGTAAGATTGCAACAGGTTGCAATGAGAAGTCTCGTGAAATGTGTTTTTAAATCTTTGTTTTCATTTCTGTGATCATGTGGTAATAGACCTCATTCTAATTTCAGCATGGCAGACATGTAAAAAGGATCCATATCGTCACCTTTTCGTCAAAGTAATTACACACATATTTTATTTATCTATAAAGAGATAGGATTACCTGATCTCACATGAAATGATTATTTCACGCAATATTGATTTGTTTTTCTTTTTATGAACAGAGTCCATACCAGATAAAACTCTATAACTGGCACTAAACTTCAGCTCATCAAGAGAATAGAAATTATTTTCTTATTTCTTAATAAGATCAATGTAGCTCTCTGTTATACAAAATAGTTTTGGAGTATTTTAAGAACTATAGACTATTAACATGTCGGTAAATCTTATGGTTGTTTTTTGTTGTGGTTATTAGTGAAGATTCATTCACTTATGATTTGGGCACTGGTGGTCAACTTCAGCTCAAAACCTGCACCATGGAAGAACTCACGAAATGCCGCATGAGTAAAAGACTGGTAATTAACTCAAAAGTTTCATGCAGATTTACAAACAATATTCAGTAAAACATCCAAATGAAACTATCTCTATGAGGAGATCACCTCTATAATATGACGATCTTATATAGTCTCAAACCTGCATAACAAAACCATGTGCGATCAGCTAGCTAGCCTCCGACGGTGATATTGATTACACAAACTGCCCATTGGTCAACCCTTCATCTTACTGCAAGTGCCATAAATACTCCCTATTATACAGTATAATCTCTAATTGAGATCACCTCCATAATATGACTAATTTTAGCTGTCTCATAGTAAAACCTTCATAAAAAGAGACCAGTGCAAACCTTCATAGAGAGAACACTTCTCTATTGAGACCATTTGATACCAGTTCTCAGATGATTTTACTGGACAAGTTTGTACAAATAAAACTTAACTTCATTTGGTCTGATGAAGATAAGATAACATCATCAAAAGTCTCACAGACAATACAGTAAAAGGTTCCAATAGGTATCTAGTAATATTACTCTTGAAATCATGAGTAATGGAACTGCAGATCAATTTCAGTATACATTTATTAAACAAAATTTATTTATATGAGACCAAAATAGACATTTTGTACTCAGTACATTATATGTATGACAGCACGTCCAAATAGAGACCAGTACAGCCTCTTTAGTAAAGACGAGCTCTAATTTCAGACGAGGCCTCACCTGTAGCATTAATTACCCAGCGTGCTCCTTCGTCTTCTCCGAGGTGCCATTAATTCCCCCTATTATCGCCCACCTGCTTGCAGCCTCAACCCTAATTATTGTCCATTCCACAGACGCAAACCTCTAAATCACCATCATGCCCAAGTCTGTAATCAATGGCCACGTCCCTCACTCTTGACACGGGCTTTAAATAATGGAGCGGTGTTAGCGATGCGCTGTTGTCACGACGACAGTGACTTCCTCACCTCTGGTCAGGCAGCCATGACAGATAAATGGCACTGTCACTATGGATACATAACAATCGCCCAGTGACGGATCGGTCCACGTTGGCAGGGCGAGGGGTGATAGATGCGCGGTTCGGGTGCGATAGGGCGGACGAGGGAGTGAGCGATGGCGAGAATCACGTGGTCTCGACGCCGCGTAGTAAATTAGATGTCAACTATGGTAAAAATAACGCGCACTGAGACAGGTGATTAGTAGTGACGGATTTCTGCTCTGCGGAAGGCGCGCGTTTTGAGCTATAGATGCGGGATGCACGATGGAATTGAGGGGGATATATGTTGGAAGAGGATGGAAGTTTTGTTTGTATTTGTTGTTGTGTATCCTTATACCTTAGTCTTGTTTCACATTTACTCATGTTATTTTTGTATGATGTTTTTAGGACTGATAGATCCGTAAATTTGATTTCAATTCATGTGAGCACTTAAGAAAAAAAGGAAAACAATTAACACGAAAAAGTGGGGCTTAGGTACCATTTGAAAAAGATAAATCAAGATTATTTTTGTTGTTGTATCCGGTTTCAAATCTTGCTTGTAAAACCATGTGAAAATGAAAACAGAAATGGACATAGAAAATCATCAGCCATTCACATGTTGACTCATTCAGCTATTGCAGTAAAAGATCACAATCACCCCATTAACCCTTTACTGGCATATCAATCAGGCTAATTCACATAGGTGAATAGGTGCCACATTGGTAGTGGTCCATGGCTTGAATCTCGGCATGGCTATATGTTAGAAACTAAACTATACAGAACATTACTTACATACACCCCACACCCTATCATCCGTTCATACCCCAAACCATACCCTAACCCCCAAGCTACCTCCCAAACCGACCCCACCCCTTGCTTTTCTTGGACATAATTTTCACTGGAAATGTAAAAAATCAACATCTGTTTTCTATTATCCAATTCATCAATCTTTAGTTCTACTGTCCATTTTTGCATCTCCATGAAAATAGTGTACATGTTTACAAAATAAGCAATTATAATATAGCAATTACAGTATAACCACCAATCAACAATAGATATTGAGATCAGTCTGATGGAGATCACCACCCAGGCTGTGTATTCTACCATATCAACATGTCAATTCTATCTTTACAGCCAACACCTTTCTCCTATCATATCACACTTTCCCTCTCTGCTCGCATGTTTTCCAAATTTGCGTTGCTGTCGAGCAATTAGCCTCACCGCGTGCGACTCGTTTGCCCGACAACCGACACATGGCCGCTTCGCTTGACCCCAAGATGGCCGCCAGTCATGTGATCGGCGCATCGCTCTCCCCACTCGGAGCTGCGAGGGTAATTTAGGGTGCAGTGAGGGTGAATTAGACGTAATGAAGGGTAATGGACGCTCAATTACGGCCGAGAATCTACAGTCTCTTTGATTAGGCTGGATTCAATTTGAGCGAGGGGGCTCGTTTATTGCGCACTGTAAAATCTCTCTCGAGATCCCGATGCGAGGGTGCAAATGAAGGGGAAAGTTGGCGGATTTAGTGCGAGATACGCGCCGTTTATGCTAATGCTTTGGATGGACAGCTGTTGTCGTCGATTTTCATGTGGAGTGGAGCCATTTGTGTTTAGTTTTCAAGTGAGTAAGAGTTTGAAAATCTGTCTCTGCTAAGCTGTAGAATTCAATATGATCTTTTTCGGTTTGCGGTAAAGTAACATTGAATTTTGTCCCATAATAGTACGCTATTCTAGTAGAGACAGCATTGTTATATCAAGTCAGGGAGATTTCAACAATCGTCCAACATAATCTTTATCACATCCTATCCTACACACTTTTCTGAAGCACTGAATACCTTACATCAATCATTACCAACCCTCAAAAAACTACCACCTGATTTCTGGCATCTTCTCTATCCCCCCACACCATTTCAGACAACACAACAACTCCGAGTGAGTAAATGCTCATCGCTCAAGTTAACACTGCGAGTCTCTAGTCTCACTCTTCAAGACACAGAGGGGTGAATATTGATGACTGTGGTCACATCAATCATCATAATGATCCAAATATCATCTTATTTCATTCAAAATCATACAAGATAATCAAAAACAAGAATGCTTCGTCCACATCTAGGGAGATTTTCCTGATCACAAATGTCAAATTCAATAAGATATTCTTCAGTTATAAATAAACTAACTTTAACCTTTGTCAAAAGCTCTATTCTGGAGACAACACCACGGACTGCTAAGATTTAAGGCCTGTGACAACATAGCACTGAACACACTACTCAGCCATTACCATGAGCCATCACTCATGTTAACACTGCGACTCCCTTGCTCCTCAAGACAGAGCGGGGTGCATATTGATGGCCGCCTGTCACATCCATCGTCAGCGCCCGAGACAAATGTGCTCTTTATGGCGTCGCCGCTCGTTGGCATGCGTATTGGCGCGACGCTGCCGCGGCACTATATTTCCGTGCTGCCGCGTCCCCATGGGCAGTTTGCGCGCAGATACGGTGAATTACGCAGACAGCTAATGTCGCCGGCGACACTCGGACGCACGCAAAACGGCAAATAAACACGATGTATAATTGAATAAATTCTCGCAGACGACACGAGGAATTGTTTCGCGGCGAGCGATAATTCAGGACGATCGTTGGCGAGGCTGACGGGTTCACAAAGGACAGGGGCACGTAAAGTGACTGTAAATGGTGGCCGGCGGCTGCCTGTTGTCGGTGAGGGGTGGGGGGATTTGAGAGGTGAGCAAGTGAGGGCTGTGGTTAATATTTGAGCACCACTGGGTGATGGCATCCGAATGTCATTGAGAATTGAGCGTGTACAGAATGACACCATCTCTATGAAGAGACAACCGGTATAATAAGACCATTTGTTGCTGTTCAAGCCTTAAGAGAGAGCATAGTGATCCTTCGTAACAAGACCACCTCTCTGTCAAGAGCAGTTGAGGCGGGTCAATTGGGTGGTCTTAATTAAGAAGTTCTACTTTAAGTTTGAGACTATAAAGAAACTAACTCATTATGGGTTGAGAAATTTAGTGTAACAAGTATAACTTCTGGTTGACATTTGAGAAACACAACTTGATGAACATTTAAGGGATAGAGTTTGATGTTTACATGTATGTTTTGAAATTTGATTGAGGGTTGAGTGATTTAGTGATCCTCAAGTCAGTTGTTGCTGAGCCTGTTGATACCAACAACACCACACATTTAAAAAAATGGCTTTTGAATCCACATGCTTTGAAGTTACATTAAATGTTCAATACGTGAAGTTTCTTCTAATAAATTCTCATCCTTCCATTTATCAAGAGGTGCAAGCTGTTTGAGCGTCAAAGCTATTCTACTGTGTACTAAAAATGAACTGCACTCGTAAAAAGAATTTCAGCAAAAACAAAGATATACAATGTACCTACAGCAAAACCTCCAATTAAAACCAACGCTATGGAGATCACCTCTATAAGAAGACTATCTCTCATGGTCCCATAAAGAGGCCACTGTTGAACCTCGATATAAAAGACACCACTTTTGGCTAGTCCTCCAGCTGATCTCAACAGAAAGGTTCTGCTGTACACTCATTTTTTACACCTGTCTATCAAAGTGTCTAGAACAAGCAATACAGTAGTGAGCTGAGTTTTACGAGGAGAGGAGCAGTGACAAGCAGTAACTATTCATCAGCGCGCAGACAGGTGGACAGATCACAAGAGGCCGCCACTCGCAATCGCCATTCGGCCGACCAATATGCCGTAAAACACCTAAAACGGACTGTGGGCGGTGATAGACGGCGTCATAAATGTCCGGCTTTTCACTGTGTGAGTGCAACGTATGAATGCTTAACCCTTTAAAAGTTTAGTAGTGAATGGTTCCACTATTGCAGCCTTGAATAACGCCTGGAATTAACTTGAATTTACTACGATGGGTGACACTCAATGAGTCAATTCAACATCTGTCTTGGTAAATTGAAGCTTATGTTAGGCTTCATACTAGTTTGAATTAGTAGCTAGGTATCAGGACTAACTTGCCATTATGTCAGGACAATATATAGAAAAGTGCCAAACAAAGCATAAAAAACGTCCATGCATAATCGTAAAGCGATCATGTATATTTGATGATTTTGCTCATTCTGTCACCGGCCTGTCACTATCTGTCATATTTCTGCCACGATTATTGGAAAACAAATGGCAGCCGATTGATTGATAAAGACACATGCAGTTTCGCCGCCGAATTCAAACCGAGAGCACACCCAGCGTAATTTTTGCAATTTCGTTTGTTTTACATAATTTGTCATTTCATTGTGATCGATGTACACAGGGCAAGTGATGCATTATGAATTGAGTGTGAAAACAGGAATGTATCAAGGATTTTATGTATTTCATCTTGAGTATTCATTTCCAACTTTCATTTGTCATGTTCTGTCCTGGTATACAAGTAAACTTATTGCTGAACTCAAACAAAAATAATTATCTACATTTGAAATCCCTTGAAAGGCTTTGAAAAGAACCTTTGCTTTCTTGGAACTTTTGATAATGCTTTATATTGTGTTGCATTGTAGAAATTATCAAAATTTATTTCATTTTACATTAGTAAAATACAGAGTATAAAATCCAAATTACAGTGCAATTTATAAAATAATACACCTAGTCCTCTAAGTTTGAACAGCTGGAAGTCCAATACTACATATTAATGATATATTTTAAATGTTCATGTTACTAGTAAAAAGTTCTTGGATTGGTAACTGAATTGCTATAGATAAACTATAATTCATCTGAATATTTGCCCAGTTTGAAATAACCAGCGCTTCTCATTAACTCTATTAATAATGTGTTTAAGATATTCAATTCAATTCAAATTAGTTTATTTGTACACATACATGCAAATAACATTAGAATAAAAGGAGTAATTTAAAAAAAAATAATGCATACATGCTACAAAACAGAGAGCACTAAAAGCCTTTGGTATAAAGCCAATTGCTTATTTCCATAGTGGCACTGGATTGATCACATGATACAGGACGGCAATTTATCACATTATACTAATAAAATAACAAAACTAAATAATTAAACAAATAATATATAAATAAGTTAAGAACTGGGATCACAGATATCATAGTACTACATCACAAACTCATTTTTTTCTTTATCTTGCATCGTATTAAATAGATATTTCTTACATTTATTTTTAAAATCGTCTTTAGTTTTAGTACATTTAATATATTTTGGTAAATTATTCCACATTTTTGCTCCATTATACATAAAGGATTTGCTACCATGAGATTTTACATGTGGAACGACATAACAATTTTCACTCTTTCTGGTATTGTGTGAATGGATATCTGCCACTCTTTTATATGTACATAGGTAAGTTGGTGCCAAACCGTGAAAAATATTGTACATCATATTACAAGATAAATAATTAAAACGACTTTCAACATTCAAATATTTCACTTTCATAAAATCTGTACATAGTAAATGATGCCTATTGCCATATCCCAGAATATATCTAACCATCTTGTTTTGTGCTGTTTGTAATTTCTTTTTTAAGCATTGTTCCAAACCTCTGTAATAAACATTATAACCATAATCTAAACGTGACTGTAATAAAGCTGAACACAATAATTTACGCTCTCTTAAATTAAGGAAACAACTTTTACGATACAGAAACCTGAGTCCTGCATTGACTTTTTTAATAATAGAATTACCCATGGTATGTCCGCTCATGTCCTGGTCAATGACCGCTCCAAGGTATTTAACATTGACTGTCACTATACATGAAAAAGTTTTTGGAAATGCTGAACTCAATAGATATTTAGGTATTAAGTCTACTCCAGTTATTAGAAAAGTACACACCAACTTAGCACAGCTTGATTGCATTCAATCATAATCACAATTTCATCATACCATATACAATTATCCAAATGCCCATGTGCTTTATAGGTTGAAAAGTTAGTGATTTATGAAGTGGGCATTTACATGAATCAGAATTTACATTGCAATTACAATGGTTTAGATTCTTATATGATCAACCTTTGTCGATAGGCCCTTACATGGGGCTGGGCACCAATTAGGTGGTTGTATACAGTATACAGTAAGTTTTATGTTCTTAAGAACCTCAACAACAGATATCTGTCCAAGTCATTATTCAGACCAAAATAGTTTTTCCTGTACTGTGGATGCACCCAATAGATGTTCTGCACATCCAGGTGTTCATCATACGGATATTGTGGACACTCAAAGCTGTCGTAATACGGACTCTCTTCAAACCTCTCCTTCCTTTGAGCAGATGAGAACCGATGCAAAAACATTTGAACCGTAGGCAGACTACTTTCAGGGCAATCATAAGACTTAAATGTCATTTCTCGTTCAAAACATCGTGGAAGTGATAGACATTCAAACGTTCGTTGATCTCGTTTCTTCAAAGTTCTCATTATAACGTGCCTACTTTGCTTTCGCAATGACTGCGGCATAACATCTCGATAATCTTCAAGATTGAATCGGCGAAGGTAGAAATTGATGGCTTCAATGTAAACTGACCTCTTTAACAGACCAGCTGCTTCGAGGACATTGATTTTTGATAGACAGCAAGCGGCTACATCAATTAAAGCCTCTTCAGAAGAAGCGTTTCCTCTGTCCTTAAGCATATTCATTACAAGGTATTGGCCATCTTCAATTGTCAGCTGCGCACCATGTTTGATCAATAACTTTAAAACTCGTGCAGATTCGCAGCCAACTTTTGTATTTATCGGATCTTCCAAATAATCCGATCCGGTGAAGATAAATGAGTCCCGTTTGCAACGACTTTCTGACGCACATTTTGACCAACAACCAAATGCGAGGAAAATTCCATTTTTGTAGTAGCTAGATAAATTTATGTTGGCATTAAAACCATTCTCAAGCATTTTCTCAAACATGGGAAGACTGATTCCGTACTTTGAAAAAGCCAGGGACACACATCTCCTCTGGGTTAAAATACTCGAAGTTTGTGGATTGAAAAGAATGTTCTGCAATGGAAGATGCTTTCTCAAGCAATATTCAATGGGTGTCATTTGCTCCAATCTGATGGGATAAAAGGCATAGCAATAGTTTGCTACAAAGTCTTGACATTTATTGATATCTGCACCGTATTCAACCAGAAGAGACACGACCTTTAGAGTCTTGTGAATTGTTTTGTCTAAGATGACACTTCGCTTCTCTTCCTCATCGATCCATTTTTCAGTGTCAGTCATGTTATAATGACCATTTTCAAAGAGCGAAGACTTCAAGTATGCTAGAGATTCTAGAGCATGTGCTAGAGGTGAAAGAAGCGTGAACTGGGAGCAGTCACTTAGAATTTTCAAAGCAGCTCCGTTCTCCAGAAAGAATTTCACCAAATTGGGTCTTGTATATTTAATAGCGAAATACAGCATTGGAGCTTCATAGTATTCCTGTCTCATAGGAGAATTCATTAACGTTTCGAAATCGACGCCCAAGAATGAAACTAACACCTCTAAACATTTGATGACTCTCTCATCGTCTGAATTTTCCATGATCAATGTCTCTACTTCTCCCCTCATATGTTGATCGTGTGGTGTGTGACATGATATAGCATCATTTTGAAGAAGTTCTTGTATCAATAGAGGATGACCAATTCTACATGCAGACATTAACGGTTTCTCATGTCTTCCAAAATTAATGTCTGCTCCATTTTTAATGAGAATCCTAAGACACTGAATATAAAAGTCATCTTGATTTACATAGTTCAGCTTATCATCATTTACAGGACAAGAGCCTTCTAGAAGAACATTGAGTGCATTTTGACCTGGCTGGAACATTGTGTCAGCACCAGCTTCAAGCATCAGTCTAACTGCTAAAATGTTCTTACTTATAATGGATATTTCCAGACTTTCAGTCATTATGTCTTTGAATTTATTTGGCATCATTGGTTGAATAGTCGATTGCATTTTAAGCAAAATTTCGTTGACAATGTCGTTTTGGTGCTTAGAAATGGCAAGTTTTAAGGAATTTGAGAGGGTAACTGGTTCAATTACTGGTGGTTCTGAGAGTTTGGAATCATCCTTGTCTAAGATTTCTTTGACTTTTTCAACATTTCCTTCATTTATAGCCATTACTAGATGCAGTCCATTCAAATCGGGCACGTTACCTACAACAAATTAAAAATTCAAATATTACAAAACAATGTCATTGAATTAACACAGAAATGTGTACTCTATAATGACATTACCTAGTAAAGTATATGACCATCTAAACGCCCATGAGCCTTTAGGTCAAAAATGTGTCAATTTAGTGGATGGGCTCTTTCTTACATGACCATGTATTTCCAGTGAAATTTCAATGATCTAGATTTTGATATCCAAATTTTGCAGTGGGACTTTCCATGAGTGTGGGCCTTTAGGTGGTTGTATATATTATAAGTTTTAAAAGCTCTACTTACTATCTTTACGGTTATTGTCCATAATATAGATCGTCCCAATAGTTAAAGTGTAGATTTATATTAAAAGCTCCTTTATGCATTTAACAAACATAAAAGTAAAATTGAAACTCTGAGGTACGAGAGCTATTTATTCAAATGTTAACATGATTTCATTTTTTAAAGTGAAAAAATCACAATAGAGATTATATAATTTCTTTCATTGTTCATTATAATGACCAGAAGTCATTACTATTCTATTTATAAATGATTATCTCATATGAAATAAGCAGTACGATGTGACAATGGAGGTCATCAGACATTGAAGTGGAATATAAGAAAGGCTTTGTAATAGAATAGGTTTTAAGGCTGATAATCATTGAATCTAAATTAGATGGTTTGAACATTGATATTATGAAAGTTGTGATATTATGAAAATTGCTCAGTAAACCCCCTCTCATTTGAACACTTTTTGATTAAGTGAAAAGTGTCCACATATAAAAGTTGTCCTTAAAAAAGAGGTAAACTTTGTGTATGATTCATAAGAAAAATAGGAAATGGGAGAAGTGAAAAGTGTATACATATCACAGATGTCGTTTACAGGGAGGTGTCCACATGGATAAGTTTCACTGTACTGGTCTAATTGCATAAGAAATGTGCTTATTATTCACAATTTCATAGCATGCTTGAGCAACTTTGCAAGTCATTGACATCTTTGTTATACTATACATATACCGTATTTATTCTAATAAACATACAGTGCACTTACAAAAAACAAATTTCAAACAAAAACAAAAACACAAGGGATGTCTAATAAGCACATCCGGACAATTTTTCGTGGTTCTTGCATTTTTCCTTTTATCGCGCACTTTGAATGCTAAATGTCAACATGTATGAACCGCGAACATTGTTTCACAATGCACCCAACATGGTTTACGTGATTATGCGAATAATACCGGCATGTTAGTCTTACAATATGGCGCCAGGTAAGTCAAATCTTTGCAAAAAAAGCTAGATTTGTGTAATTTTATCTGTGTAAACAGGGGGGTGCGCTTAAAAGGACAGGTACGCTTATAAGGACAAATACAGTGTTTAGTTACTGCACAGTAGTGTGCAACCAATTGTGGAACAGTTTGCTCTACACCCACCTCATGAAACGACCAAGACTTTAACCCATGACATTCTTCATGAGTCGAACAGTGTATCAACACTGCCAGAGAACCACACACGTAAGATACAGTTTGAAAAAAAAAACAAGGTTAACATTTTCAAAAAATGACGTAAATTCATTTTCCACGTAATTCTATCGTGCCACATCTAAATTGGCTGTAGGCGATAAATGCATCATACATGGTAGAAGAAGAAGAAGAGTGATAACTCAAAAGTTATCTCTTCCATTTTACTTATCACTAAATTTGACACCCTCATTGCTCATTGGAGCGAGATAATCCGGGACGAGAACACGACTACGTAATGAATCTTTGCTGTCCAAATGCACAATGGACGTCTTCTTTCATCTCGACATGGTCTTTATCATCGCTCGCTGATACGCCAACTTTGTAGTCAGCAAAACGTTATGCTTTACAGGCCAAAGTGACGAACAACCGATGATGCCCTTATCAGACGTCATTTCTCTACCGTCGGCAGCCATTTTTTCATTTGTTGTGTTTTTTTGTGTGCTTCGTGTTATGTCGAATATGTTTGCGTGAAAGCTTGTGGGTTTTTAGATTAGATAGTGCTTATGTGGATGAGTGGAGAGGGAGTTGGATTCGCAACTAGAAGGTTGTAGGCTCAATTACTGGTCGGGTCTGGTGGTGGTTGTTGAGCAAACTCGTCCTGGAAAAGTTGGACACTGCTGCGTCGTACCTACAATGCTAAATAGGTACAGGTCAGATGAATGATCTCTAATGTAAGTGATTAGCACAGTTGCAATTGTGCTATATACGCCCGAGGGAGTTGAGATGAGCAATATAGAGTGACAAGTATACCAATGACCTGATGTAAATGCTGTAAAGACTGAGCATATATAGTTGACTATAAAGCCTGTACATTTACATTTTGGGGTTCGATTACTGGTTGGGTCTGGTTATGATTGATGCTCTTATCACTGGTCATTTTTCTACATTCGGTTATTTGTTGTCTTCTTTTGTGTACATCTTGTTAGGGCTCAATCTGACAGTTATGAATGTTAATTGCCAATAAAATTCCAGTACCATAGATGTGAAATACAATACAACCCTTCTCTTGAACACAACAGCATTATTGAGACCAATTCTACAAAGAGACCATGTTTCATGGTCCCCAACCCTTAATGAAGAAGAGACCATTGCAAACCTCCATGAAGAGACCACGTCTAGATATCATTTGGTTATCTTGAATAGTAGTTATCTCAAACATTTTAATTGTGTTTCTACATATTTGAGATAACAAGGTTCTACTGTACTAAAGCTGTGAAGTGGGGCTCTCCAAGCTGCATTGAAACACATGAACATGATGAAGGGAGGAGATCATGGTTTTTGAATCATCTCAAATTTCAAGTCATAAGAATGATACATAATGTAAGTAATATGAAGCGAAACAGTCAATCTAGAAATTTAACTTATCACAGTCTGTAATAAACAGTTCCAACTGTAACAAAGGTGCCGAGTGTACACTCCAAGTCTTAGTTCACTCATATCATCTTTAAACTGGCCAAGTCTTAAGCTACCTCCCTACTTCAAAAACTCGCAATCCTTTATTGAACATAAAGACACTAAAAAGCTAAGAGCACCAGCCATATAGCTGAGGTGTGGAGTGGCCACTCGAAAGCTCCCTGAAGAAACAGTGCAGCCACGGTGGGCCTCTCAGACCCAACTATACAGATAACGCGCTTTTGTCAATCTATCAACAAAGCTGTACGCGGGACGAGTTACGGGGACGCTTCAAAGGCGCGTCTTGTGTGGCACTTGGCTGAAGGCAGCACTACGTTACACACACTCGGCTGGAGGGTCCGGCAGCGTTTGAACTGGCGAGGCGGTTATCAGTATGTAGACGGCTGCTGAGAGCTCATTGGAGATTAGAGCATCCACAAACTAGGACTGAGGCGGGAATCTAAATGATGGGAACTTTTAGTGAGATGTTCTTGCTTGGGATGTGCAAGACTATAAGGGTAATGTTATGTTTATAGTAGTGAGATCATTCTATCTATGCATGAGTTGTATCTTTGCCTGCATGAGCGAGCATCACTAAACGATGGTTACATGAAAGCAGTTTTTAGGGAGATCTATATGTATTTCTTTTCTAATGCTTTTGAATTCATTTCAAACCTTCTCTCACTTGCATCTTTTAACAGCTTGCTGCTTGGGGTAACGGTATCATTCTGGTCTCACAACCTTGGGGTCTCGAGTTTGAGTCCCGCCAGGGCCACTTGATGTAGTTAAATGGAAGCATAGGGTTGTAAAACCTGTCTTCAGTTATGTCTATTTTGGTAGACATGTGCTTGAATGAGAGATGTGATATGAGAGAGAAGGTTTGAAATTTTAGTAAGACGTTCTTGCAGCTTAGTAAGGAAATGCGACGAGATCTTTTCCTTTGAAAGGGAGTTCGTTTTTTTCCAATGCTCATACAGAGACAATTTGGTAGATGTCGTTTTAACACTTAGACATTCAAACTTTGTATTTGTAAAAATTTTACATTTATCATACACAGTCATACACCAGCTTTACGTTCCATTGATTGTGGGGAAGTTTTAGTATGAAGTTCTTGCTTTGTGGTTGGATTGTGTTAGAGATTGTTATTTCCTTTTACATCAAAGACCGTGGATCATCTCGATTTACACATTGCAGATAGAGCCCAGAAGCATAGAGGTCAATATCTGTGTGAAAACTATATTTATTTATTTATTGTATTAAGTGTGATGGTCAACATATGAATGAGGTCTTCAAGCCAGTTTTGCCCATTTTGTCACACTTAAAACATAATCAAAATTGGTATTTGCGATGAATCTTATGATATTCCATATCTACAGCTATGCCAAAAAACTTAATGTTTTCATTACTACAGGTATAAGTTCATATAAACTGCATACAACTATCCAAAGCCCCATGGACTTTTAGGCTGCAAAATCACCAGTAAAGAGCATATATGGGCTTTCACATGAATGTACATTTACATTGGAATTTCAATGGTCAGATTTTGACACAATCTAAATTTTTGAGTGGGCCTATAGATAGGAGTGGTTGTATACATTAGTGTTCGGGCTATTGCCCCTGCGTTAGTATTGGCATACGATCTACATAAGCCAAATGTTATATAATTAACCCAATTTATCCGTCAAATCCCTATTCTATTATTAGCAATTTGTTGTTTACCAAGTCCTTTCGTTCCATATTTACAAGTCATCCAAAGTGCTTTATAAGTCCTCCACCTACTCTGTCAACTTTCTTTTTTTCCAGTTGGTACGAGCCACAAGTGCCCACTGAAAACAAGGTAGCGCTTTCTCTACACAAATCACTTTCTTGCACTTACTTTAGAGAACTTAATCTTCATTTGGGAAATCAAATCTAAGGATGATAATACGCACGCAGTTAATGTTTTTTTTAAAGATTTAAGCATCCATTTAGCATTGAAACTGAGTTTGATCTTAATAAGGTGGTGTGATTTTTCCATTTTATCATACCAGGCATATATAATTCCCAACCCGCGGGATAATCCCCCTTATCTATCCATAACCATACCCGAAATATGACTTTTGATATTTCAAAATTTGAGGCCTGAGGGTAATTTCTTACCCAAATGATTTAGAGATTATTATTAGATAGTTTATTAGTGATTGTTTTAAATGTATCATGAATAAGAGATACACATTGCTATTTTGGAAAATACATGCTCACATATCATACACTAGCATGTAAACACACATAGGTTTTAGATTGAACATTTATCAAATTAGGGACTGGGTTTTTATGGGAATGCACATTTGCATTGGAATTTCAATAGTTTAGAGTTTGATTTCGTCCCTAATTTGGGGTAGGCCTTTGCATGAGCACAGGCTGTTAGATGGTCGTATACTGTACCTGTACCTATTGCAACTTACATACGGCATTTCACAACCCAGCGGATGATGATATCTCAATCAGAAGCACCTGACTGCTGCTATGGCGAGTGCGTCTGCTGTCTATACACAGGCTCTCCACGTGGAGTGGCCGCACAACGCGCCTATACACCCCATGTTGTCTTTGTGTCCATCCATCACCACAATCTGTCAAGTGTGACAGGGGCAGCCTTGTGATGTGGAGTGTCCGTAACGTCTATAATGATGGATTCTCTGATGGACATTATTGGAGTTTGATGTGTGCCACTTACGGATGATTTCTTGTGTGATTCAAGTGTCATAATATGTCATGAGGATCCTGGCACAGTAAGCTGGGCTGTTATAGTGGATTGTTAGGTAAATGTTAATGTTGGCATGCAGTAGAACCTACCAGTTAGACCACCTTTTTAAAGAGGCCACATCTGCAATGAAAAACCATTTCTAACTGTCCCAAGCCTTCATAAAGCTACTAAAATGAACCTTCTATAGAGAATACCTGTCTATTGAGGCTACTGGAAGGACAGTTCTAGGGTGGTTTTAATAGAGGTTTGACTGTATATCTAGGATAGAAGCATACAGTGGCATATCCAGGGTGTGGTTTTGAGAGCGGGGTCTCGTGTCTATGTATGCATCGTTTTGACAAGGTCTTGGACCTGTTAGGTCACACGGTGCGGAGGTCTATGTGCCACACCCACCCGCTGGTGGAAAATATTGAACTTGTTATTGCATATAATATATATGTTAAAACGTAAATGTAAAGCTATATGTTTCCAACCAAACTTACCGACTAAGTTTGCAATTTGTGCTTGGTGATTGGTACACACAGCTTTTACTTTTCATAGAAACTCAGGAACACTGTATAAAAAGCAGTATTGGTGGTTTGTGGCAATTACTCTATAGTCCGGACCCATGCTCAATCTCATTCACAGTGCCTTCTTCAAAGTGTGCAGCTTTCATGAAGCAATGGTTTTAAAAATAGTTGACAATTAACAAGAATGATTGGGGATGAGTTGGCGTAAAACCCACATTTTTGTCAAACTGGGAGTCAAACCCACATTCTTAAGGTGTTTGAGCCTGTCTATAGCCGTGAATACAATGAAAAGACTATAGACATAAAAACAAAAAAGGGCGTTTGGTTTACCATATCCCAACAATGATAAGATAAAGATAAGAGCTGCAACTGTCTCTGGATTATCATAAGGCTGCTGATCTATCGGTACACTATGTGTGTTGACTGTTGAGAGAATCAAATAATTAAACCATGATTTTGACCATCTCTAGCTAATGAACAAATGACTGTAAATGAAGACACAAGAAATATCACACGTCACCCATAATGAACGTCTTAAGACACTAATGATCTGATGTGTGTTTGCCAGGCTTGCTTGTGTGTACCATCCTAATCCCTTTCTCTCAGTTCTCTATCTATTAGTGGTAGAAGCGTGCTTACTTTAGAGAACTGGGAGAGAGAGAGAGAGGACTAGAATTGTAATGGCCATATAGACTAATAGATTAAAGCAGAAAAAACACAAGAGATCAATACGATAATGAATTTCTCAAGAAGCCGAAGACAGACTCTCCCCGTTTCTACCTTATCACACCATGACTAGCATATCAGCGGACACGTTATGATCAGAGAATGAAATACTTGAACGTCGAAATCTTAAACGATCATTAACTAACGAGCACAATCAAACGACTATATAGACTAATAGATGAGAAGAGATCACTCCGATAATGAATCTAAGAGAGAGACTCTTCCCCTTATCACAGTATGACTGACGTGTCTGCACACACGGCGTGTTAGCACAGCACATACCCGTGCACTCGACGCCAAGTGCGGGCTGTCCACGTCACCTTGTAACTGACGTGGCATCAAAGTCGTCTGATGGAGGGCTCTCGCCGAGTATCAACACGCCACAATGGCCGGTCTGTTACACCGGCGCGCCGTCAACCCGAAACGCCAGCTTTATAGACATGTGTGCAAACGGCCGCTTATCAAGCGAGTTTTGTGTCCGTGATGCGCAGGTAAACAACGCTTGTTTTGCCAAGTCAGTGAGGTCTTTGTTTTGCGTAATTGTGTCTTTGTTATAACGGCGTATGTGCACAACGGCTTATCGGCGTTTCCGCCGCCGCCAAAGGCAAAAAACGCTTCCGTAAAAGTGTTTATCGCTGGCGAACACATGTACAAGTCTCTCTCCAGCAGTCTTGGCTAGATATTTATAGTCTGTCGAAGAATGGCGCGACTGTTTTAAGATGTTGTCATTAATGGTATTTCAAAGCAATCATGAAATGGATATGTCAATCACTTTTGCATATATCTTTGATGTGTTTAAATGAATATAGCTTTTTATGTTTGATCATGATGTAGGCACGGATGTACAGAGAAAATGAAAATTGTGGTATGAAGTATAGACAGGTGTAGAAACCTGGGGTCTGAGTCATAGCACAGTTAATGACTGTCGATAAGCAGATCTAGGGGTGCCCCTACCCAGCCCTTTCATTTTTTGTGGGACTTTTGCCATCTTTGCAAACCTTCCCCATAGTAAACTCATGAAATCATGTGGGTGCCCCCTCCTTTGCAAAAAACTGGATCTGCCATTGACCAACTAATTGCATTTTTATGCATGTTGTTCAATATGCTGTGTTATCCCACAAGATTGTTCAAGACTTACTATTACTTGGAGGCCAAGGCTATATTCATTTCCAACGTGTATATCTCAAAGCCACTACCTCAAGTGGTAGTGGTTGTGGGTTTGAGTCCTGTCAGTGGCTATGTGATATAGAAGGAACCCTCTCATGTTAATACCAACACCCAAGTCGCTCAAAACTGTAACACTATTATCTTTATGTATAAGTGTGTTGAAAATCCAGTAGTATCGATTAAATATCTTTCATAAATCATTAAACCTGGATGTCCAATCTTCATAGAGTTACTATGTCTTTATGTTATGTCTTAATATGATGATTTCAGGCCATATATGAAATGCTGAAACTCCGTCCACGAATATAGTCTGTCTCTGGGTCACCAACCCACTTAGTTCTACAAACAAAATAAATTAATTGATCACTTTTGACGTTGACAAAATGCAGAAAACATTACCAAATTTTATGGAAAGGATTCGGCGAGTGTCTTTAAATCTTATGAAGAGGGTTGAGGACTAATGAAAAGACTCCGAGATCGCTTCGTGGAGGTCACGATTTGACGACAGCCATAATCACATCATATATAAAGTAACGATGATGTAAAACGTGGCACAAAACTGTCAGATTAAAGCGGAGCCGACGCATAAAGCCACAAATCATGCACGTTTACGTCCACTACACGCGCACCTAATGGCTACTTAAAGGTGGAAGCTGCTTGTAACGAATCATATAATGAATCATCTTCCTCTCGAACGAATAACGTGGCACTAACTAATCACATGTCAAGTTCATCATAAAAAATACACAGACTTGGATCATCCGGCCCAATGATGGATGCAGGTCGCGAAATGTGAGATTTATCAGCAGGTATAAATACGCGGCTGAGTGAGTGGCTCTTCACAATGCTTTATGGAGGTAGGAACAAGTATTACGCTTACGATAAAGTTGCGGGCATCGTAAATTCCCTGTTGATCACGATGCGGTGAATGATGTGGCAGGTCAGGGGACGTTTTTCATGCGGGAATGAAGTGCCGCTTGATTCAGTGAAGAGTCATATAATGGTTTTAACACCTACTATACTGTAGGACACGTGGGGTCTCTGTTAGTATGAAGTTGACTTCTAATGCTCTTCATAAAGTTTTTATAATGGTGTTTACTAAGCAATACTACCATACTGCATACTGTAGTACATGTGTGGGCTAGGTGTACAGTCGTTTTTTTATTTTGTCCAAATTTTAATTAGTGAACGTTAAAGTACGAGTTTGTTCTTAGTTGACTTAACATCTACACCAGGTCATTGACCTCTCTGAATTCGATGTGTAGAATACAGCAGATTGCAATATATATGTACAAGTAAAGTAAAGTAAAAGAAAATAGATTTGTCTTGCATATGAGTTTTTGTAATCTCTGCAGGAGAGAGCAACTTATTAATAATTATATATCTAGTCTGTTCAAAAAAAGACTGAATTCTAAGTCAAGTCAACATCTCTTAACTTTTCTAAATTTGGAAAGCAATAAATTTTCAAGACGATCAGATTAAAACGCCTACCCAATTGAGATGCTGTATATTTAATCAACTGACAGCTTCAATGGCCAACGATCTAATGAATTTATTGTCCTCCTTCAGAACGCCAAAATTGGATGCTTATCTTTTGATATACGTTTATATTATTGTTATTAATCTATTATGTATTCGATAGCGATATGGTATTATGTTTATATATGGCTCATTCAGATCGGATTAATCGTTTTATAATCATTATTAATGGCAGTAACCGCTCTAGCTTTTAGACAAAATGATGACATTTTAAAAAAGAGATGCATGTTTTTGTGCAGTGGTCACATTCTGTAACAGAGTCATAATATGTTATTGACTGAACCATTTTTATGCCATGTTTCATGACAATGATGGAATAAATGTTTTATCAGATGCTAAAGTGTAACAGAAAAGTGACAGAAATTATATCATCTATGTTAATACAAGACACTATAATACAATGCATACAATATTCTTACGCCATGCTTGCAGGGATTGCACCCCCCACTCCCTAAATTCCTGCATTCTGATTGGTTTAGAAGATTTTTACATAATTTTAGACCTTGTGACACAAATAGTTCCAAACGTTTCTCAATTGACCAGGTTTGGAAATACAAAATTTGAAAAATCACAATTTGATACTGAAGAGAGAATTGAAGAAAAAACAGTTTGTTTTATTCAAGGAAGGCATCAAATTATTTACTGAAATTTCAACACTTTCCCCAAGGTTCAAGTACAAAAAACCTCAACCAAATCAACAACTAATTGATGGGACAATATGAAAAACACTAAAGCAGCGAAAGGTGTAAACTTCTGACAGATACAACCTCGCCTACTAAGTCTCCATTTCATCAAGAACAATTACAGTGGGAGCAGCGATTCATTGTAACGTCTATCTGAGAAACAATGCAATATAGATTCCTGCACGGAGCATTCAAATCGCCGTCCGTCACGATAATAGCGCCGAGTCATCGTAAATCATGATTGGTTTGCCTAACACTGACAGATTCGGTGATTACACGAGAAATGGATCTTTTTTAGGCGTCAAACTTTGACAGATATTCTTGTTATTCTAAGCGGGCAAGGGAATTCTCGCAAAACCGAATGACAAATCACGTGTGACGAGTGAAATGGATGGCTGACGGAACGCCGCCATCTGTCTTGTAAGTGAAATGAAAATATTTCAGAGCGGAAAAGCCAGCGAGATGGAGCGGCGCCATGCTTCTTCCCGGTTTGTAATAATCGCGAGGTTCGGAGACGACAACGACGATGCTTTATGTTGAGTAACGTTACGAAGATTAATTGTGTGCTGTCTGGGAATATGTTAAAGTAAATGTATGATGTATGAGTTGTACAGTGTACTGAGCATAAACTCAGTAAACTTTACTTGTACATCATGTCATTGGCATCCTTGTGACACTATATTTCCTTCTCAACTCCCTGGGGAGTGTAGAGCACATTGCAAATCTAGCGCATTTTGCTCATCATTCACTCTAATGTTCACTCGTCTCATCTGTACCTATTTAACTCGTAGGTACTAAAATGCAGTGTGCAACTGTTTAAAAGTTTGCTCAACATCCACAACTAGATCTGGCCGGGTAATGAATCCATGTACTTGTACTTGTACACATGTACTTGGAAAATGTTGCTGTAGTAACCAGTAGAGATTATATGTGCTCCTATTCCCTCCATAAAGATCTAGCAGATCTTGGTAATGCTCAAACTGACCCTAGTGATCGAAAGGCCAGTTGAATGACGGAAAGGGCTGCTGAAATGTAGACTTGACAGCCAGGCAACACCTTCAGAATGAGGAAGAGTTAGAGCCTAATCAAATAAATTTAAGGTTTTATTGTTTGAGTAGTTTTTCTTGGTATAGCAAGTTTAAAAAGTTTGTTCGTAGACTACAATGTTACAAAAAGATAGCCATGTGATGTACTATTGTACTACTAATATTAGCCCAGTTATCTAATGCAGGTTTTTACATAATTTTTCAACATGACACAGCAGTCAACCTCTTAATGGTTTATTTTGGGGGAGCAAATATTTGGGTGGTATTCTAAAAGCATTTATCAGGCTGGCATCTACTAAGAAAGTTACCCTAAAAGATAAATGAAGCGTTTAGAGTTTGATTATATAGAAAAGTCACTTCGTTTTGTTTCAAGTAGATGATTTGTCTCAGCTCGTATCCCATATATAGTAGCAAACTGCCATTATTAAGGATGTAATCATAATAAATATGACATTTTTGATTATCTGAATATTGTTTCAAATGGTTATTACTTTATTCCTTTGATCTTAGATAATAAATACTTACAAAAGTCTAAAACCAGTACAATCTGGATCTTCGTTTTTGTATATCTTTATCATTATATACATGTATGATAATATAAGACTACATTTAATTTGAAGCATTTGAACGATGCATATGTGTGACATGAGTTATTGATTTGACTAATATCACTCATCTGCCATATTGAGACCAAAATGAGGCTCGTACCACATGATCTTTTATATTCACAATAGTGAATGGAGTACAAAATCAACTAAAAACACACGCAATCTTACTTCAATGTTCAGGCCCGTATATCATATGTAAAATGAACATGTCCATAATTAACACCACCTCTCATATTTAGGCCCGAATCCTAAAAGTGTCAACATAAGACCGGTGTCCCTTATAAAGAGGTGTCCCCTATGCAGAGGTGTCCAAATATGACAGTCCCCCAATGAATGGCCGCCTCCGACCTCTGCCCATTTTTCCTGCCGATCCTGACCGTTTGGCAGCAGATCCATCTCATCCTGGCAGGTAATAATCCCGTCCCGTTTGATGCGCGATCCGTCACCATTGACAGGGTTTTGTCTCTGCGACTGAAGCATGTGTTTGCCACCGACCTGTGTCACCGACTCGCATCCGTAAGACTGTAAGCAGTTTTCCTTTTGTTTTAAGCTGATGGAAATAATGGTATTGTGAATGCTAAAAACTTTTGAAATATTTTTTTTCTACTTATGCTATATGGTCGTGGTTTCAAATCTCACAGGAGGTTATGTGATATAGTCGTTACATGGCTTGGAGTCATAACTGTAATGAATTAATTACTTATAGTTCTAAAAACATTGTTTTGTCCCCAAAGACTTTTGCATGTCTTCTTACAGTTAGATTTTGCTGTCCACTCTGGGAGTCATCATAAAATAATCATCATAATCATGCAGTTTTCATGTGCCTTGTCCAAATGCAGGACGATGTATCTATGCCTGTTACAATCTTGTGTGTGATCCATTTCTTTTAAGTCCCACATCCTTCTTTTTCTTGAGACTTTTTTCCCATATCCCACTTCCTTACAAAAGCCACCACCCTCTACCTAAAAAGACAATAGCTTTGTGTCCAATGAAATTTATGCCCCATATAGAAAAAGGCAAGACAACACTCATAGTGTTGATGGTTCTAATACAGAAGATGGGAACAGTATTTCAACCAGTGTCGTATAGAGGTGGTCTATTTATAAGGTCGTCTGAATTGGACATTGCTGACCAGCATTGGCAGCTAACTAAAAAGAGTTCAATACCAAATTTATAAATAAGTATCTGTTTGACAATTGTTAACACCTTACCAGAGACAAGAAAAAACAAGTAGTGTTAATACATTGCACACAGAAGGTGTGGGGACAGTATTGGCAGCTAGTCCACTGAACGATAGATTGCTGGCTGAATAATTTAGGTGATGACAAATCACAGGTCACGACCTTACTTACCATCTGCCCAACAGTAATTAATCCCACAAAATGGCCGCACGAGCCTCTGGCCTCTGATTGGCTGCTGACATGGGAGGACGTGCATAATTAATGAGGGTGCCTGTTGATTACAGGTTGGTGGGAAAATTAAGGTGAATGAAGATAGATGGACGATTGTCATTACATGAGTTGCTTATTTGGGAAGGCTTTAGGGACTTGTACTTACCTCGTTACAAATCATCATGTTTCCATTGGCGTATACATTTGGACCTGTTCAAGAGAGTAAAGAAACCATCAAAGTTATGAAAATGGAGGTGATGAAGGCAGATAGGCTCTTGCCATTACACAAAAACTGATAGGGGCTGCTTATTTGCGAGGTTTAGGGACTTGTACCTTTGTTAAGATAATCATGTTTGCATTGGCATATTGTAAGTGTAATATTCTAACATGGAGATAACAAAAGCTAGTGAGTATGCACTTATCAATGACACACCCATGCTAGAATTTCCCATGGAACGCAAGAGCCTGGTTCAGAAAATAGTCAAAAATGGAGGCCAATATTGCTTACCTAGATCTGAAACAGCTTGTGGTGTCTTTGCCTGCATGAGTGAGACAGTTAGATGTCTATATAGAAAGAGTACTTCAAGAAAAGCATATCTTCTATCATTCTATCACAAGACAATATTGGAACACTTTGGGCTTAACAGTACTTGTCCATTATGATGTCAGCTCAATTAAGATGCTTCGTAAGCATAGGAAGGTCCTTCAAAGGAAGTACTTTGTAGTTGTACAAGTTTTAAAGTATGCTTGAACCCAGAAATCCTTGATGTTTCTAAAGCAGCAAACCAAGTAGAGTTAGATGGTCATTAACTTGAGTATTGTAAATGTAAACTTACAACAATGTACATAATTATAACTGCAATATAGAAGAAAGTTATTGCATAGAAGAAATCGAAACATGTTTTATGACATGCTAGCATGTACAGTAGAACTCTCAATAAAGACCTCATCTATAAAGAGACACCCTCTATAATAAGACAACCTTTATTGTCACAAAGATATACCACCACAAACTCCATATAGAGACCACTCCCCTATCGAGACCACTTGATGCCAACCCCTGCGTAGTGTCAATAAAGAGGTTCTATTGTAATGTATGATACAGATGCTCAAGCCTTGTTGATGGCCAGTTCAATATTACCACATCTTTAAGCTATTTGCTGCTGATTTCAAAACCTCTTCAATTCCACTTCACTCCAACAGAGTCCATTTCATGAAGATAGCGCCATTGTACGACTGTCATTACATTATTTACCATCTGAATATTGCCATTATAGGATATCTATAGCCTGCTTTTACAATCGCAGCAGCCGACAAACTTAGAACTCCAAATGATTGGATGTTTGCTGCCAGCAACAAAAGCATGTATCATTTTCTGCGATTTTTACGTGGCGTGGACATTCAGAGGGGGCCATATCATTTTCCACAATGGCCATTCGGCGAAGAATCACTTTTAATGATTCATTTTCTTCCTTTGAATGTCGTCTGCACACAGCCATGAGTTAAGAGGCGTGTCGATATTGATATTTGCTTCATCCTTTTCAGCTGTCAAATTTAGCTGTTTCGTTCGTCCAAACGAGCATCTATAGTTTGAGTTACAAGCGAAGAATACACGCACCAATCGTCAATGGTTGTTTGTATCTATAAAAGTTTGCAAACGTTGAGTGCTATTGTTCGCCGTGACAATTCCCGTCAGGCGTCTAACTGCCGCTGTCAAGACGTTGCATTGACTCTGTCAATTCATGATCAATTATTTTTCAGTAAGAATATTTATCAAAGGCCTTAAATACATGAAAGCAGATGTTTTTTATGTGGCTGTCCGAGAAGTGTTGTGAAAAGAGAAAAATGGTGTCAAAACATTTTTTTTAATGAAATATATGGGACATTGGTGCTGACTTGGTTGCACTAATGGCTGTGTAGTCAATACATGTTTACAAAAACTCATTCTAGCCTACAAAATGTTAGTATTGGTCTTTTTCAGTTTCTTGTAAGAATTGGAGCAAGGCGGTTATTTTCAAAAGGATTTATAATGTATTCAAATGGAATTCTATCTTTATATGTAGAGAAATCTGTCATGATAGCGGCGAGATTTTCATTAAGATCGTATTTTCCTATATAGCACTATAGTAAAATCCTGACTTCAGTGCCTTACATCAGGAATAGAATAAGAGGCTTTATCTTATTACTCACTATACATGAAATGTGCTGTGAAAGGAGATAGTCTTAACTACAGGGGTGTATAGGAAACTTTATTTGATATCTGCTCGATCTTTATGAGACCTTCACTGATATTAGAGGAAGTTTCTGTTCGGCCATTGACTGCAGCAAGCGAACATTTTTTTTCCAACTTCAAATCCTTACAATATGTAGTAAATTAGTGGGGGAAGATACAAACAATGAAGAAAAAAGCTTTCATACGTTACACGGTACTCAATCACGAAACATTTAACAATGGAACTATTAACACACTTGCCCCAAGGCATTTCTAAGTGCCCTGTGACTGCCCTTTTCAAGTACAGTATAACCTCCAATTAAGACCACCTCTATAAAGAGACCTTTATAGGATGACCAACACGAACATCAGTAAAGAAACCACCTCTATACTGGGACCGCTTGGAGCCAGCGCCATGGATGTTCTTAATACTACTAGTTCTACTGTAATCCACAGCCAGTTTCGCGATTTGCTTAATAAACTCAAAGTTTCTCAGCAAACCCAAATCCTCACAACATTAGGTAAATTAGCTGGGGAAGATACATGACTGGGTGGCGTCCGATTGGCTGATTAAATGGACAAGTTGGCACGTCGGCTGACGTCTGCCGTGTTCGTTGCCTGACCAGGTGCCACAAATCACAGCCGCTGCCGCGTCTCCCCGAAGTGATGGCACCGCTAACGCAGTCCTCAATCACTTCAATTGTAGGGGATCTACGGGACCATCTGTCTTAAAGATGGATTGCAGTTCAATAATAAATGGACGACTTTCACGATAATATTCTTCATGAAGAAAAAGTCACTTGTTAGAATATGTATGAAGTGTGATTTGCATGTCAACATTGTAACCACCAGATATTCATGAGTTTTTCTAGCAAGGCATCATCATCTATTTCTGGCTTATTACATTCAATGCATTCATACGTTATTGAACATACAGAAGAATACACTACAACTTACTTTCACACAAACTTGACTCTGCGGCTCCCATCGCAGGGCCTTCAACCGAAGTGACAAAAAGTTGGTGTAGTCACTGGAGCCATGTCCGACAGTTGGCGTTCTTATTGAGACCACTCTGGGGACTGGCATTAGTGGTCTCAATAGAGAGGTGGCCTATGTATTGAGGTTCATGTTGGTATCTTTAAGGAGATTTGGTACCATAAAAAGTTGACTTTTTATAGAGGTGGTTTATTTAGAGAGGTGGTCTTAATTGGATGTTCTACTGTATAGCAGGACGACTTATGGGCAGCATAAAAGATATTGTCTTGAACTGATGATGCTAGTTAGTGTTCATTTAATATCTGATGTCACTTAGTTGTGTGTGTTTTTTCTTGTTTCTGGTCAATGGTTTATAAAGTCTGACATGCCGATTCACTAAAATGTCAGATGTAATTTTTTATGAATGCAGTTAGAACTGGTGTGAGCATTGTGATTAGAAATCTCAGGTCTATTGTGCTTTGTAAGGCCTCTGTCTGACAGTCATGAATTTCAATGTTGAGCTATTTACAGTAAGATGGACAAGACACACATAAAAAGATAAAAGAAAGACACGTACATGTATTATTGTGCCTGAATGTAGTGTGAATGTGAAAAGAAAATGCTGTAAATTGACAATTATGATTCTACAACTATATTGGTTTCAATTTTCTGTAACATCAAACTCTACGATTCAATGATAGGATAGATAGCTAAATAGTTGTGGAATAAAGTTCAAATAACAAAAACAACATTACAGATGAGAAACTATAAGTCTTTAAACAAAGTGAAGTGTTGAGTTTGTGATGTATTTTATTTTACATTTCTTCATACACCCTTGTAGAGGCTCAAACTATAAATCAAAATGAGAAATATGAGAGAAATATCAACAGATCTATATAATATTTCATATTTAATTGCAAATAACCTTAAAAATACAAATGGAGCTCAAGAAAATGTTGATATGCTATTCATCCACAATCTCAAATTGAAATGACTATGTGATACCAGCAAAAGAAATTATAATCATATAGTAAAGAATAAGGACAGAGTCCAATATATTAAATATAGTAATACTTGATATAGGTAACTTACACAACACAAAGTGAACGAATTATTGTTAAAGCTGACATTGAACACTACATAAAATAACTGACAAAAACCAAGTTAAATTCTAATTGAACACAAATTCATGCCATTTACAACATAACATTTCCACTACATCTTTTTAACAGTGAGCGTTCATTAGGTTAAAGGTGAAGACATTATCCCCCCTGACAGCAATACCAAGAGTTATGAGTTTGAGCAGCGGACTCCATCAAATCCTGCTGATCCAGATGATGTATGATCCGGATCAGGAATCCAGAACACTCCCATGATCCCTGTTGTCACGGAGCGATGCCGATTTAGTCAGTCCTGAGGTTAGGATTAATGTATGATCATCAGTTTGTGTCATGTTTTATGAAAACAGTAGAACCTCTGCATTTATACCATCTGAATGCAAGACGTAGTGGTTTTGGAAGAGAGATACAGTAGAACCTCTCTATTAACCACCTCGGGGACTCTCCTCCAAAGGTCTAAATAGAGAGGTGGTCTCTTTTTGGAGGTTCTTGTTTGTTTATTTATGACTTGTTGGGACCACAAGAAATGGTCATATCACAAAGGTGGTCTCAAGATAGAGGTGGTGCTGGTGGCCTTAATGGGAGATTCTAGTGTAGTCTATTTATTGATACAGATGTAATATATTATTGGGTTTCAGAGTAAAAATGTCCTTACTATACTCTTACTTACTCTTTATAAAGGTATAGAGATTACACCGTATTTACTCCGATCACAGGATTTATTCACTATCATCAATTTATGGAACTTTTTGTACCTTTTATCTTCATTTTACTTGCTGAAGATTTATTTTCTCGCAGTTCAGTTGACTAGATTGATGATTTCTTGGAGAACTGAACCATGATGTTCGCAGTCTTTAAGGTGAAAAATATCGATTCAAGCAGACAATATCATAATTCACTTTGGTCTACATTTTGTGTGAATTTGAATTCATCTTTTTGATATAAATCTAAATCCAAATTGAGACATTTGGAAGTTGCTTTATTTTATTACTGCACACAACCATCACCGGCAACCATTCAACTGCCCATGGGCTTTTATGTTGAAATATTATCACTTGAAGCATTGTGCTTGAAGTACATGTGTACATGAATCTTGTATACATGAATGTATATTTACAAGAATTAGAATTTTCAATCTTCCAGATTTTAATATGGTCCAAATTTGGGGTCAGTCGGGCTTTGGCACTCTGTAATATGCGGCCATGGCACAGTGCAACTTAGAAAACTTACCAATCAGCCCAAAGTGGTCTCATTAATTTGGAAAAGCTTTTGACCTCTTAATATCGCCTAATGCATTATGTATATTTTGAACTAATGGGGAAGATGTCAAGGGCTCAAATGTAAGTTTTCAGCAACAAAGTGAGCCCTTGATATTCAGGGCGGGGTTGGGCTCTTGGACAGTTCATAATGTATATTCAAGCTCGAAGGGACTGATGCAAAGTAGACTGATGAGCCAGGTCACATCCTCAAATGGATTCAGGCCTGTCCTAATAAATTTATGATTTGTTTGATTGATTGAATGTTCCATCCCATCTGAAAATACAAATCGCAAAATTCACAAACCTATAAAGATCACCGATGAACTGGCATCAATATTACTCCGCATTACACTGGCAATCATTTACCGGATTGTGGGGAGCGTCCTAACGACAGCCGGATCCATCACGTCCCACTGATCCGTATGATCTACGACCTGATCCAGGAATCCTGCGGCCCAGCTGGAGGTCCTGCTTGACATACAGGAGCAATGCGCCTGCCATTTTTAAGTGGCCGCCTCTCAGGCCTTGTCAAAGCTTCGCAGGATGTGATCGATTGACAGGTTGCTATGGGTACTCAATATTCCTACCGTGCAGCCTCTCTATCAAGACTGGTCATACTTGGTTTCAATGGAAAGGTGGTCTATTTATGGAGGTTCATGGTGGTCTATTTGTTATTAAAACTGTACAGTAGAACCTCTATTAAAAGCTAGTAAAGCTTGCGACTGTTGAGAAATGGTCTTATTTTTGGGGTGGTCTTAATTGGAGGTTCCACTGTACAGTACACCCTTCAAATAACTCTTTTACTGTGTGCTTATGTGGCCAAATGGATAGGGAGTTGGACTTGTGACCAGAAGGTTGTGGTTTCGATTCCTGAATTTCCCGGTCAGGTCTGGTAGTGGATGTTGAGCAAACTTTAATATCCCTAACAGGTTGCACAGTGCACACTGTTCTGTGGTACCTACATGTGAAATAGGTACAGGTCAGGCGAGTAAATGCTTACATGTATGTGACTAATTAGCACATGTGCGCTACAGCAGCAAATGCTGTATACAGCCAGTGTTGTATGCTCCCCAGGGAGTTAAGAAAGGTGAAAATTGAGTGCCAAAGACGCCAATGACCTGGTGTAAATGAGTCGACTGACAGGTACTTCTGGATTCTGGACACTATAAACTCCGACATTTACATTTACATTACTGGCGGTTAGGCATCAATGCCTATTATTGCAGTCTAGAATAAAGACTAAAATATAAGCTTAAATTTACCCAGACAGCTGTGAAGAAACTTTTGATGAAGATCATTCACATGTGTTTTGTCTGTTCTAAAGCTGGACTTTTATGATGTTGTATATAATTTATATTGCTGTAGTTTCTTTATTAGACCTGTTTGACTGAATGGAATGCTTGTAATGAACAAATACATCATACTGTTTTTTCTAGCATATGTATTCGGCCATGGAGCATAACCTTTACAAGTACAGAAAAGTAATTGGATGCAACAATAAATTTCTAATATTTTGAAATAGCAACCAACCCATCATGCATTAAAGTGTGATTTAAAAAAAAATGAACGATGTATAAGACACGAAAAAGAAAATCACTCAAAGTGTTACTTACTTGCATCATATTATCAAACAAATATTGAATTTCGACTCGGTAAGCGTGAATAATAAACCCATTTGGAATGACACAATATCTTGACACTAATTCATTTATGATAACTGTGATGATATTTTTGCTCTTTACTACACAATGTCAGATAAAATAATGCGAGAATAAGTGATTTAGTGCGTTGCACCCGCCCCGCTGTCCCACTACATCAAAAAGAAATCACACGAGTATCGCAGGGTGAAAATTGCCTGTCGAATAAATCAAACACCTAACACCATCGCTGGTGATAATCCTGCAATATCTCCGTATGTTGCGTCCAACATGAATATTACGCTACATCGGTGCATAATGTTGGCTGTGTACAGGAGAACCTCTGTATTAGGTCAGCAAGGAATAAAGTGGTCTCAATAGAGAAGTGGTCTCTTTATTCAGGTTCTCAGCGGGGTCTTTTATGAAAAGCTGAGACTACTGCAAAAATGTTAAAAAATTGTCTTGTTATGAAGATTGTCTATTTAAAGAGATTGTCTCACTGCAATGTTCCATCGAAAGACCACTTCTTTTAAAAGACTATCTTTTTTCAACAACTCAAACTGCTATAAAGAGACTACACAAACCTCATGGCAGGCACCACCTCTCTATTGATTATCAAATACAGTAGAACCTCTCTAATGAGACCACCCAGGGAACCTGCCTCAAGTGGTCTCAGAAGAAAGGTGGTCTCTTTTCTGATATTCTTGTTGGTCTGTCTATGGAAGTTTTGGAGGTAGTCTCTTTATCGAGGTGATCTTTATCAGAGATTCTACTATATATCTCTATATAGAGGTTTTTAAGAAAAGATGCCACGATGTGACTATAGAGGTGGCATCTTAAAAGAGGTGGTCTATATCATAGGTTGCACTGTACCTTTGCTCATCACGGACAGGTGGCAGGTTTCAGATGTGAGTATTTTATTGATGGTGTCAGCGGGACGCTGTTTGCTTTTGATATGGATCAAACAGCACAAGATGAGGATAGTGCGATCCGGAGCTGATCCAGAACCGACTTGCCAGGATTTATGGTGGCAGGAGGGTTATTTTTATGAATAATCGCTTCCGTGATGGACTTGTAAATGTTACACGTTGGATTGATTACGTTGGAGTTTTGTACGTTAAGAAATTGCTTGTAAATTGGCTCTCGACCGCCCGTGATAAATGTCCTTGAGTAATTCATTTCATAATCTTATCTTGAAAAAACTTGCAACTTATTCATCATGCTGTAGTCCCTCTTTATTAAGACCATCCAAGAGACTGGGCTCAACTGGTCTCAATAGAGAGGTGGCCTCTATGGATGTTTATGGATGTGTAAAGGCATGGGGCTTCACAAAATGGTCTTATTATAGAGGTCGTCTCTTTATAAAGATTGCCTTGATTGGGGCCGTATCCCCATAATTTGTTTCCTAATCTTATCATAAAAAATTTAGTACCTTATTTATCATATACGTAACTCAAACATACATAATATGATATATATATGATATTTACCTTCAACCTTTTGAACACAAAGACAAATGCTCGGAACATCACAAGTCAACGTTTTCTCGTTTTAAACTACTACATAGTAGCGGTAACCTTTTCCCAAAGGGAAGAACAAAAAGCATACAATCGTGCATTCCGATCTGCGATGAGGGATGGCAGATCGCACACCCCGCTATCTAAACATCTCGCCGAGATAAGACACATGAAAGAATCGCGCTCTTTAACTGTTTGCGCGGCTAAAGAGCAAATTAGCGGCGTTGTTTCCCCAACAGAACATTACTCAAGATTGTGCTCGGCTCCGATTTCGGCTCTATTATCACTTTGACATAGCGTTAACTCTTTACCGTCAGGTTAGTCATTGATGCCGGACTAGTTCATCCTGGAATGAAGTTTAAAAGAAGCAAACATTTATGAAATTTAACTCACTGCATTCAGGTCAATAAGAGATTCATGTTGGCAAGTTTGAGGTTATTTTAGGCTCAATTCTAGCCTGAAATAGTAGCATCATTTACTATTTTGTTAACTAAAAGATTTTAAAGACTGAGTTCACATCAATCAGACAACCATTTTGGTAAATTTGAGCTTATCTTAGTGTTTATTCTAGGCTTCAATAGTAGCACCAATGACTACTTTGGCCACTAAAGAGTTTTACGTCCGCGGGCGCACTTTGTTAGAGAAGGTAATATCTTGAGTGATGGCGTATTTGACTTCTCTTTGTGCTCTCCGCCATAACTCATCAACAAAGACATGGCATAACTATTCTCGATGCTCCATAACCTTCATATATAATACATAAAAACGGGCTAATTTATTATTTTATTTCATATGCAGACTGATTGCAGACATTTAATGTTGGTGAAAAAAAAATATGATAAAGAGCCAGCATCCAACTGTCATGAATCTTGTGTAATTCTTCGATACATTTCAGTGTCTAATAGTTGTCAGTTACGACAAAACCATGATAACAAATTTTGACAATGTTTTCAATAACTCTACGTAACTGAGAATGGATAAGATTGTCACTCAGTAAATAAAAAATAATATCACTTCAAGATGTGAAAATTCTATTCCATTTTCTTTTTTTCTAACAGACCATATGTTGAAACAGTATAGTAAGTTTTTGGTGACCCTTTAGATATTGACATTGATATCCATATTTTTTGTATAATACAACTTTGTTATCTCATTACTGTTTATCTCAATTTTTCTTATTTCTTTTCCCTTCATCTACATTATTGACATATCAGTTGATTATCTTGAATATTAGCCATCTCCAGCATTTTAGTGCTATTCCTATACCTTCAAGATAATAAGTTTCTATGGTACCATTATCTGTCCATCTGTGCATACAGCATAACCTCCAAATAAAAACCACCCCTAGAAGAAGGACCATCTTTCATGGTCTCGTCTTCACATTAACAGACCGTAGTAAAAGGGATAGGAATTCCCAAAACATCTGCTAATCAAGTTACTTTCCTTGTCAAATACAATATCAGTTTTTCTAATATAATGATGACTCCAGAAAGTAAAACATTCTAAAATACATAAAGATAGCAAATTCCCCCCTTGAATGAACTTACCATCTCCTCTAAAGCAATTAAAATCAGACTTGAAAGCCTTCAACATAATGGTAATGTAAATGAGTGTTTCTTTTTACCTCCTAGAAAAGACATGCCTGGAATGTTGCAGGGGGTGGTCTGTGCCATCAACAACAGGGGTATTACATGGCTGACCAATGGTCAGTTGCATCCAAACGGACAGTCCGGCCGGCTGGACACATGTCTGCTATGTCTGATGAGCTTGTCTGATTGACTGGTCAAGCGATAGTGGTCATTAGACATGAGTTAAACGTTGATCTATGAAGATGGATGACATAATGTGGCTGGTCAGTTCATGGGATACATTAGAACCTCAAATTAAGGCCACCTGAAGGGCTGGGCTTAAGTGGTCTCAATAGAAAGGTGGTCTCTATATGGAGGTTTGTGATTGTCGCTTAATGGAGCATTAGGAATGTGAAAAATGGTCTTGTTACAGAGGTGTTCTCTTTATAGAAGTGGTCATAATTTTGGGTTTTACTATATGAAGGAATTCTCTAATAGCGTTTCTAATGCTTCGCTTTGTGTTAGTTACGTGTACTTATTTTTGTATTCGTAGGATTGGAACAACTTTTGAAGATTTTTTATAGACCTTGACATTGTCTCCAGTAGAAAACTTGTTTCTTGAAAAAAAAAGTGAGCGGATTTTTTTCATGATGTTTGACATTATAGTAGAGCCTTAAAAGTCAACAATATTTTCTACTTTCCGACCGGATGTTTTTCTTTGCATTTAAAAAGGTGCCATCTTTTCATTAAGTCAGTCTTCTATTCCACTCAAGAACAAAGAGTTTGAACAAAAAATACAATCAGTCATACCATCTTGATGCTCTAAAACTACTCAGAATCTAACTCTCCCCCAGCAGGAAGGAATCCGCAGAAAAGCTGCAGCTGTCAGTCGCACCATGCGCCGCTGTATCGCTGCCGACAGGTATGACAGGATGGGGTCATTATGGAGACAGATGACCACCGGCTGACTGGCCTGATAACACTGACAGCTGGATAAATACATAGATCAAAGGTCGCCGAAGGTTCGCAGGATGATGAGGTGCACGGATGATTGACCAAGCAGACGTGAATTTCGAATTAGAGGTGATGGTAGTTTTCTCTCCCGATTCTGACAGGGCATTAGAACTTCTGTATTAAGACCACCCACTGGACTGGCCTTAAGTGGTCTCCGTAGAGAGGTGGTGCCGATATGGAAGCTCATTTTGGTCACATTATAAGGGCTTAGGACCGTGAGAAACGGTTTCATTTCAGAGGTGGTCTCATCAAAGAGGTGATCTTCATTGCCAGCTCTACTGTAGTTTTCTCTCCTGGTTCTGACAGTAGAATTGATGAGTTTCAAATTGGAAGAAGCTGTCGGGAGGATTGATGGGTTGTCATCAATATTGTATTTCTGATAAGAATTTTACGAAATTTGATAGACCAAGAAAATGAAAAATTAGATACATTTGCAAACTACATGTAGATTGGCGAAGCATAATTGTCTTTTTAGATGATTCTTTTTGCTGTGAACGAGTTACGTTTTGAAGTTTTTTTTCACCTTTGATAGGCTGTGCATTTTGACAAAAGACAGAATGAGAAAAAAATTGAAATAATGAAAATAAGAAAGATTTGACGTTTATCATAGTTAGTTTAACAGGGTTTTCTTTCCTGCTGTGATATTTATTCAAATAGTTCTGCGCACTTGTGATAAAAGACAAAATAACAGACCAAATTAGATTTTAAGATTATGCTATAACACAGTAGTGGATTGATGTATGACTACCAAGTTGCATAATTTACATTTCAGGTAATTTTTGTATGTATTCATTTTTTTCAGAATTATGGTATTATCTCTAAAAAGTATTAAATGTATAAGAGTCTGTCAGTATGGGTGTAGAAACCAGCTCCGACATATGTGAAAGCTTCATAAAAATTGAAACATTATTCCCTCAAGTTTCTCCATCCAGTTAACTTGAGTAAAAAAAAACATCAGTAAACATTCATGTACATCCTGTAGTTGTACTCCATAACATTGAGTACTCGTAGTACCAATTTCTGCTCGACACTTTGACGTATTGCACCGAGACGTGGACAGGAAAATGATGAATGAAGCTTCACAACCGTTGTCGGCAGCGGCTGCGGATGCGTTTGAAACGCGGGATGACGTATGGCCGCTCTCGCCCCCTGGTGACAACTCACCTGGCATCTGTCAAAGTTGCCTCGGCCGCGCATCGCTCAACTCAATCAGCTGTGGGGCTGAGGAGCCTCTCTATCAAGACATTGATACTGATATTGCAGCCTACAATAAAGCCTAATATAAGCTCAAATTTACCAAGATCGGTGTCTGATTTAGACAGTCAGACATCCGTCGTGTGGTGGCTTTGAGCTTATGTTAGGCTTTATTCTAGGCTGCTGCAATAGTAGCACTATTTGCTACTTGAGTACACACCATGTAGAGTGTTCGCAGATAGGAAGTTGGTCTACATTATGGACACCTGTCTGCCACGTATCACTCAACTCAATCATCTAGAGGGCACAGAGCAACCTTTTTATTGGTGACTACCAATTCAATTCCAGGACTGGCTTCAAGTTGTCTTAATAGAGATGTGAGGTCTTTATGAAAGTTTGGGACAGCCACGATAAGTTGTCTTGTTTATATTGTAGAGGTGGTCTGCTTTTAGAGACCGTCTTAGTAGGAATGTAAACCATCTTGGCGTTGACCTCAAGTGGGCTCAATAGACAGGTGGTCTCTTATGGCAGTCCAGGTTGGTTTCTTTATTGATTCAAATTTGGAGACCACCATAAAATAGTCTTATTTCATCTTTAGGTAATCTCTTCAATGAGGTTGTCTTTATCAGATTTTATGCTGTGTAATCTCAGCTGCCGAAACCATATCAAATGTCGTGCATATATCTGTGCAAAATGCGGCTGTTATATAAAAGTTGCTGATGATCTGTATGAAAGTTTAGGACCACGAAATGGTCTTATTATACAGGTGGTTTTGATTGGATTGTACATGTAGATGTACATAGCAATAGCAAACTCAAATCAACATCAATGTGTTGATCACATCTGCTTATCTATCAAAATAGATAAATATATGGGGAAAATGGCAAAAATGGTCGCTCTATACAGTGTTGTTGTTTTTTCATATGGAAGATATAAAACTGGTGTCACTTGGAGATTATACTGTATATTGATACTGAACTCAAAACAACATGAATTGTGGTGTATCAAGTCTTATCTGTGCAAAAGACGTGTCTGACTCGAGCTATCAGCGCACAAGCTCAAAAACGTCTCAATGAGCGAACGGGACGAGAGATATAGGGAGCTAGAGTTGAAAGGCTGTGTCACCGAGGGAATTAGGCAGACTTGTCAATCGGCAAGTGGATAATGAACAACAGAGGCAGAGGTGGCAGTGGAGGGTCAGGCCACTCCATGGGTTAAAACTGACTTGGCTGCATAGCCGTTTTTTTACACCATGTTGTTTCACACACTTATTTTTTTACTGCCTATTAAAATGACATATTTTAAAGTTTTTATCTATGGAGATTTAAAAAAAATGCTGTGGTCACAGGCTAGGGGATATTCTATGGGCAAGAACTGACATGGTGATACAGCTGTTTTTCGACTTATGTTGGCCTGACTGAGTTGGGTTTTATCCTTTGAAATGACGGTGTTTAAAGCCGTTTTTTATGGATGCAAAAAACATTCTTTATCCAAGGGATTAGGATGCATTTCTTGAACCTTTTTGAAAAGCAGGACAATGAGCCACACAGAAATGGCATGTATATTAGCACCCCATGTAGGCATCACTTGGTGGTGCTTGGTTTGTAGTATAACTGCACTGGAGGTCTACTTGGCTAGAATGTTCTAGAAGAAAAAGGGACTTCATGCTTACTACTTGCACTGTTGTGGGTCATCTAATTTGAGTCATAACATTATGCTTTTCATTGCAGATATGTGTATTAATCAAATTGTTTCTATGCATCTTTTTTATCAACAAGCAAATATATGATCAAAACATTCATAATACAACAATAAACAACAGTAGGATGGGAACAAGAACCGCTGTTTTGTCTAGCCTGATTAGACAGGATGATCAGTAATATCATGACAGTTCCAAACAAGATGGCAACAGTCAGTGTATCATCATCCAAAATTAACCCTGTAGGGGCTAAAGTAGTAATTGATTCTACTGTAGCAGTCTAGAATGAAGCCTAACATAAGCACAAATTCACCATAATGTACCTACCAAAGTTCTACCTTCTAATATTTCTAATATAATGTTCCTTATATTCTACAAACCTGTAGAGGGCTGCAAAGCGTGAAAAATTGTTAAAATAAAAATATGAAAAATCATAGCGTCTCAATTAACTTTTGAATGATATCATACTTGGAACATAGATTTGGAAATATTTCCTATCATATACCTACACTCAAACACAGAAGCTACCAAGCACAGGGAAGATGCTGTAGAGGGTTAATTAATCAACAGAGCTGGCTGGAGCTGCCGGTGAATCAATCATCCCCACATTAATTAGTGGCCGGTACACACTCCCTGATGAGGGGAGTAATTAGCGCTGTGTACACAATCCGCCTCCTGATGATAACATGCATTACTGGCCGGTCCCCAGCCTCATTATCAAACATGTTACAGATGACTGACAGCGCCAGACGACATTAATCAGCCAGTTCTCTGTTTGTATTGTTATTGTCATTGAGTATTCTTCTTGATCTTTTAGTTTTTTAGTTAATCGTTTTCCATATATGTTTAGAGCAAATTAATGGTGCAATATATAATTTGTGAAAGGGATTGTAAGTTGAATAAGTCTCCACATTTGTATCAGTCATTAGTCAGAGTGCTTTATAAGTGTATTCCATTTCCTGAATTTATGCAATTTTGATATTGTTGTGGAATCTAGGTAGAGTAGGGGAGCAATGAAAAAGAATTGTTAACTACTTACCAAGCAGTTTACATTAAAATTGACATATGGAGTGTAAAATTGAATGTGTGTGTGTTTTTTTTAATAGATAAATCTGATTACATGTCAACTACAAATGCACCTAAAATTGTAAATAATTCAATCCAATATAAAAATCCATCAGTTTAAGATAAAAATGCTATAAAATTGAAGAACTGAAATGGTAAAAAGAATCAGTCAAGGCCTATCATCTAGAAAACCCACTATTATCTGACGAAAAACTTTTGTGAAGTTGAAATGTAACTATTCATTGCATTTCAGTTAAACTTCATTTTCCTTCCTTGATGTTTCGTCTGCAGCCTTGCTTGGTTTGTGTATCCACCGACCAGTCCTCCTAACAATGCTAAACACCTCAAAGATGTTTGCCAATTAAGTGGTGTTTACAGTAAATAATGTTATATAATGCCTGCTGATGGATACATCTGCTTTCTTAGAGGCAGGTACAAAAGCAAGTACAGTAAAACCTCCAATTAAGACCACTTCTCTACTCAGACCACATGTGTAATAAGACCATTCATTTATCTGAAAGTTTTTTATTTGAAAAATCACTTAACATATAAGGGCTCTTTCTCATGTTCTCTCAGAGATGTAACCTTGAGATTGATGCCTATACATGGACAATGTACATTATAAAGAAATCAAACATATTTGTGTATGGTGGTGCATGCAGATGTAAAATCTTGATCGTCGATACATGATATCAAAGTGATAAAGATGTTTGATATTATTGCAATGTATGCTTACGTATTGGTTTTCATTCATATAAACAAAGGAGAGTCTGAAAAGAAGAAGCAGTGTCTGTAACGAAAAGAGTCATTGACCTGCTAAACCAACTTATCGTTAAAATTTATGTCAGTGCAGTGAATATTGTTCGTTGTTTTATCATGTCAAATCATTGATGTAATAAAGAGTAACTAAAATTAGGATTGGTCAAGTGTTTGCGGACGTTTCAACGTAATAAAAGTCATCTTCACTGTTGCTAAAACCTGGACAATGCGATAAAAAATGGCTTTCATCTTCTACTTAAAGCTGTCTTTGGTATTGCCCCCTGCTAAGATTTTATCACAAGGAGTAGTGAGTTTTTATAAATTATTATAAGTCATTAAGTTTTCACTCTCATGTGGTTGGAGATCTAAATTGTTCTACTTAATTTAAAGATTTCGGTTTAAATTAGTAAATGTACACATAACGTTTTATGAGATACGTGACTCTGAAGTTATAAGCTCTTTACATATGTGTTAACTCCAACTGGAATTAAACCCATAACTGGTATAATGCCTCAGAGTTAAATAATCTTTAATATTCTCTCTCTCATGAAAATTTTCTGATCTTAGATCTTTGCAAAAAAAATGAAATACTATCATATAATTTTGTCGAATAGGGGGGGGGGGATCTGGCCTTAGTTTCATTACAATTCACGTCCAAGCATGGGTGAAATGTGTGAGCAATTCCAGGACGTGGTGCCAAAATGATGAAAATTTTCGTTGTAAAGGCATCCCCCCACCACCACCACCAGCCCCTGTATCAAAGTTGATCAAAAATTATCACTTGCTTGGTAGAAGAATAGGTAACTACAAAGCACTTTTATTGTAATTCTAACTCGTAAATCATTAAAGCACTTATTCCATGGCATGTAGGTAATCATACCATGGTCCTATTTTGCCAATGTCTGTGCTCGTATCATCGTCTTGTCACTGAACGACGATGTTATAGATGATTAAGAGCCATGTTGGGTTATCATCTATTGAATTGTAGCTGTCAAACTGATACAATAATTAGCATTTGATACATTACTTGGTTTATGCCGTTTCATATTTCATTTTCAAGAGTTCCATAATCATCATAGTTGACGCACTTGTAAATGTAATAATGTAATAAATCAGCATCGCCACATGTATTTATCTTAATTTGGCATGACCTGGGTATACTTGTGGTTAATACCACTTCAAATTAGTATTTTTTCATGTCAATCCCTACTAGACATAGAGAATGTTATTATACATTTGTCTTATTTTCAATATATTAATTGATAAGAGCGTATTTTTAGATCCTTGTTCCTTAAACAATTTCAAATGATTCATAATTGATAATGGTGGGTAGTTTGGTTTCAGATTTCTTTGTATTTTTTTCATCAAAATCATAGTGATTATCATCTAGAAATTGCTGATTTTATAATTTGTAGGGCTTCCATTTCTAAATCAATGTTATCAAAAGGAAGACAAACTGTAATGTAATTTCATTCGAGTCCCATTTTTTCACAGTTCACAATTCAACATTTTTCATCAATCATAAAAAATCAACAACTTAGATCTAGATACACTTTATATAAGTATATTACAGGAAAATAATTATTCTATAGGCCAATATTGGGTGTATGGTAATATTTGGTTTTGCTTTGTTTACTTCTTTGTACAAATGTATATGGACATTGTCCTGGAACATTGTCACTATAATAATTGAAATCAAATTTTTAATATTTTAAAAAGAATACTATTTCGTTGAAATTTGAATAAAATATTTAAAAATTTTAATTTTTGGACATTTAACTTATTTGGTATTATCTGGCACACACAAAAAAAACAAGTGTAAATGAAATTAAACTAACAAAACCATACTTGTCATACTTGAGCCGATCTGCTACTTTCCATTTCATTGCACTAGCAGGTGCTGCCATCTAGTGGTCTAGAGCAGAACTACCAACTACTTGCTGCTCCACTGCCTGCAATTTATTTTGTTTGTTTTGTTCGGATCCGATACACTGGTTGGTGTGAAACAACTGGGATGAAAGTTTGTGCTTTCTGTCAGTCATCCGCCTGCCAATGTTCTTTGTCAGCCGAAAACTCTCTGTGATCTAGTTCAAATATTTACAAATCACTGGATTGAGTTTCTAGAGAGAAAGAAGATGGACAGTTTTCCATACAATGCAAAGTCTTATATTGGGTAGTTTGTACAGAAAGTAAAGAATAAAAGTCAGCAAATGGTCAATGCATAGGGTCAATTATATAATTGTCAAATGATTTTATTGAGTTTTTAAATTGAAAGATTTTCAGCAGATTCACTATTTCGAATATTTTGTATGAATAATGAATAAAAATGTGGACACCAACATAAAATGATGAATGATCTTTTCTTTATTCATGAATTATATTTTAAGACTGTTACATGAAAGTTACCATAACATGTACAGATTACGTTGGGACAACATTTTTTCTATATAAAATAACAAGTTTCCAAGCCTAAGCTGTATTAACTACACATATTTCAATATTGGCTTTATCATCCATATCATAACTGTTAAAACATCTAATTCATGTCCAACCCTTTAAAAGATTGTCCCAAAACAAGGCATGTAAAATCGAAGAAACAGGCAAAGATAGCATCTACTACACTGCTAGAATTCGTCTGTTGTAAAATACAAGCGATCCTTGTGCTTGTCTTGTAGATCTTATCTCGAGATTGACTTTCATGTACAAAGTTCATCTACGACATTTATTTGTGCGAACTCTACAACTGTTCAGCAGTTTGATTAAGATTCGAGATAGACCCCCTCAAGTGAAGTTATCTGCCGTATATCACAAGTTGTAGAACAGCAACCATGTTTTGGGATAATATCATCAAACACTATTTTTTTAGATGTCCACTCAAGAAAAATAAATCTCTTTTTGAGAGAGAGATATTAGAATGATAGCTGATGAGATGGCCAAGATGATATACATACATAATAAGCAATGTCACAACAACATAAAAATACAAGATATTGCTTTTGTGCAGAAATTTCAACAACTTTAATCAAAAATATGTAGATGCCATAGATTTTGCTCTGAAGTGCGCACATGTATTGATAAAGAACTGAATACAATAGATCTTTGGTTTTCTGCAGAAATTTGAACAACTCACAAAAAAGCAAGAAGTCATTGGTTTCGCATTAATTCTTTTATCAACTCCTCAAAAAATAATGCGCACATCAAGCATTAAAGATAGATTTTTGCATCTATTAGTTTGTGTCTACTCAGTGCAATTACGTTATGCCAACAATAAATCTCCAGATTTCATTCTAGCATTCCTAGTTCATTCTAGCCGGCGCTCTGTTGTGCCTCCAGCAAAGAGCCAGCAATGATTGTTTGATGGAAATGGGCAAACTTGTTGAATTTGTTGTGATTCACGGCTGCCAGGTTTATTATGGTGAAATGATGCAGGCTTTCGGGAGCAGACGACTTATTGCAAGTGTTGCAAGAACTATTTTGCAGTAAACAAGAAGTGTTTACAAAGTGTGTAATTTATTATACAAACACTCCACATGTAGCTCCAACTTTTGACTGCCAAGTCCACGTCTAATACGGTGTGTGTGTACAGTAGAAGCTCGCTATAGGGACACTGGAGGGAGTTAGGTAAGGGGTCCCATTTTATGAAGTATCCCCATTTGTGAATCAGTTTTAGAGGGAGGTTTTAGACGTGAAAAAACATGGTGGGGGTGGGGTGGAGTTTGAAAAACTAAATTTTTTGTTTGTTTGTTATTGTTTTTTTGTTTTTAGTGGAGCAGGTGATCCCCGCCTTGATCTGGGCTGCACTTGTAGGGCCAGCTTGCAAAATTGATAATCATTTAGGGAGGTGGGGTGGAGGTGGGAGGGAGGGGGGGGGGGGGAGGGGGCTGAAATTTTCAAACAATTAAACAGTGATAAATGGTAGCCCCCTTAGTAACTCCATATAACAAACTTGAAAATGAAAATATGTAGCTAATTGTGAGGTGTCCATATTAGTGTGCTGTCTTTATCATTAGGTTTTACAATAATAGGTAGTAGGATGTGGTTTTAACTCTACAATGCTATCTATAAAAGTCAATATATGGATATACTTTTACAACGGGACATTCAATGTTGCCGGATGTGGTTTTAACTCTTTCAAGTATCCTTTAAATAGGTACATGTTGCTAAGATTTTTACTACAATTTTATCAAAGGAAACATGGGTATCAAACATTTTTTTAAATGGCACAATATATTACAGTTTTTTTTTCTAAGGAAACGAAATAAAGTAAGAATACATCTAAATGAATAAGTTATTATGTAAAATAGCAAGTAAAAAATCAAAAATCTTAAAACTGGTAGGAAACCATTGTCTATAAACTCTCCAACTCCTGATTATTGATGAACCACTGTAAACAATCTTGGCCTATCACAACAAGTGTCCATAAATCGGCGATACTGTCAGCCTGATCGGCGTGTGAATGATGAACACCAGTAGAACACGGTGATGAACACACATTCAGCGAGATATCCACATTCCCAGATCTTGTAGCTAGATAGAACGTAATTATGTACATTGTGATATGTCAAGGGACTTTGCTGAGTTTGTGTGTTGGTTGGTGTTACGTTCTAAACTGATGTTATTATAGAATCATAGAATGGTGAAATTGTATTGATGTAAGTTTATTTCACATGAGTGGAATACATTGAGTAATGATTTAGCTGCACATGTACCCGCATATGCATACTTGCGGATAGATAAGAGATAGATTATCTATTCCTGATACATTAGATAGTATGTGATACACTAGATAACATGCGTAATCATTGAAATGGTACTTGCAGATCACTGAATACTCCCCAAGGAGTGGGTGTGTAAAATCCTTGTGTGAATGATCAATGCCAGTACATTGTAGTAGGACATCTAATTCAGATATCAACATCCCGAGATCCTGTAGTGATATTAGCCAGATAGGACATGGAAGATTTAATTACATACCATTGGGACCATCGGCACCTGCATCGTAGGGGGCAGAAACCAATTGAGTAAGATTGACCACTCATCAGTCTCAGTTGGTTTCTGCCCTCTACATGCATGTGCCCATGATTTCGGACTTTAGAAAGTTGTTTGTAGTTCATGAGACAACGTTTTTCAAATAATACTGGGGAAGAGGGACGTTTCCAAATGATGCAATCCAATGTTCTCATATTTTTGGTGAACTGAAATAGATGAAATTTTGATGATGTACTATTTGATATATGGTACTTTGCAGAATCGGTTGGTGTAGAGTTCTTGCGCATTTACAATAATGTTGTTGAAGTAAAATGAATGAGAGTGCTAATTTGGAAATTTCCATATATCTAGTGGAGTTTTTGATGGAAAAGTATATGTACATATGCTGACCATATTTTCAAGGGAGCAGATTTTCAGTTCAACATGGTGAAAATTTGAGTAAGCCTCTCTAATTTACACGCATACTTACTGGTTTAGGGGGGAAAAAGAAGAAAAATGAAATGAATGTTTACAAAATGTAGGAGAAAAGTTTTACTCTAAATCTTGAACATCAGCCCTACATTCTGCTACCAGAAAACATTTGAAACATGCTGGAAGAATTCCCATGGTGGGTGATCAGAGGCTACACTAGGATGGGTTCTCACAGAAATCAGCCTGTCTGTTAAATGGTGCTAATTGATGATCCACACCCCCTCCATGTGTGACATAGCTACCACCTGTAAGTCTTGTAATGCTGTTTGAACGTACAGAGAACGGGGATGGACGGCATTCAGTAAGGATTTGATAGCCAATAGATATTCATTTAAAAGTGAGATACAGTTTCTATTGGAGTATTCCAGAGGGGATACAGTAGAGACTCCAATTAAGATCATCTCTCTTATAAAGAGGCCTCCTCTATGTTAATACCATTTATCGCGGTGCCAAGTCATCATAAAACGACTTGCATGAACAGACCACCTCTCTATTGAGACCACTTGAGTCTAGTACACTGTGTGGTCTAATACAAAGATTCTGCCATACATGTTTCTGCTAACATTTCTGTGTTTGCAGAGTGTTGTTGACTTGTGTTCACGGTTTTGATAATAATTCACAGTAATTCACTGACAAATGTTGTCACAAGACAATGTTTCATAAAATTAGGAAAATCACACACAAAAAAAAAACTTGAGCAGAAGTCAGTAACATGCTGCAAAAGCCAAAGTTGGCAGAAACATGGATCCTGTGGTGTCTCTTGTCTACACACCTTAATCTACATATGAGTAATTTATCATCTAGTTGATGACAATGTATAATATTACATTATACATATGCCTGTAATATTTTCCCCAACGACCATAAATCCTAATAATAAATAAACCCACTACAGCTGTACTGGTGAATATTTATTGCCCAGGGAACATCAGAGAACAAGATTTATACTGTTTGTAACACATGTTAGAACATTATCATCTGGAAGCTAGAACAACCTCTAGCAGTTCTAGTACATTGAACATTTCAGATTGAAAAACAACAGGTGCTGGACCAGGGGTCAGATGGGCGGCCATAAATATAAAGGAGGCACCATTCACCAGCCTCAATCACCAAAATCTGGTGTTTGCCTTTAACTCTTTAGTAGTTTTGACTTTAGTCTGGATTTAGCCACTAGCTATATGCCAGCTAGCTGTGTATATCAGTAAATAGTCTGAATGGTGGAGAATATTTTGAATAACACTGAAAATAAGATCAAATTTAGCCAGATAGATGTCTGATCTATCTGGACACAGTGAAGGTCTATCAAGACATCCATTGTGTCACTTTTTTGAAGGCTGCTATTGTATTGCAATACTTTGCATTGCATTTGAAAGGGATCATTTGTACAAGTTTCCCTTCCCTACTTGCACAAGTAAAGGTGCAGTCTTGTGGTCATTATAAGCAACTAGTCAAGCTCCCCAAGGGTTTATCCTCATTGAGAAACCTACAGCTAATAATATGCATATCAGTGAGGCTACAAACACTCAACCACTGAGGCTACAAACACTAAAACAACCATTGTCCTTCAGACATGACACACTCCAGCGGTCCGACCTTTCTGACAGCCGCACACCACAAACACCATTACCCTTTAACATGGCATGTCCATCATGTGTACACCTCTGCCCACAGTGTACACCTATGAAGACATACACCGGCGTGGCAGCTGTACACTTGAGGTCACAGCTGGGGTCAATAAGGACCTTGTCAGCAGACATGAGTTAGTGCCCATAGTTTAGTCTCATAAATAAATCAAACGTCATGTTCTCGGGGTGTACTAAAATATATATTTAGGCCGCTAATTGCCTATAGATCATAATGATCTTGAGGTTTTTTGCGGCTAAGTATCTGTAAATTCGTGTGATGTGGGGGAGGTATTTTCTTCATCTAAGGATTTGTTTGTAATATGCAGGATTGGGTCGTTGACCAATTATATTAGGTTGACCTATTACTACTAAGAAAGGACTTACTGGCCTTCGATCAAAATATGAGTTACACCAGATTTCGAGTGCTAAAGATTACAGTAAAGTGCCACCATGAATATATTGCCATGTGATATGACACATGCTGTGTAGTTTTGAATTTGAATCAATTTTAGTGGCTACCTGCTGAGTTGAAGTACAATGTACTCGCCAAATGAGTTGATGACACTATTTCACATCCACATGGCCAAGACACATATAGGATTATCTATGATGGCTCAAGCACCTATGGGCTTTTAGATTGGATGAGCTTTGACACAAATATGTACAATGTATTTCATTTGAATTTCAAAGGTTCGGATTTTGATATTCCCCATATTAAAGGATTGCGCTTTACATAGGTGTAAATTCTTTGATAGATGTTTATTACAGTATGTCTAACTAAAATCACAAAACACCTGGATGGAATTTTGAAATTGTGATTAAGAAAGTTGGCAACTACTAGTTTTGTTTGAATGGAGGTTACTAGTTTTGTTTTTCAAAACCTGTTTAAGAAAGTTCTTTCTCTAAGTTGATAACTTTTCCTAAGTTGGCAACCTCATAATCACGATTCTTAAATTCTAACCCTTATTTCAAATGTATTTCAAATGTAACAGGTGCTCTCAAAATCAAAATGGCCACCCCTGCCATTTGTTGTTGATCCAGTTCCAAGTGAACTGCCGTCTGCCTCACTCTAACTACTCCATTATCAACGGGCTATTATTTTCAAACAACAAACAGTCCCAGTCTTAAAGCTGTCAAAACACTCTACCCTTTATCAAGGTAATGTTCTGGCTTCAAAGCAGCCCCCAGTACTAAACTCCAGAAATTGCTGGTGGCACTTACTCGCTCTCTTGAGAGCGTGTTTAGAGGCTCGTGTGCGTGAATGAGCGCTCGGTGCGGCTTATCGCTGGCCCCAGGCTACCTGCTGACCTCTAGTGGAGGGTCAATATATAATTTGTTCTAATCAACAGCTGTTTCTTTGAGATTTTTGCATCGCTTCAACTGAACCAAAACCTTGTTGTTGTTTTTTTATTGAGAAAATGCAAGCTTTGCCCAAGATGATATGGTACTTGCTTGGTGCATTTTATAATTATAAATTTTACTTTTTTGCCAAATCTGGGGCTAAATGCTGGTGACTAGTGGAGGGTCAATATATAATTTGTTATGATCAACTACTGCTTCCACAAAGTTTTTGTGATTTCTCGTGTTGTTTTTGCTGTTGAGAAAATGCAAGTGATGCTTATAAGATACTGGGACATTTGATAATATATCAATCACTTCAGGTTATAATATGTTTATAAAAGCAGTTAGCTGTTTCTTAAATTTTTCAGTGCATCTTTAAAGTATATTTGAAATAAATCTCAGCTTAGAAACTGGCATTTACACATGACATAGTATTGTATAGTATTTGATGTGATGACGTTTTTTGGCATGTCTATTGGATTTATATACCATATAATATACATGTATATGACTGCCCAAATGTTCATGGGCTATTATTAGGGTGAAACATTTTCAATACATAGGATGTGCATTTACATGAATATGTTTTTACATTGGAATTTTCATGGTTTGTAGGCTATATGGTCCAAATTTGGGGTGGGCCATTACATGGTAGGGGGACTTTGCACTATTGTATAATGTATATGGTATAGTTTGTTCTGATTCCACAAAAGTTTTTTGTTGTATTTTTGTTGATTAAGTCCAAATATCACCCCAGAAACATTGATTATTATGCCATGGTGTTGCTGCATGTGGATATCTTTGATTTAAAATATTAATAGAAAAACATAATGAGAGGAAATGGCTATTTCCTTTTCTTAAACCATGATTCGACTTATCACAATTTGAAATGAATGGGTCCAAACATATAAATATATGTCAGGACCTACTTTAAACTCTGTATAATGGCCCTAAGTACAGACCAACTAGTAGAAAAAGAAATATAGATACATATAGTCCAAACCTAATTTTAAACTCCATAAAATGGCCACAGAAATAAGGGCTTGTGGAATAACCGGCGTTTACGTTGCTCCAACAAATTCATTCACCATTACTCAGCCCAGCTGTCAGAGCAAGAAAAACAAATGCATTTTCAAAGACAATGGCATGTATTTTGAAACTCATCAGGTGCTTTACACTGTGAGCTCCGCTAATCCAGATGGATGCAATCCAGCGAAAAGATGGACAACAGGGATCCGGACCTGCCATTAGGAACGTCTGTTCTGACAAATCTGGATGACTGCCGCCGCGTTCCGGATCAATTGTTCCGCCGTATATTTCAAGTGCTGCTCTCCCCAACAGACAACAGACTCGGCATTAAATCTTCTGTTGTAAGTGTTCATTCAAGATTCTGACGCAGAAAGCTAAATACTAGAGTGGTGCTGTAGTCATTGATGCCTGCTATTGCAGCCTAGAATAAAGCTTAAACTAAGCTCAAATTTACGCCAATGTGTGATAGATTTCTGACAACAGACTCGCCTCATCGGACTTTGCATTAAATCTTCCCGGGGAGTTAATCATTGATGCAACATAGAATATAGTCACCCAGACGTTAACACTGAAGCAGTATCAGCGCCTGGTTGATAGAGACTACATAGAATAAAGCCTAAAATAGACTTGAATTGACCAAGATGGGTGTCTAACAACAAACATTTGTCCTCCACATTTTGCAACTGGTCACTAAAGATTCTGATGTAGAAACGAGATTAGATCTATAAGGTATGTGTGTGATTTATCCAAAAGCAGTAAGGGTGAATCTGAATTTGAGTTTGTTTTAGACTTTATTCTAGTCTGCAATAGTGGCACCACGTACTAATTTAGCTAAGAAAGAGTTAAGAATTCTTGTAACTGTTCATTGAGGATTCAGATGAAGAAAGAAAAACGTTCTGGATATAGAATCACGTCTGTACGTGAGTTTTGCATCATACACGTACTTGAGACTTGCTTATAAATGTTGGAGTATCCTTCGTCCATCATTCGAAATTATGATATAGACATATGAAATGCTGAATTCAAATATACAACTAGCAGATGGTTTCTAGCAATGAACTTCAATTATTGTACATGTTGATTTGGAATTTTGGTGAGATGTTATAGAACTTATCAATATCGTTCGTATCATTCCAGGAATACAGTAGAAACTGGTTATCTTGAATCTGAACAGTAAAATCCTTGAGATAGGCAATATTCGAGATAACCAACTAACATCCGTTTGTAATATGGTTGTATAGGGAAACTTACTTCAAGATAACAGAACGTTCAAGATAAACACTAATAAGGTTCTACTGTATAAGAGGATGCCCCTGAGAGTATTCCTGGTTATTCTTTGATCTTATCAATGTTGAACCGACAGACTGACAACAAATGTGTTGCTTTCAAACACTCATCAACTATGAATAGAAATTGCATGTATTTTTAGTTTCCCACAAGTGCTAATTCAACTAACCACAATGTGTAGACCCTCACAATATCCAAATGAAATTGAAAGTCAGTTTTAATGCTTGAGAAAGTTCTAAAGACACAAAATTTCACAATGAATAAATTTAATGTACTGATTAGGAATTCCCCTTTCATTTACATATTTAGTAGTTTCATGGTAATAACAGCTAAACAAACATGTTATTTGAGCATAGACTCTCAGTATAGTTTTGTGAGTATTAGATAAAAATCATAGTTATATGAGGAAAAAGAACTTATATATTGCTAAATAATGGAAAGAATACTGCCATTATGTAAACATAAAATGCCAAAACCATGTTCACAACACTCTTATACCAACGATCGCATATTTGTCTCAAATAAAACCATGTACGCTGCACCACCCCCACGTACAAGCAGACATAAATTTCACATTAATCCGCACAAGAACTCAAGTACAAAATTTGTTTAACATCGTAGAAACACCCCAAATATCTGGCTCTAACAGTGATATATCTCTGCACTAAATAAAACAGGTTATTGTGGCACGTATAGATCACGAGTAGTATGCAGAGTAAAACCTCTAATTTAGACCACTGCTCTGAGATAACCATCTCTGTAATAAAATCCCATGTAAAGAGACTATCTTGACCCTCTATACAGAGACCACCTCTCAAGATTATTTGAAGCCAGCAGCTCATGTAGTCTTAATAGGGATGTTTTGCTATACAGTAGAACTTCTCTATTAGGACCACCCAGATAACTCGCACCTAATTATGTTTCTAGAAAGTGGCCTCTTTATATGGTCGTATTAGAAGTGGTCTGTTTATAGAAGTTTGTTTTTGTCTCTTGATGAATGCTCGGGATGTCAAAAAATTTTCTTATCATAAATGTGGCCTCATTATAGAAGTGGTCCTAATCTGAGGCTCTACTGTATACATCACGGGTGTTGCTTTATCGAGCCGTAAATCGCCGCTTGCTGACGGCTGCCGCCTAGGCCACCCACACTCCACATCAATCCCATCATCTCATCCAGGAGAATCTACGTCTCTCCAGCAGCAACAATATTTATCCCTCGCCACTTGGGCACAACAAGCCCTGCTGTACTCCGTGAGAGTTCTAAGCTGGCTGCCTCAAGCAATTTGTTACATAACCATTCTATATTATGTATTATGGATAGTGTTAAAGACACTGAATCAATTCATCAGTCCTATTATAATATTTCTATACCTGAATCTAGAAATAACATACATGATATATTATTGGTGAGTCAGTCATCGATGCCTAGTATTGCAGCGTAGAATAAAGCCTAAAGTAAACTCAAGTTTACCATTACGGATATCACGAATCACCATCACTCTTTATATTTCTGTATTTTTCTAGGCTGCAATAGAAGTGAATCCAACATCCATAGTGATAAATTTGAGAGTATTTTAGGCTTTACTCAAAGCTAAAATAGCAGCATCATTTACTACTTTAGATAGCCAATAAAGGGCTTTGGGTTAACAACAATTACTTATACAATAGAAATTTGTCATTTGAGCCCGTATTGATGACAGTAAAAACTAGAGCTAACGTATATTTAAGATAACAAACTGTTCTTAATGTGCTTGAAGAAATTAACAAAAGTAACCTCAAAGCAACAGAAAATTTGAGATATGCGATATTGAGTTAGTTGTAACCAGCTTCTATTCGTACAAATATTTATGGTGTATTTTTTTAAGTAACATGACAACTTTTTAAAATGCTTTAAAAGCGAAACCAGCACATGGCACTTATTTTCAGACCCCATGTTCATGTATACAAGCCCTTCTATTCAGAGTATGAGTGGAGAAGAGGTTCTAAGCAGGCTGCCTCAAGCCATTTGTTACATAAAGGGCTCTGTTTGGGATGCTAGCAGCAAGGTGGGAAGCCTCAATCAATGCAGATCTACTTGACATGATCCAGATTTGTTTCTGACCCATCATTTCCTCTGTGATTCTTGTTTTTAACCTCAACATCGACAGTAAGTTGTTGAGATCTTCTATTGCAGTCCAGGACAAAGCCTAAAATAAGCTGAAATTTACAAAGATTGATGTGTGATTCACCCAAACCCACAGTCAGGGTCAATCACACATCATTGTTGAGCTTATTCCAGGCTGTAATAATAGCACCATTTACAATTACAGCAGTCAATGAAGAGTCCAAAGGGTTAAAAGTGAAATCTATGGATCCTGCAGGTGTTATGATTAGTTCAATCATGATGGTTTTTGATTGGTTAATGTCAATGTCAACACTGTCTCTTTCGAATCATCAGTGATGGTTTTGCCGCTGGATAGAACCCAGATTTTTGTTATTTTTCATCCATTGATTCTTGTTTTAAAGTTTGACATTTCTACTTGCGAAATCTCTGCACCCTAGAGGTATTATGATTATTTTTAACCATTCATGCTTTTTGATTAGACGAGCCTAATTTTCACAATCTCTCTTTTTAAGATCCCTAGAGCTGTTATGATTATTGTTGAGAATTCACCTCTTTTGATTAGAAAAGCGTAATTTCCACAAGCTCTCGTCTTGTTAACATCCCTGTGTGTGGGATCCGCCAGCAGTGGTGATAGATGCCGGAACACGGGCAAATATTTATATTCCCGCTCTTTTATCAACTCACATTGTTGATGTAGATGAGAAGCGCACATGGGAGAAAGATTCGTCTGTTTTAAATTCAAACGCAGACGACATTCGAAAGATTTACGCTTCTCTCGGGGTGGTCTCGGCGGTCTGTTACCACGCCGACGTCAGTTATGATGCTGTATATTGACATCAAACGCCACAACATCCGACTTAACCCAGTCTAATTTGTGCTACATCAAGATCAAGTCATCGCCTAATCCATCGAGACACGGCGGCCTTTCCGCGCCCAGTCGGCTCGACTTTGTTCATCGGGAAACACTCATGCCGCTGATGACATATTATGACTTCACTCGGTGATTCCCACTCAATTTCGGATGTTTTTACGCTGAGATGCGAACATCTGTAAGACAACTGTTGCTCAACAGATCGTAAAGAAGTTTGAAGGAGAATGCAGCCCCATTTTCTGTATGTTCAAAGAGCATGGTGTCTCAACATAGGTGGCTTTAAATGTTTTTCTCGAAGAGGGAGGAGATGTAACGTCTTTTTTACGTAGGGGGAGGGGATGTTGCGTATTTTTACAAAGATGTAGGGGATGTTTCGTTTTTCCAGCGTACAATCCCCATACATCCAGATTAGTGTTTGCGTTGATGACGGTCCTGATGTTTCACTGTAGACTTACTGCAGTGTTCGCAACTCGATCTGTCACTCACGGTTATCATCATGAAACAACTTCTGTCAGTTTGCTCGCTTTTTGCCACATAATTCCATGAAGGATTTCTAATTGGCAATGGCAGGCAGACGTGTAGTCGTTTTTCTACAAATCAGCGTTAGCAATTCTAACTATCAGCTTGCTGGCATTTTAGAATGAATTTGTTCGAGTGAATATTTATGAGTATCAAGCATATTCTTCAGTAATATAAATTGCAACCTTTACTTCCATGGCTGAGTCGGTAGTGAGTGAGTTGGACTTGTGAACAGCAGATTGTGTTCGAGTCTAGGGTGGGTCTGTCTGCTGGTGGGTGTTGAGCAAACTCATCCCTAGCTGGTTGCACTCTATTTTAGGATATGTACATGTTAAATAAGCACAAGTCTGGCATTGTATATGATTAACACATTTGAGCAATCATTGCAACTCCTCAGGGAGCAGATAAAAGCTATATTATTATGACAAGGATACTAATTTGAATGTAATATGAACTGAGCATATGAAATATAGCCTACAAAACTCATACATTTACATCTACATTCTTACCTTCATATCTAAAGCCAGTCTTGACTCTATCACTGTAACTGCAATGCCAGTGTTTTCTGTATTCTCACAAAACCTAATTCATTATGGGAGATTTATTTTCATTGTTTGAAAAGCGCTTTGATATGAGCCAGATTTACCATTCATAATTAATGGCCATTTTACAAACAGCAGCGTTTTTTGCCGCTCGTATATCAGAAAGCAATTCATTCAAGACTATCAGCGTACAATTTACATGGCTTTTTCTGCGGAGTTATCGCCACACAGTGCTTTAAAACCCATTGTTAGTTTATGGGGCTCCGTCACAAAGGCCCAGGTTATCTGCTCGCTGAGTGGGGTCTGGTTCTCTTGCTCGGCTAAAACACACATTTTGCACACTTTCCTCTTGTTCATACACAAATTTAGCAGTCAAGCGAATTTCGCAATTGTGAGTTTGGACTGTGTCATAATTTTGTTTTGTTCTGTTCTCATATGTATAATGGTTTTACAAAATAATATATATGTTTCTTTCCAAATGTTATTTAAATGCTTTTTTCACACACACACACCCAACCTACCTCCCGTATATGTTGAAGGTCTTTTTTGGCTTTTTTTTTCCATGTTGAAGGTTACATAGGCTTTATGGTTTACTTGGATGAATATTCAACATAAACCCTCTGACATATGCTATCTAACATTCTCCCTACCTTATCTCCCAATAATGATGATTAGTTGATGAATTTTAGCAAAACAATTACCAACATTTGGATCAGAGAGAAGCATTTAGAATAGGCCTTCATGTATCATTTAAAGGCCCTATGACAGGGTAAATGTGATGAGAATCTGCTATTATGACTATCTCTATAAAGAGACCACCGTCTAAAAATAAGACAATTTCTTGCAGTCCCAAATCTTAAAAGTGATATCATGAACCTCCATAAAGAGACCATCTGTCTATTGAGAGCACGTGAGACAAGTCCCTTAGGTGGTCTTAATAGAGAGGTTTTACTGCCTGTGACACAACAATTTGGCACATACCACTGATTGTTTTGGCATCAATTATTGGGAATGTGGGACTCTAGCATAATATATAACCCCCCCCCATTTCATTGAGGGTAAGACTGGGAGCAACTCCAGAAGACGCCAACTGACAAATTTAGGGGCGAGTTCTGAAAATCATAATATAATAGTTTAATAGTTTCTTAACCCCCCCCCCCCCCCATGCCAAAAACCCATAAAAGTGAAAATGAAATTTTGGGTATGAAAAATGGGCTGTGCGAGGCAAGCTTTGGGTCTGCCTATGGTCCCTTGTCCCCATATAGGTTTAGTGTGACACATACAGCAGGTGCTGACAAATGCACATTTGTATTTATTGTCATGCTTTGTCTACTGATGCATGTCCATCGCCGTGGGTTATCGGGGTTTATCATAAATACCAGCGTGCGTTTCTACATTAACATGTCTGCTCTGTGTTTTGGCAGTTCAGGATTACAGCAGGACCTCTAATGAGACCACCCAGTGGTGTAATTACAGTAGAACCTCTATGAAGACCACACGGGTACTGGCTTCAAGTCGTCTCAATAGTGGTGGTCTATTGATGCATGTTCATGGTGGTCTCTTTATCAAGGTTCTGGACTGTGAAAAATTGTCTTGTTATTATAGAGCGGCTATCTGGTGTAAATTAGACGTTGTACTGTATTCTCAAATTTCTTCAATCATTGCAGTTAGAACATTGCTCATGCAAAAACATTGGCATACAGGTGGTACCAATGATGATTCAATAGGCAATATGGGAAATAAGGGAAGTGGATACACATAATATGATGTCAAAATTTCTATAATACTAGAGTGTAAAATGTTTGAATTGTTGAAGCACGGCCATAGATGAAATGTTGGTGGAAGGTCTAAATATACCTGTGTATGACAACCAATCTGGTTATGTACATATCTGTAAATCTCTGTTATGAAACCAACGCCAGTGTGTTGAAGTTGATATTTTTTCTCTTCCCCCACCAGAGCCACAAGTACGTGAAGCGTGGTCTGGCAAGCACAATGTCTAACTACATGATTGGCTGCTGGCCGGGTGGAGCGCAGGCAGCCTACGTCACCATCTACGCTTTCGACAGATCTGTCGCCATCGCAATCTTGGGCATCGAGTTTGGACAGGGACTGTATACCAAGGTAAGTTTGAGAGAATTTCACTTTATAGAGGTGGTCACTTTATAGAGGTGGCATGGTCATTTTATAAAGGTGGTTATTTTATAGAGGTTGTCATATTTTAGATTAGGTTAGAGAGGTGGTCACTTTTAAAAGGTTTTGAATTAGGGATTGAACACCAATGTATGTTAGAGAGGTGGACACTATATAGGCGGTCACTCAATAGAGATGGTCACTCTATAGAGGTGGTCACTCTATAGGTATGGTCACTATATAGAGGTGGTCACTCTATAGAGGTGGTCACTCTATAGAGCCGGTCACTTCATAGAGATGGTCACTGTAAAGAGGTGCTCACTATAGAGACGGTTACTGTAGAAGTGGTCACTCTAGAGGTTGTCACTATAGAGGTGGTCACTCAATAGACGTGATCACTCTATAGAGGTGGTCACTCTAGAGGTGCTTACTCTAGAGGTAATCACTCTATAGAGATGGTCAGTATAGAGGTGCTCACTCTGTAGAGGTGGTCACTCTATAGAGTTGGTCACTCTACAGAGGAGGTATTTATAGAGGTCGTCACTATGGAGGTGCTCACTCTATAGAGACAGTCACTGTAGAGGTGGTCACTCTACAGAGGTGGTCGCCCTATAAAGGTGGTCACTATAGAGCCGGTCACTTCATAGAGATGGTCACTGTAGAGGTGGTCACTCTATAGAGTCTTCTAGCTGAAGGGCTGTATATGAGTTGTGTCACAGTTAGTATCTTTATGATCCATGTGTTTTTGTTGCATGACATGTTTCTCAAAGTGTGGGCTACACTTACCTGACAAAAGGTTAAAACATGTTTCAAACAGTGATGGGGAAATAACACTTAACATGTGAGTGTATTATTGTAGGATTTGACCACAGATTGGAGAGTCAATCGTGAAACTGAGCATGCTTCACTTCGTTCACTCACTTCGTTCGGGTAAATCAGACGTGAGCATGCTCAATTTCACGATTGACACGACAATCGAGTGGTCAAATACCATTCTATCATGACTAAAATCCACACTAAACGAGTGTCTGTGTAGTTTTTAGTTTTAAAATAAATCATATCACACCGGTCTCATTGCCAGTTTAACCATGCGACGTGAGCGGCTGTATATATAATGTGACGTTACTGGTCTAGTTTAGACTGTGCTGTCTCCGCGTGTGCAGTCAATCGTGCAACTGAGAACGTCGCTCGACCAATCAGAGTGGATTATTGGTGGTGATTTTTGCACGGAATGATAGACTGTCACTATTAGCAACAATCACATGGCAATGGACTTAATTTCAGATTAATCCTTTACAACGTAGAAAACAATAAAATAGTAGTACTAATTTTTAATTATTTATGATGTATAGAGAAGACTTTAGAGTTTCGTATATTCCAGATAAACTGTAATATTGTGTTGAATATATAGAGAAGTAGTTTTCAAAAAAGCGATCATGTTTGAAAAAGTAAGAGACATTTTGATTGGTATTTTTATTAGCTTATCCAGGATCAAACAATGGTGTATGTATATACCCAGTCACATTTTACAGTACAAAAATAAAATGACCTTATCATTTCCAAATAATGAATTACATTCTGGTTTATTCATAGATAACATTATATTTTCAATGTCTGATACACTACATGTAATGAAATATTATCATAACTTGTGTAAAAAAACACAGCACATGATATCTACTATGACATTGAAGAAAAATTTGTAACAATTTCAAAATCAAAGATTCATGGAATTAAATATATGCAATCTGTTTTTTCCATAACGGAAGGTCACAATCTTAGATGTGCACTCATTTGGTGCTTTTTGTGCCTATTCGTTTCAGTAGCAAATCGTATCTTTGCATATAATCTTTACATTGGTATATTATATTAGTATACACATTGTTCACTACACTACTGGTCAAGTCGATCATGATCATACAAATTTTTTTCAATCTCAAATCGCTCGTGGAAGAGGTGTGACAGGCTATCTTATTCCTGATATTATTTACTACTCCACTGTACAAATTGATGGTCATAAATCATATAAAAAAATATTATTTGAAATTAACTACTTTATCAATCATATACATCTGCAAGGATAAGCATCCATTTTATCCCACAATGTCATAACGTTTACTGATTTCTGGTATTTTTATGAATTTTTGCAATTGATAAGATGAGGTCATTCATTAAGATTTTTGACTGGCTGATACAATTCTCATTATTCCTTGTAATTACTACATTGATTGAAGAATTGTTTTTATCGTTGATTAATTTGAAAGCTTCCTTCGTTTATTTAATGGTTCATAATTAAGAACATCTGGATTTAGTTCTTCCTCATGTTCTTTAACGTCCATGTAAGCTTTTCTAAAGTGTTTGGCTGCCTTTTCCGTCAGCAGCAGTTTGCAGAGCTGAGTGTACTTTATGCCTTTCTCCCTCATTTGAGCAAATTTCTCATCATGTAAGAGGTTATAGCGAGGAATAAAAAAAGATGTAAGCTTTTGTTTGTTGAAAGCAATCTCCAAATTATCAAAAATCTTGATGGCCCACTCTCTGTCAGTTTTAACTGGTGGCTCTTTTCCTGGGTTATCATAGAAAGCTGCAGCATATTCTTTGATAATAATTTGCTTCATCATGTAACTTGTAACAATATCTTTGAGGTGAAACCAGCTCCAATCATCGTACAAATCATCTGATTCAGCTTGATCAAGCACAATCTGAGGACATAGTTCTTTGATGACTTTGCATAGCCTGTAACCATTTCTCATTTCTGTGGGCATTTTTGCAAATCCTTCTCCCCAATGAGATATCCCGACCTCCATAAGCTGATCATCTTCAATGGCAGTTGGTTTCCATTTGGGAACTACTAGTGTTTGCATCTCATCTAGAAGCCGGTGGTTGCTTGCCCATTCGGGCCTCCATTTGACATGAATTGCCGGCACCATATCTATACTAATTTTCAGCAAGCTGTAAACATCGTCACTCCAAAGCACCATCAATGGTGTAATAGTGCGGTTGCCTGGTGAGATGTCCTTGTGAGAAATCCTTTGTATTTGAGGGTATTCGGCCCACAATTCTGGGTCAGCAAGCACATCAGAGAGAGCATCACTGTAAAGATGGTATAATTTATTTCTGGATAAGTAGTTATCGTCATCTAAAACTGGTTTCAGCTCATCTCTGTACTCTAGCTTACAGAGAAGCTTTACAAATTCCTGCAGTACGGGATGTCCTGGCTCTTCTGGTATTTCAAATTTCTCAAACAGTATGGATGTTAGCACAGATAAAGCGTCCATTTCGTCAGTTGCTATTATTTTTTATCCTTCTCTCTCACTACCTGACAGATGAAATTTGCAGGACAATAAGGGATTTTTAGCTGAGATTTTAGCCAGCACATTTCTTATAAATTCAGAGAGTGTTAACACAATTCTTTGTGGTCGATATATGTGAGGCTCTGCTGGGATGATATCCATTCATCCAGAAACTGATGCCTATTCACTTTTTTCTTTGTCAAGTTTATAAAATTCAGAGATTTTTATTACAGAACCAAACTTCTTTGACAAAGTTCTGCGGCTGAGCACCCAAATCTACTTCTGTCTGTATTTTGGATTGACATTTTTTAATCACATTTAACTTGTTTTGCCAGTGGCCTAGTTTGACCAGCTTGTGGAAATCTGCATCTTCTAAATTCATCAGCGTTTTTTTCAAATAAAATCTTAAATGCTTCATCATGATCGGTGCACCACATCAAGGGTAGAAAGCCTCTAGCAGTTAAATCCGCCCTTCGCTCCAGGAGGATGTTGATTGTGGAGACGCAGCCAGCTTCTGCCGCAAGGTGAAGAGGAGTCTGTTTATTGATGTCTGTGGCGTTTATGTTCAGATGCTTTACCAAAATGTCTATGATAGAATGGAATGTTTGGGTTCTTTTTTTTGGATTGTGCTTGATTTTAATCATTTTATCAAATAACACATGAAATAGACCTGAGCCTTGCTGTTCACTGTATGCACGCGTCTACCCCATGACCTAACAAATATCGTATCATATCCACATTTAGGTGTACAACTGCTTTTACTGAGTAAAGATTCTCTATAGATGTTTAAAACGGACAACTTGGCCCCTTTGTCTATTAGAGCATCAATAATTACAGTAAATCTATGTTTTACTTATCAATCTCAGGGCCGTAGCCAGGATTGCAAAACAGAGGAGGCAATATATTCGGCAAGGGTGCAGACAAGCATCGTAAAAGGCATGCCCTCCCTCCCCTCCCTCCCAAGAAAGTTTTGAATTTAGACCCTTTTTGAAAGTGATCTCCAAAAACAGAGGAGGCAGTTGCCTCCCTGCCTCATATGTAGCTACGGCCCTGCAATCTTCTTACTAATCTCCTCAACACTAAAAACACTAAACTTCCTGCCTGATAATTTTTCATATGTAATGAACTATTTGCATCAAGTAACCACCTGATCATATTAATTGTTACATTCTCAGTAGCTTTAACCCCCACATTACACCAAGCAGGCCCGGGCGGATTTTCGAAAAAATGGCAAAAATGACAAAGTCCCGCAACGCCGACCAAATCCGTGCGGATTTTTTGACTCTGTTTGCGATCCGTCCGTCGAATCCACGAAGGGCTGGAAAAGGTCGGAGCCTCCCCTCCGGGCAGAATCATGAGTATTGATCGGTGGATAATCCCCTGCGGCGGAGGCAACGGACGGAGGAAATGCACGTTTGGGCGGCGTTTGGCTGATTTTGGCTCTGTTTGGGCGTGGCGTCGTAAAATCCTCTGTACGTCGTCCACTCTGTCAGGAGTATTTCAACTGCGGCCAGAGTAAATTGGCTGCGTTGAGGCAACGTTTGGGCTCTGCCAGGCGTGTGCGGACGTCGTTTGATACTTTGATATATCAAGACCGTAGTCATTTGGCTCTGTTTTTGGCGCGACGCACAGAGCATTTCCGCCCAGAGGCGACAGGCGGGGGTTGTTTTTACTATGACTTTCTATTGGGGTTTCGACGGACGTCGTTATTTGGCTGCGTCAAGCGTTGAATAGGGAAATATATCCCTCCGTTTGCGTTGATACAAGGAAACGGTGCGTTCTGTCCGTAGTCTACGCATTTAACGTGGGCGGCGTTTGTGAGGACGTCCGCCCGCGGTCAGTGGCGCTGGACAGAGGGCTCCTGGTGACCGTATATAAATGACCAAAACGAGAAGATTGCATTTAATTTGGTACCACTCGAAGTGTAGTGGACGTATGTATGTATATTTTTAAACAATTGAAAAACAATTTTGGAATATGTCAATGCTGGCTTTTGATGATGTGGTGCGCCTGAGACTGGCAGTGACACTTATGAAAGACATTACCAGAAATACGTACAATATAATGATACTTTACCTTGCAAGTAATCATCCAGAGCAGGCTGCACTTTATTATCCAGACAACCAAATAGCCAACCATCCACCTCAAGCAGATGTTGGGCACCTACAAGTACACGTACCATCCGATCTAGAAGATGCTGATGACGAAGAAGAAGAAGAAGAAGAAGAAGAAGAAGAAGAAGAAGAAGAAGTACGTGAAGTCCAATTGGCTCGCGTTGACGCCCACGGAAGGCGGCGTCGCAGGAAGCAAGGCCCCAGGAAGAGGAGGCAGTGGTGGGTTCGTCCGTGGGGGTCTGGTGACCGCAGACTCCTATATGGACACTACGATAACCTCATGGCTGAAATGAGAGTGGAAGACCCATATAGTTACTTCAACTTCCTACGCATGTCTCCGCAAATGTTTGAGGAACTTCTCGTCCGTTTGACTCCAAGAATCCAGAAACAGGACACCAATTACAGGAAAGCACACTCACCTGGATTGAAATTGGCAATCACGTTGAGATACATGGCCACAGGTGAGAACTACCCTACTTTAAGTTGCGGTTTTTGAGTTAGCCGCCACACCATAGCTGTGATAATCCCCGAGGTGTGTAAGGCAATTCAAGATGAGCTAGCAGAGGAGGTGGTCACGTTCCCCCAAAACGAAGAAGAATGGCTACAAGTGTCTCAAAGGTTCCAGCAGAAATGGAATATGCCTCACGCTCTGGGAGCCTTGGATGGCAAACACATACGCATAAGAAGACCAAACAAGTCTGGCAGTTTGTACCATAACTACAAGGTTTTTTTCTGTAGTTCTCATGGCCCTGGTGGATGCGGACTATAAATTCATGTTCACTGATGTGGGTGGTGGGCCACCAATCCGATATGCAGCTCTTCAATTCATCGCCTCTGAAGGAAGGGGGCTTGATGAGGGCGACCTCGAATACCACGACCAGATAACTTGCCAAATGACAATATACCATTTCTATACTTCATATTAGGGGGATGCGTTTGCACTCAGGGAGTACATGATGAAACCCTTTAGCCAGAAAAACTTGAGTATGGAACAACGTATCTACAATTATCGCATCTCACGCCGAGCATACGCCGGCGCTGTCATTTCTGCTTTCGTTTTTACTCGACAACAGTCGAAGTTTATGCTATTAATAAAATTTGGGAGACAGGTATTTTAACTATGCCTGCTATATATTTTATAGTGACATTTTTAGACTGAGTGTATGGCATGCACCTGCTGTATGAATTGTTTCTCACGTTATTCTAATGTAATAACATTGATATTGATGTTATAAAAATATGAATAAATGAGAATTATCTGACTTAAATGTGTATTTGAACTAGACATTGAACATCAACACTAACTGAACGCTGTCAATGCATTTTGACCATAGGCCTTTGCTGGGTGGGTTAAAAAAGTTGTGAGCTTTCGTGATTAAATTAGGAACATGCATTGTTCTGTAACTTTTTGTTTTAAAGCACATGTACTTGGATTTATTCGCATTAAACTTGACAGAGTGTTGCTCAGCAAACACACAAATTAAAATGTATGATACCTATGTTTTCATTCATCCTGAAAAAGGCTCAAAACTTTTCTAAACCGCCCAGTAGGTGTACATTGTTGCAAAGGCCTATAGTCATGTCATAAAAATGCATTGACGAGCGTTCAGTCTTCTGTACATTATAAAAATGCATTGACGAAATGTACTTCAGTCTTGTTGTTCCAATTTTTTTCTTGTTTTATTCTTCATTGACCACGCTTGCATTGATGGTGCCAAAACATTTGTCTGCTTTCCATCTGCTCTTGGCGTGAACATGCTAATCTGGAACCTATTGATGCTCGCCACCAGGGTGTGAGAGAACTGGAAGCAGCCAAGATTCAACGCCAGGTCTTGGTGGCATACTTCAATAGTCCTGCTGGAGCGGTGCCGTGGCAGGAAGAACGTGTGAATGCCAGGATACATATTAATATTCCTACTCAAATCCAACCCCAAGCTGATGGTGATGTTGACGTAGACACTGATGAAGAGATGCAAGATGGTTGAACATTCCAATTTAAAAATTTGAGTAGCAAACAAAATAAAAACACTTATGTATTTCAGTGCACCTTCGCACTTTCTCATGTGTAATTTGAACAATTGTGACTTTGTCGTGTTGTATGTAAGTTATGTATAACAGTATGATTTTAATATTACTTTTCTAATATTCTCATGTGTATTTTGTAGAATTGTGAATTTGTCAAATTGTATGTGTTGAAATAAAATTAAGTATAATAAACTAACTTTGTACTGTTATATTTGTAATATTCAGGCGTGTAAATAAATGTAACTTTTTTCATTTTAATAGCGGGCGGCGGACAGACTAGTTCGGCTCCGTTTGAACCGCTGCGTGGCGCAGTCATTTGACACCCGTGCGGCGCCAACAGGCAACGTGGTAGGACAACGGACGTCCGCCGAGCCAATTGATTTGTATGTAAAATCCAAGGCTGCGTCCGTTGTAAAAAGGGCCTGCGTCCGTTGTGATTTCGCCCTGTGGCGAGCGAGTCATACTCTGTACGCTGTTGCGGCGGCTCCTATTTCCTCTGTGACGTTGTGATAAGGCTACGTGACGTTGCATTTTGACTACGTGGGAGGCTGCGTACAGAGTCCTTTGCGCCGTCGTTTCCAAGTAATGTTTACAAACATGGATTATCATATCGAGTGCCACGACGTGCTCCAACGACGTGCAGAGGGTGACCACGACGTGGCAGAGTCACAAATTTAGGCTCCGCCCGGTCGTCTTTCACTGCGTCCACTGGTGTAATGTGGGGCTACTTTTCCATCTTTGTCAGAATCTCTAAGGAAGCGGATGTTTTCTCTAGTAAAAAAGTGACATAATCTCTGTATGACCTAATTCACTGCAAAGAAACCGCTGTTCCACCATCAATATCTTGTTTGTCAATATCAATATTCTCAGCATTGATAAGAATTTAACACAATTCAAATGACCTTGTTCAACACATGATATGTATAAAGGTGATTTTTTCCTCTATGTTCGTTTGTTGATATCACAACCGTGATTTAGAGCCATCTTCATCAGTTCATTATCATGTAAAGCCATTAAAGCCAATGGATGGCATACCTGACAGATCTCGTTTGTCAATGTCAGCACCATTGTCCAACAAAACCCTAACTGAGCTGGTATATCAGCCCATCTACTACGATGGCAACATGCCAGTAGGTGGCTGGAGTCTGGGTTATGATCACCAGCATTAACTCCTGCATGATTATCAATCAGATATTTCATACACTCTATTGCCTTAAAATC
>CM032669.1:40937438-40980102 GCA_019095985.1 Streblospio benedicti
AACTTGTAACAATATCTTTGAGGTGAAACCAGCTCCAATCATCGTACAAATCATCTGATTCAGCTTGATCAAGCACAATCTGAGACATAGTTCTTTGATGACTTTGCATAGCCTGTAACCATTTCTCATTTCTGTGGGCATTTTTGCAAATCCTTCTCCCCAATGAGATATCCCGACCTCCATAAGCTGATCATCTTCAATGGCAGTTGGTTTCCATTTGGGAACTACTAGTGTTTGCATCTCATCTAGAAGCCGGTGGTTGCTTGCCCATTCGGCCTCCATTTGACATGAATTGCCGGCACCATATCTATACTAATTTTCAGCAAGCTGTAAACATCGTCATCCTCAAAGCACCATCAATGGTGTAATAGTGCGGTTGCCTGGTGAGATGTCCTTGTGAGAAATCCTTTGTATTTGAGGGTATTCGGCCCACAATTCTGGGTCAGCAAGCACATCAGAGAGAGCATCACTGTAAAGATGGTATAATTTATTTCTGGATAAGTAGTTATCGTCATCTAAAACTGGTTTCAGCTCATCTCTGTACTCTAGCTTACAGAGAAGCTTTACAAATTCCTGCAGTACGGGATGTCCTGGCTCTTCTGGTATTTCAAATTTCTCAAACAGTATGGATGTTAGCACAGATAAAGCGTCCATTTCGTCAGTTGCTATTATTTTTTATCCTTCTCTCTCACTACCTGACAGATGAAATTTGCAGGACAATAAGGGATTTTTAGCTGAGATTTTAGCCAGCACATTTCTTATAAATTCAGAGCGTGTTAACACAATTCTTTTGTGGTCGATATATGTGAGGCTCTGCTGGGATGATATCCATTCATCCAGAAACTGATGCCTATTCACTTTTTCTTTGTCAAGTTTATAAAATTCAGAGAGATTTTTATTACAGAACCAAACTTCTTTGACAAAGTTCTGCGGCTGAGCACCCAAATCTACTTCTGTCTGTATTTTGGATTGACATTTTTTAATCACATTTAACTTGTTTTGCCAGTGGCCTAGTTTGACCAGCTTGTGGAAATCTGCATCTTCTTAATTCATCAGCGTTTTTTCAAATAAAATCTTAAATGCTTCATCATGATCGGTGCACCACATCAAGGGTAGAAAGCGAAACTTGTCTCTAGCAGTTAAATCCGCCCTTCGCTCCAGGAGGATGTTGATTGTGGAGACGCAGCCAGCTTCTGCCGCAAGGTGAAGAGGAGTCTGTTTATTGATGTCTGTGGCGTTTATGTTCAGATGCTTTACCAAAATGTCTATGATAGAATGGAATGTTTGGGTTCTTTTTGGATTGTGCTTGATTTTAATCATTTTATCAAATAACACATGAAATAGACCTTGAGCCTTGCTGTTCACTGTATGCACGTCTACCCCATGACCTAACAAATATCGTATCATATCCACATTTAGGTGTACAACTGCTTTACTGAGTAAAGATTCTCTATAGATGTTTAAAACGGACAGCTTGGCCCCTTTGTCTATTAGAGCATCAATAATTACAGTAAATCTATGTTTTACTCTATCAATCTTCTTACTAATCTCCTCAACACTAAAAACACTAAACTTCCTGCCTGATAATTTTTCATATGTAATGAACTATTTGCATCAAGTAACCACTTGATCATATTAATTGTTACATTCTCAGTAGCTTTGGTTAGTAACGATTCTTCATGAATGCTTGAAACAGAGAGAGCTGCACCCTTTTCTAGCAGCACATCAACAATTATCATTATTATGTCTTTTGCTTCATCAATCTTCATACTGTTCTCTACAGCAGTAAACAATGGACTCTCTTCCAGATCATTTTTCACATCTACAGCACAATTTGCATCAAGTAACAAATTCATCATATCAATATCTCCATTGGCAATAGCATAATGAAGGGGAGTGTTTCCTTTGATATCCTGTACATCAACCTTCGCCTTAAGCTCAATCAGGTCCTTTGCTGTCTGAGGATGACTCTTTATCACAGCTTTGTGTAAGGCTACTTTTCCATCTTTGTCAGGAATCTCTAAGGAAGTGGATGTTTTCTCTAGTAAAAGTGACATAATCTCTGTATGACCTAATTCACTGCAAATAGAAACCGCTGTTCCACCATCAATATCTTGTTTGTCAATGTCAATATTCTCAGCATTGGTAAGAATTTTAACACAATTCAAATGACCTTGTTCACATGATATGTATAAAGGTGATTTTTCCTCTATGTTCTGTTTGTTGATATCACAACCGTGATTTAGAGCCATCTTCATCAGTTCAACATTATCATGTAAAGCCATTAAAGCCAATGGCGTCATACCTGACAGATCCTGTTTGTCAATGTCAGCACCATTGTCCAACAAAACTCCTAACTGAGCTGGTATATCAGCCCATCTACTACGATGGCAACATGCCAGTAGGTGGCTGGGAGTCTGGCCATTATGATCACCAGCATTAACTCCTGCATGATTATCAATCAGATATTTCATACACTCTATTGCCTTATCCCACTGCCCTTCACGTCCCTGCTGTTTCGTGACCTTGCCAATGCCTACCTCACGCTCCTCATCAGGAGGCGACTCTCCTTCGATTATCTTATTAATGGTGTCATCTTGACCCTGACACAACATGTGGAGCGGGGTGCGTCCCCAGTACCCCTTCTTGTTGACATCCGCGCTGCGGGCGACGAGCGCATGGAGGATGCTATGTTAGGCCAGTAATGACAACACACTATATGAAGGGCAAGTGAACCGGGCCTAAGGTCAACATTAATGTCCACAGTGTTCATAATTACATTTTTCATCATGACTACGTGTATTTTGTCATCATTGTTAAAATCTGTTATAAAATCACTCAACCTTACAACTCCCTGCTGTATGAGCATCTCACTGACACTCGTCAGCTTGCTGCAAAACGCAGCCTTAAAGTAACTCGCCCTGTCCATTGATTCTTGCCACAAATCTTCTACATGCTGCTGCACATAGTCAACCTGTCCATCAAGACAGGCGAGCATCAACTCACTGTTGTACCGTGGCCCATTTGTCTGTGGGGCTGTAATCATACGTATCACATCAGGTTTATGATTGTTACATGCTTGATACAAACATTCTCCCCAGTCAACATCATGACCCATGTCTCTGTTCTCACTGATCACCTGACTGATAAACGCATTGTCACCACCGTAACATGCCTTCTCCAGCTGTTCCTGTATTGCCACCCACCCACTCCTCTGTATCATTGTCACTATATCACCATGTTTGTAGAAATAAGCATCCGCCAGCACCCTCTCCCAGTCCACACCGTCCTCCTGCCTGCCTGACGCGAGCTGCTGACTGATGTACTCACTGTCACCATATATACACGCTGCCCACAGCTGCTGCTGTATTGTCAGTTGCCCACCCGTCTGTATCATTGTCACTATATCACCATGTTTGTTGTTATAAGCCTCCCCCAGCAGCATCCCCCAGTCCACACCGTCCTCCTGTCTGCCTGACGCGAGGTGCTGTCTGATGTACTCACTGTCACCTCTCTTCACAGCCTCTAACAGGGAATCTAAAATCAATGATTTGTGGCTTACTTGCAATAACTTCACTAACATCTAAAAAGTGGTTGGCTAAATTTTATATCTTATTATACAATACATACCCTATATAAAATTTTCGAATAAACAAAAATAACACATGAAATTATTTTATTGACCATGAATTTATAGTCTCACTTTTTAATCATGTTTTTAATCCTGTTTTAATCCTGTTGAGCAAATTCATACTTAAATATTTGCACACAGCTTTGTGGTATCTACACATTAATTAGGTACAGGTCAGCTGGTACAGGTCATTGTGTTGAAAAAGTGAATGAGTGATTGTGTGAGTGATTAGCATTGTGCTACTGGTGCAGGTATGGGAGAATGATCAATTGATGATCAATAAGTGGGTCCATGGCCTGCTGTAAATTGTAAAGTCATGAGAGCAAAATACTTGGACCACGATTATAAACCACTACATTTACATTTACATTTAATACCCCACTCATCCGTCCTTCATTCAGTCTGGGTACCGCTCTACATGTCCCATTCGTTAGAGTGCTCTGGACCTTATACTTTCAGATTTTTTTTTTTTTTTTTTATTTATTTTTTTTAATAAAAAAAAAACATTGGTGAAAAGCTCAAACTATTTTAAATAGCGCCATGATTCTTAGATCTAAACACTTTCAGATTTATGCTATGTAGAAAATTGACATAATGAGCCCACTTAGCAGACACCCAGACCTTCACTTATTTTTGATCCTACAAATACTGTTCAGGTAAACTCATTGCAAAGCTATTGTAAATAAGTTTTACAAGTGATACAAACAAGTGACATTTCATACATTTTCTGCATGAGACTCAAAACGTTTCGAAGTCTACTCATCTACCCCACGTTATTGAGGATGCAGTTGACAATGAAGAGCACGACTTAACAAAAAACAATAAAAAGATGTTTAAAAAATCAAAAATAAAACCCACGCAGACGACCTCACCTTTATTGGAGTTGGCCATGTTTGTTGCTGCGGGTCAACTCCTCATTCAGGTCACGAAATTCTCGGAATCTCCACAGATGGTGACACAGCGGGTAGACAGCTGCGTGGATTGGAAAAGGTTGTATATTATAGCCCATTAAAGGGTGCTGGGTGGCGGGCTAGGGGGGGGGGGGCTGCTCAGTGAGCGACAACGAGAGGCTCCTACTTATTAGGAATTCCCATCCCTCATCCCCAGATTTTGTGAGAGATTTGTTTGTAAAAATTTTGTGAAGAAGCACCAAATGATATAATGGTACAAGACCAATGATGTAACTATTTTTAGCAGAAATCATCCAAAATGTGCCTTTTTTAACTATATATATATATATATATATATATATATATATATATATATATATATATATATATATATATATATATATATATATATATATATATATATATATATATATATATATATATATATATATATATATATATATATATATATATATATATATATTGATACGCTAATTTAAGTCTATTTTGGGACTTTGTTTTCGGGAAACTCCTCCCAAACGTGACTAGATAGGTCTGATCTGACATGGGGCAATTGTTAATGGTACCGGGTAGTATTGCAAATTATATTCCCGGTTTTCAGGATAGTCTTATGGGCTATCTATTGACGATTTTATAACAAAAATAGCAGACAGCGGTAGCGGTGTGGAGCAATATGAGATCATAAAGACACCTAAGGGTCACATGAGTTCAAATAGTGAGAGATTATTGGTGCCAATTGGGCTGTGTACATTAGAGCCTTCAATTAAGCACACATCTATAATGATACCACCTCTACAATAAGATGATTTATTACAGTCTCAAGTCTTCATAAAAAGACCATTGCAAACATCCGTATAGTGACCACCCCTCTAATAAGCCCATTCGACGCCAGCTCTTTTGACGCCAGCCCAAAAATTAATATGCGCACCCCTACAATTTGTCGCGTTCCATGTATTTTTCTTTTATAATTCACTTTGACCCCACAGAACATGATAACACAATGCACACGGATGGTTATGTGGTGATTCTAATACAGAATAATGCGGGCGTGTTATAGTCTTACAATATGGCAATGGTAAGTGAAATCTTTGCTAAAAAAAGAGCAAGATTTGTATAATATTTAATCTGCATAAACAGGGGGGGGGCGCTTGATGGGGCAGGTGGGCTTATAAGAACGAGTACGGTAAGTATGTCTAGGCCATAGAGAGCATTATGTTCCCATTATCATCGGCACTGATTTTTCTTCCTTTTGCATATTAGATACCAAAATCAGTTGAAGTCAGTTGAAGTGTTACGTGATCTCGTTCATAGTGAACGAAACGTGCAAGCCGGAACTCGGTCGTGCACAACCTGTATCTTGTCATTGATTAAAGGACACTCAAGCAGACAAGTTCAACGTGTTATGTTCTATTACTATGTCTTACTGCTTCCTGCCCAACTTACACTGAATATAACACTCAACACATAGGGAGCGAACATCATTAGTTGTACAGGGGGGGCGGGGGTGTCATTTGGTATTGAGGAGATAACAAAATTGAGCGCCCTACCTAACTCTCTATGTTGAAATTGAATGCCCTCCCCATGTGAACATTAAAAAACTGAGCGCACCCCACCCTCCCCCTCCGCCCCTGATGAATATGAACAATGACATACTTTCGTATTATAAAGTTTTATATTGGACAGATTCCCTGAAAACTAAAACTATTTAAAGTGTATTGCAATGAATCATTCACTCTCAATGGTCAATGAATACATATTTAGCAATCTAATTGTCTTGTTGACATTACAATAGTGTTAAATCCAAAACCATACATATTGAAGGAATGCATCAATTCGCGACAAAAGTGCGTAAAGTATCACTTTTTCAGTTTGAGAATTGAATGCCCTTTCTGTCTCTTTGAATCAAAATTGAGCGCCCTCCCTTCTGTGACCAAAGAAAATTGACCCCCCACCCCCACCAAATGACTGCCCCCCCACGCCCCTGCACAACTAATGATGGTCCCTCCCTTATGAGTTGACTGGTATATACTTTTACGAGCTTACGTTTCAACAGTTACTACACGACGGGATATTGTGGTATAAGTACTTCCCTTTCTCAAATTATCCAGCTTCAGTGTTCTAAATAATTCTGTCTTCATATCATACTGGACACATGTACTTATTAGTAGAAGCTACCCCAGTAAGTTGTCATCTGCATTGAAAGTGTGCCAATATCATTTATTTGTTTGTACTCATGAAATAAGAGTGTTCACAGCTAATTTTGGAAAGTATCACCCATGCCAACGATTTGCATAAGAGTGGGTGATTGGAAAAAAAGTACCCATGTGTACTGTGTACGTACGTCAAATAGCGAAGGCTCATTTGTAATTTCGTGATTTTTGCCAGCAATCAGCATGACAGGTAGGCAATGTCAGGACAGGTTGTGGGTACGGTGCTATCACATGGAAATTTGTGCGAGCGACTGTGAGTAAACCGTCAGGCGTAAGACAATTTTGAAAGAAGTTCTATAAACCTTGAATACTCCCGCATTCCCTGCACATACTTAGAAATATGTTTTACCTTTTTTACTGCCACTTTTGTCCATATTTGATAATGTAAATACTGCAAAATTTGATCTCTGAGCCATTTTCCTCAGTTTTTACCACGTGCCACCTCAGTTTTTACCGTGTTTCACCAGAAACTCTCAGTTTTATCCATGACAGTCTACCCATGGTGTATCAGGATGGGGAGGGTGCTATATGGACAGGGGCGGGTGGTGTCTGAATGGGGTTTTGTTAGGAAAGTGGTAGGTGCTGACAGGATGATGGGTGGGGGTGCTAGACTGTAGATGATGTAGACCCATACTATGTAATATTTGTTGTTGAGTAGTGTCACAGGGGTGGGGGATGGGCAGTGTTTACTTCAGAAATACGGTATGTAACTATATTTCCTATTACTGATTTATCTTCCCCATGGGCATAAGCTAGTAAACATATTATTAGTCCCAGCATACTGAAGCTGGTATATACATTGACTACTGTTTTCGTTTCGCCTTTAAGATATGTCGAATGGTTTGAAAAAAACTACTTAATGTTATGACCCCAAACTTATATATATAACTCATAGTTATATATAATATTGACAGTTTGTTTTTCGATAACATGAGTTACGATAGTCGTCTCATTGTAGCCTGACTGTATTGAAATTACACCAAACGTCAAGTGCAATGTTTACACTTGTCTTTGTCAACCTACACCTTCTTTTACTCACTGATTTTAGGGGGGGGGGGTAATAAGGAAGTGGGATAAGGGAAAAAAGGCTGAAAAAAGAGGGATAAGGGAAAAAGGGCCCAAGAAAAGAGGGATAAGGGATCTATAATTAGTGGGATAAGGGAAAAAAGAGCAAAAAGAGCCCCCCCCCCCCACACACACACACACACTATATATGGTGGGATGACCGCGAACAAAATAGAGATTACCGCCAACAAAATAGAGATTACATTTTTAATGGGGAAACAGCACAAAAACAAATCCGAGCATGGTTGGACAGGGAGGTTAACAAATGTGGTTACCATCACTTGTGTCCAAGTTTGGCATTTTGCCAATGAAAGTGTGCCTTCCAGAATTACATTTTTGGTATATATATATACTGCAATAGCTTCAATAATTCTTGCAACATGACTTGCTAAATTGATACACTGTTAAAGAATAGAGGGGTGTGAGATTTCTTGATCCATTAAAGCCTTTCATCCCACCCAGAGTACCATAGTACAGAAATTTTATACATGATAAAGATAACACTGCTGCATATAATCTTATCAGTATTAGGAAGCATAATCATATGTTAGGTTGAATGTTTGTATTTAAAAGAACTACTCTCACCTTAAAAGACATTGATGCACACTTTCATCCAATTGTATTTTATTGATACTCAAATGACTTCATCTAAATATGCATGTAGTATGATGTAGCAAATATTTGTCCTCGCCTTTCAACAACAATGTTTGCGTGAAAAAAAAGGCTGATTTTATTATCACTAGAATCAAAGTACCATCCATTTATCATGATAAGTACATTTGTACTTGATTCCCTTTCAGTTAGATGTTTTCATCTAAACCTGCTTAATACACTATTTTGGGACTTTGTTCAGGAAACCCTTGATCTAACTAACGGGGGATCGTTCATGGTATAGGGTAGTACATATATTGCAAGTTATCTTTCTGGATTTCGTGATGGTCCTGTTGGCTGTCCATCAGGCTGTGCATTTTATAACAAAAATAGCGGACAACGGCAGCCATGACAGTGTCATGTGATGCCAAAAAGACACCAAAGGCTCCATTTCAAATACTTTTACCTAATGTTGTATGAATTCTGTTCTTAATGGCAAGGCTTAAACATATTCCTGGAGCAAAATAAAAAGGTTGTTGAGGAACAAAATGGATTCAGACAGCTGCGAGCATGCATAGATCATTTGTTTGTCATTTCAAGCATAGTAAGGAATAATAAAAATTGAAGGCAAAATGGACACTTATGCCTTTGTTTTCAAGTAGTAAGGAATAGGATAAGGCGAGCATTTGATGTAGTCGATAGATCAAGTCTTTTGTATAAATTGGCCTCAGTGGGGGTATGCAAAAACCTGTTTCACTCTATTGCTGTCATCTATTCCAACACAGAATGTAGCGTGACAATTGGAGAACACTGTACTGGCTGGTTCAAGACACTAGGTGGGGGTCAAACAAGGTGACAATCTCTCTCCAAAAATCTTCAGTGTTTATATAAATGACTTAGCTACTGAATTAAACAGTACTAATTTGGGGGTTCCAATTAATGACACATTTATAAATATCTTACTATATGCAGATGACATAGTGATCTTAGCTGAAAATGAAAAGAACTTACAGGCTATGATGGATCATATTCATGACTGGTGTAGGAAATGGCGTATGAGTATAAATGCAACTAAGACAAATGTGGTTCATTTCAGGAAAGCGTCTTCTATGAGGTCTCAGTTTCAGTTCAAGATTGGGCCTCATCATATATCAGTAGTAGAAAAGTATAAATACTTAGGATGTGTGCTCGAGGAAACGCTTAACTTTTCTCAAACAGCTAAATTGCTCTCCGAATCTGCAGCTCGAGCAACTGGAGCTATTGTCACTAAATGTAGAAATAATCACCTAGGTTATCATACATTTAATAAGTTATATCATACCTGTGTTACACCCATCATGGACTATGCAGCCGGGGTATGGGGGTATAACAAATATGACTCTCCAAACATAGTTCAAAACAGAGCATTGAGATCATTTCTGGGTGTGCATCGTTACACATCAAATGTGGTCATTCAGGGTGATGTTGGCTGGGAGGCGCCTGTAGTGCGACGGAGAGTACTGATGCTAAAATTGTTGCAAAGGATTTTAAGTATGGGGAATAATAGACTTACAAAGAAAATATTTTTGTGGGACTGGAAACACAAAGGTCGCACTTGGAGTTATAACGTCAGATGTATCCTTAGGATGGTTGATATTAATTTTGATTCTAACACTGCTATTGAGGATCTTGATAATTTAGATTTTGATTTTATTATAAAAGCAGTGTCAAATAAGCTAATGCAAAATGAGATTATGAACTGGAAAGGGGATAAAGACAAACAATCAAAACTTCGTTTATATACAAAAGTAAAAGATAGTTATAACACAGAAATTTATGTCAGTAAAAATATGTCAAAATCCTGCAGATCTTTTATAGCCCAGTTGAGATCAAGCACTCTGCCACTAAATATTGAAATTGGACGGTTTCAACAGAAACCTGTAGAGAATAGGTTCTGTCCATGTTGCAATGATAATAAGGTTGAAGATGAAATTCACTTTCTGTTTAATTGTCCTCTTTATGCTGGTACCCGAAATGTTTTTATGCAACAAGTCAAAATGTTTTATCCTAATATTAATATGAAAAGTTTTATTGAACAATTGCAAGTTTTTATGAATGACCCTAATATAATATGTAAACTAGGTGCTTTTATTAGAGATTGTTATTTTATAAGAAATACATATATCTATTCTATTAAAAAGTAAGGGATTTTAATTAATGATTATTTTATTGTAAAGTACTGTGTCTCATAGGTTTTATAACCGGCTGATGATTTTATTTTGAATTGATGTATTTTATGATTTATTATATCAGGTGACACATAAATAAATAAACTACTACTACTACTACTACTAATTGGTCAATGCACCTAATAATAAAATGCCACTTCCCCACTTGGGCTTTGTGTACAGTAGAACCTTCAATTAGGACCACTTCTGCAGAGAGAACACTTCTTACTATAACCCTTAGGGTCCATGCCCAAACGGGCCTGCTATCAGGAGGGTCAGGTGGTGTCAGAATGGGTGTGGGGTGTGGGGGAGGCGGCATTGTTACTATAGTGGTGGGTGTGGTGTGACATAGCTGTCAGAACAGTGACACAGTGGTGGTTCCTATGTTTGGGGTGTCAAGACAGTGTGGGTGCTTCAGACCCATACTATATAAGCAATATTTGTTGTTTGATAATGGCCGGGGATGGGTTATGGTCGGTGTTGACTTCAGAAATAGAGCATTGAGATTTGATTGCCCGTTATTGATTTGTTCAATCTTACAGGCATAAGCTAGTTAGAATAAATCAGTTAACTCATAGAGTTAATCAGAACACCTATTTTGTGGATATCCACTTCATATGCTCTATAGTGTAGGTGTAAGGGGAGAGCCGGGAAGGGGTAAATATGGAATACCAGTGTTTGTACTATGCCACAAGCCCATCATTTCTTTGAAACTTTATATTGCTAGACTTCCTCACCTTGACCATATCATAATGACATTATTTCTACTTCTCGAACAACAACAAAACAATTTGGAAATACATCTATATGGCTCATACCACCAAAGAGGCCTGTAAATTCTGGACCTGGATATGTCGTTTTAAATGAAAAGGGTGTATGGTTCTGATTATTTATTGAAGACAAATATGGTGAAAGAATTAAGTTTAGACTAAGTAGATGTCAAACCAGTTTGTTTTTAAATTTAGAATTAGTTGAATATTAAATGTACCTGGTCAATCATAAGGCAGTCATGCATATGTGTAGAATTGAGCTACACTAGAGAGGATTTCAGAGGTCGGACGCATCAATTGCTACCAGACCTCGGGGAAGGTGGTTAGGAACATATGATTTCTCCCCTAAGCAAGTGAAAATTAAATCCTCTCGTGAAGAAAAATGTGATTTTTGGCCAACAGCCCAAGCTAAGATAAGTGAAGGGGCCCCCCTAGTTATCATATTTATAGATGTTAACATTATCATATATCTAACCATGCTAGCTTGCCCGCAGAGTTGGGTTGCTAGGGATGTCATGTGGTTTGCATGATATGTGATGTCACAACAAGCTTATTGAGGAGCTGGCATGTAACTCTCTTCATGAAAAGGAGGAAAAATGAAACTTACAACTTGGAAAGTATGAAACTATGGACAAAAAAACACCTAATTCAAATGTGTCAGTTTCTCTGTTGTCTAATTGCTAATATAGAAATTCATAGCAGCTTCCGCATAAATAATTAGATAGGAGGAGTATTTCAATGAAAAACACCACTAATTCAAACCCGTCAGTTTGCGGTGTTTTTTCTCGCAGCCATATGGCATCTATCACCGCCCACTTGATTGTGTTGATGACGGTGAAAAAGTTGGGCTTTGAAGGCGGCGTTTGTATGAGGTTGTGGGAGCTGTCAGTCAACACACGCATCTATTAGACTGATGTGAGGTGTCAGCACGCAGCAGCTAGCTACAGTAGAACCTCGTTCTCTCAATGTTGCTTATCTCGATTTGTTTAAATCTCCAGGTTTGTTTCATTTCCCTTCAATCACAGTATCAAAGATTTATCAGTTGGTTATCTTGAATATTATATTGAGTGTTTTACTGTTGTTCTACAGCTTCGAGATCCTAATAACGAGTTTCTACTGTGTTGAGTGACTGGTGACCAACTTTGTTAATTTATAAAAGCTTCAATATATTCTTTGGCTTTACAATGTCTTTTAATCTTGAACATATGAATATTCAACATATGCATCAATTTAGGGCCTTACATGGGTGACGCAGCCATTTTTGAGCCACTTTTATCTGTTAAAGTGACCAATTGAAATCTTTATCTGTGGGCAAGACACTTGCACATTTCTTCCATGCCAATACCATATTAAAAAGTGACACAGGAACTTTTTGGAATGTCTTAAAAGTGGAAACAGGATGAATCCTTATTTTCAGACCCGATTTCCATTTAGGGTCTAATTTGATTAACTTATAACAACATTCAGCAAATCGTACAATGATAATCACCATCCAAAATCTGAACACCTTTAAACCCTGATATGAGGTGTCAGCAGCAGGCATTGGCTAGATCCTGCACCACAGACCGAGATGCTGATGGAAACTCAAATTAATTTTGAGTTATCTGAGGTTTTGAGTCATCACAATGATTGGTAAAGTAAAATAACACGAAGGGAAACGTTTATTTTATCGAGTTATCCATTATTTGAGATTTAAGAGTTTGAAATAAACTGTAGGGCCTGCTCTCTTAAGAGTTTGAAATAAACGGGTCCTACTGTTCATGTATCCTATTTCAAGTAGTCCAGGTACAGTGGACAGCTAAGGGTATGTTAATTAAATGGACACTACTTTTGCAACATCACCAAGGTATCCACAAAAGGAAGGTTCTGGAGATTCACTAATGTAGCAGACACGTTTCTGAGCTCGTATTCCTTATCTGCCACATAAATGAAGAATCTGAGCACTTTGCACACCTGTCTGACATGAACACTGTTATTACAGTAGAAACCCACCATCTCTAATCTGTAGGGATAGCAATTTAATGCTCAAAATAGCATTAAATTGCTCGAGACAACCAACTGACATATGCTTATAATGAAGTCGAAGGGAAATAAAACTAGCATCGAGTGGTCAGAAAATTTGAGATACACAATATTGAGATAACATATTTCTCGTCTCTTTCAAGGTGTCCAAATGTGAAAAGTAATCCTACTACTCCATTTGCAAGGAGCAAGCCATGCCACCCATGTTTCGCCTCTTTCACCACCTCCCGGAGCCCCGGCCAACTTCAAACCCCGACCTGATAAGCCCCTGATAGTGGCTGTCAGCACGGCGCGGTACATTGGCCACCTTTCTGCCGGGTGCTGACGGAGGCTGCCATATCAAATGGGGGCCGATGACGCGTATACGGCCCGAGTGTGCGCTCGCTGAGAGCTTATTGCAAAGCTACGGTTTAATATTGGGCAGGATATCATAATAAACCTGTATTGGGAGCTCCGTAGCAAGATTGCTACTGGTTTGTTATCTAACGAGATGAAATGTTCTTTGCTTGTTGGACGTTTTGATGTTTTTGGGGTTGAAGGGTGTAGAGATTGTGAATGGTGTGAAGAATATGAAGAATAGTAGTAATTATAGTAGAAATTCACTGGCAGATCCAGGTTTCAGAAATGGTAGGGTGGGGGCGGGGGCGCAAGATGTAAAAAATCTCATAAAAATAACATTTTTAGGTGAAAAAGGTAAGGGCCGTGTTTTCCCTGGATCTGCCTATAGAATTTGAGTTAAGCAGGACCTACTATATATATAGTAATCGTAGTTGGAGAAAATGTCTTCATGGACAGATTCCAATGTACTGCAAAGTGCTATGTATGTTCTTTATCCCATTTCAAAGAAACAGAGCAAACAGAGAGTGTTTTTCGCATAAACCTCCCTGATAGTTCCACTCTGTTTGTGAGCTCTGTGTGTGGTTCACAACATATGGAATTAAGAATGAAGTACAAATGTATGGCTCATATCTAATGGAAGAAGCTTTTATAATTTCGACAAAATAGAGTTCTATAATTTAAAGATTTGTTCTGTAGCAACTACTTTGGTTCTTTGCAGGCAGTGTAACATCATCATTCCTGTGACTTGTACACCTGGGCTTACACTTATGAAGCATGGAATAGAGATAAGTTTTCATAACACTCACCCTCTCGAATACAATCAAGCATCAAACTCGAACACAGTATGATCACAAGTCCATATCATCTTGGGCAACAGCTGTACAGTGGACTTTGTCCAAGGGATTGATTGGTGGTTAAATCAGAACTTTGCAAGTCTCCATCATTCTAATCCTTTATAGAGCAAATCACATCTGCGTGATTTTTAAATGAAGAGAATCTGATGTGATGGGAATATACCCCTGATAAAGTAGGATGGTCTCTACATGCTTTCAGATAAATGGCTCAAAATGATAGATAATTGACTTGTGTATTAGCAATCTGTTCCAATTGATATTGTCCAATCAGTGTCATCGTTACTTCACTACGTTTTCTACATCTCTCCAGCTGCTTTTCAACACCATCCATTTCGATTGTGTGAACCAAAAAGTGTCAAAAAATATATTGTGCATCCATCAACACCTATATCATTTATCACACGGCCCAGAAAGAGGGTCCAAAAATATGTTAGGCCATGAGCTAGGTCACAGGCTATCACATGGCCTTATGTGCAAAGCTAGTATCATGAATATGCATGATACAGTATTGATCTCTCAATACCCCTGGGTAGACAAGAATTTTGCTGTATCCAGAATTTTTACTTTAGCTATTAGAGTTATTCATAAATTCAATTTATGAGTGTTCTATGTTAAAAGGTTCCACTGTATGATGTCCTTGTAGATGAAATGTGCATGTGTTTGGTGCCTATAGACAAATATTTTAACTGTATCATTTTTGCATGTGAAAAGCTGTCAAAGCTAAGATGCTTGCATCGCAAATATGTTTTTTCATTTATGATTTATTCTGTTCAAAGAAATTAACAGAAGAATTTTAAATGTGTCACTTTCGTAGGTCAAAAACTGCCATATCACTGTGTCACTTTTACCCCATGTGACGTCCCTGCACAAGTTACATTTTTACTCCCAGTTTCAATCAACATCATAATTCAGTGCATCTGCTAAGCGTCAGTTTTCAAATCCAATGACAAGTTGGTGATGAAAGAAGTTTATTTTCGCGTCAACAGCTGGCTGGTTGCAAGTCACGTCTGGATTATGCAATGGGCATGATACTTTGCAGGCAACAACAAACTAATGTAGTCTGCTATAAACTGTCAACTAAAAATTGTGCCTGTATAATCATTCAATTCGTCATGATCTTGTTTTACTTGGAATTTGACTTGATGTATAAAGGCAGAATTATGATGGTTGATTGGTTGACTGAAATTTCTACTTTTTTAACTCTGCGATTAGTTAAGATGATGCATTTTCTAACGTTGATTGAGTGAAAATGGTTTGTGTGCAAAGACGATACGAGACAAAAAGGTTGCACTCCACCCTTTGAAAAAAAAGTGAAATAAAATAGGTCAAATATTCATAAATTTGCGACACAGTTTAAAGATTTTGTGCACAATTTCAAAGATTCGCAATAAAATCACTCATGCTTTAATACTTAAACATATTTATGAGGCCATTTCTTAATTGATTGAGATGATGACAACAGGTTTATAACATTTCCAATCTAATGTGGTTATTTAATGACAAGATATTGACATTTTTCATGACTTTGATCGCATAAAATATGTCTGAATGCCATGTAAAAACAAGAAGAAGTATTGTTCATGAAATACTCTGTTCTTGGCTTTTGTAACCTAGAGGTTGAACAATCCAAATTGTAACCTCACATATTACAGTCTGTTTCATGAAGCAGAAACAGTAAAGTATAGTAGAAACATTCTATTTGCTGTCCTCAAGTGGCCTAGGGCCTGCGGGCTATCCTTAATGTTCAGACATGCATAGGCAGATCCAGAGGGAGGAGGTCTCACTGGGCCTCCTCTCTTTTTCACCCAAAGAATTTAATTTTCATGTGGCTTTTAGCATGTCCGTGAATCTTTGAGCTTACAAAATCCGCGAATTTCTGTGGGTGTGTCCCACCCCTTTTTCTAAAATTGTGGATCTGCCTGTGTAATATGAAACACCATGACAACAGCACACGTCCTCTCATCATGACTAATTCTGCGGGTAGCTCTGGTCTTAATTCCGTGGATAAGGTTGTCAAGAATGATGGAGGCCAGCAAACAAACAGGGCACGGTAATGTGTTATTACGAGATAGCAGATGACCACCAGACGATAGTGCACCAGATTACTATCTGATAACGGGTAGAACAGGCGGGTTTGGAAGATTTATAGCCATGGTGAGAAACAGATAACCCTGTAGTAAGTAGTACAGTAGAAACTCACAAGATCACCTTGAGGCCACCTTGGGGCTGGCTTCAAGTGGTCTTTTTATCTAATTGGGGTTATGTAGGTCTATTTTATGAAGATTTGGGAACACAGAAATTGGTCTTATTACAGAGATGGTCTTTCAAGAGGTGGTTGTAATTGAAGGTTCAACTGTAGTAAATGGTGCTACTTTTGCAGCTTTGAATAAAAACTGAAATAAGCTAAAATTTACCATAATTGGATGTCTGGTATGTCTGACTGACTAGACCGCAATAAGACATTGAGGAAAATTATAGTTTGTAATAGGCTTTATTCTAGGCTGCAATAGTAAGGCATCAGTCAGTGTTATTACAAGATACATGTACATAAAGAGACCCTCTTTATATTAAGACTACCAGGGACTGCCCTTCAGTGGTCTCAATGAAGGTGGTCTCTTTTATGGAGGTCTTGTGGGAAAGCTTGGGATCGCGAAACAAAGCATTATTATAGAGGTGGTCTCTATGGAGTTAGTACTAGTGGGAGGTTCTACTGTAGCAGATGACCACCAGACGATAGTGCACCAGATTACTATCTGATAAAGAGAATAACAGGCGGGTTTAGAAGATTTATAGCTGTGGTGAGGAGTAGATACGTTAAACACTGGCACTGTTGAGAGGCTCTGTTTGCTTTGTTCTGTGTGATGACAGCCTCGGGTCTGGAATATTCTCTATTTAGTCGTGCTGTAGTATTTCAAACAACAAAAAAGGATCCATTTTATAACTAATGTTGACAGCGGGACACTGAGCTTGAAATGCAACATGTTGGTTGAAGTGAAATGCTATATGATGTTTAAAACTGATTTTCACACCTCCCTCCCCCAAAAATTGAAGTTAAGTTTTTCAGGCCACCCCCACCTTATTTTTGTTGGTACCCTCCCAGGGGGCCATGATTAATGATAGCCCCCTAATGCTCATTATCTTATCATCAAAAGTAAGAAAATTCTTGTCTGTTGGTGTTTTTTGCTACCCCAGAAGTAAGCTTAACTCACTGGCATACAACAAATGACATGTTCTAGCACATTACACTCACAGCAAACAGTCATAAAATTTGAAATTGTAGAAGTTTGAAAAAAGCAGCCTCAATAAATTACGAGTATCTAACACCACATCTTGAACATCACTTACAATAGAGTAGAAATTCTCTATCAAGACGACCTAGGGGACTAGTCTCAAGTGGTCTCAATAGACAGGTGGTATCTTTAGATACGTTTAAGATGGTTTCTATAGTGATTTGGGACAGTGAGAAATAATCTGTCTTTAAAGGTGATCTCTTTATGTGGAGGTAGTCCTAATTGGAGGTTACACTGTATGAAATTTGAAATTTTAGAAGTTTGAAAAAGGCAGCTTATCACTATCCAGGAGTAGCAGGTCTCAGCATCACTTACCACACTGAAGTGTTGTTTATGTTTCAACTTTAGGGGAGCTAATGATCCGTGGCCGGTCCATCCATCAGGCACTGATCCGGAAGATCCATGGCTCCACACAGTCCACCTGGTGTCCATCAGTCCACAGTCTTCGGGGCAGCAGGAGAGGGGGGGGGTATCAGGCTATTGGAAAGGTACGCTTAGCATTATATCAGTTTCTTTGTGTTAAAAGTTAAAATATTTTTTTAATAGACTCCTAATAATACTGCGGTGTCTCAATCTTCTCACAATCATAGGAAGATGCAGGAGCACATGCAGGGGGCCTTTTTCCCACCAAAATACCTTATTTTCATAGGGTTCTTAGCATGTTAGCTATGGCGCATATGAAACCCATGAGATCCCTTAAGTGACCCCTCCTTTTCTGAAAACCTGGATCTACCTTTGACTCACTCTTGCTGTGAGTGGATTTTATGGACTCATTTAGTTCTCTCACCATCAATAATTACAACCAAGTGCAGATCTGGGTGGCACATGGGGGTATTTATTACTCAGACCCCCTTTATGCTAAATGCTGTCCATGTTGACACTCCATTTTACATCTCACTCACAACCACTCCAGGGGTCAGCTTCAGATCCAGGGGTCATTTTTCAAGACCAAGTGACCAGATTCTCTATCATCAACCAGGGACCAAATATACAGTAGAACCTCCAGTCAAGACCACCTCCCTTTTGAGACAACTTCTAAAATAAGACTACTTGTTTTTCTCTGTTTTACACCTGCAAAAAAAATCGCTGTGAACAAGCATGAAATGACCACCTCTCAATTGAGACCAATTGAGGTTGATCCCACTGGCGGTCTTCATAGACATGTTCTACGGCACCTAACTCCCTGACCTCTCTATGGGTCAGTGCATGATCCATGGGTCATTTTTCCTGCTATCAGCGCCCACTGAGGAAATATACACATCAACAACACGTCTCGGTTCCTTTGTCCATGCTCTAATTTATGGGCTCATTTCAAAGTTCAAGTTTACAAAGATTAAGTGAGCGTTCAGGGAAGTTTGAACATGATTTATGTCAAACAAATGAACTGTAGGTCGGCAGTTTTGTGTATAGTAGAACCTCTCAATTAATGTCAATTAATATATTTATTTATGGAGACGGCTCATGTTGCATTTTAATATACCATGTCAAATCCAAATTCATTCTTGGAGAAAAAAAAGTTCAAACTTAACTCTTCATCATCACTAGCATTTTTCTTTGTACTCTTCTTTAGAAACATTTCTTATAATTTCTTTTATTGAATTTTTGTTTAGTTTTTGTCTATGGTATACTAATATATTAATAGTTATATCCATAAACACTGATACTGATTCATGTGATCAAGGTCAGCGGCAAGTGGTCTCAATATAAAGGTGTTCTCATTTATGGAATTTCACAGTGGTCTCTTTATGAATAGGCACCATGTTACTAATATATCTCTACTGAGAGGTGGCATAAATTGGAAGCTTTACTGTACATGAATAATTATCATGATTATTTGACAGAACATATTGTATTTTTTCATGATTTAGGACAGAGTACGTCCAAAAAAGTGCATTTTCTTTTAAATAAGCAAATTACATAATAATTACACTCTGGTAGTATTGATATTTAACTTTTGGTGCGTACAAGTTAAGGTCTTTTGTGATATTAATGAGTGAGTGGGTGATATGGCACTGAAACTACCCTTTGGAATGTTCTTATAAATGACTATGTATATGTATTGTGTCACTCAATGACCCTCAAAATTTACCAATTGACTTTATATATATAACAGTTATATGCTACAGTAGAACCTCTCCATTAGGACAACATGAGGGACTGAATTCAATTGTTCTTTAGATTTTGGGACTGTGAAAAATTATGTTATTATAGGCATGGTCTCATTAAAGAGATGTTCTACTGTATGTATATTGTTTCTCTACCTCAAAACAATGTTTAAGTGCAACTTTGGTATTTTAAGTTGTGAATGAATAATAAATCTCGCTACAAAACATATTACATAGTTCACACTCTTTTGAAAACACTATTTCTCAAAAAGGGACTATTTATAATAAATCCCTTCTGCATACCCTTTTATTTACCAAATACATAGCTCCTGAGCCTGTTTTTTCACTTGACAAATCTCGCATATTACCTTATGATGTAAATATTACGTTCATATCGCCGTTTTTGTTCTTGTCTAATTTACAACGAGTTGTAAGAAGATGAAAAGGAGCAAAATGGCCGCGTTTCTAACAAAACGCCGCCAGTTTATCAACAGCGCCGTGACAGGTTGCCATTTTATAAATATTACGCCTGGCCGTAAATCAGGGATTATGAAAGTTTACACATTTCTGTCGGCACCTTTCACTTTGAACAATTCACCTTGGCGATCCATCATGCAATCTACAAGGCTCAAAACGCCGAGTGATAATTGGCTAAACGACTGACATTTCAAAGCCGATCTCACTGATATTTCCTGTTGTGTGTTTAAAATCATGTACGAAACCAACCACAGGCACCAGCATCAGTGTTTGTGGACATAACAACTAGTTTATACATGCGCTATTAAAAATAATTGATGCTAGTATCTTTTGACAGTAAAAATGTAAAAAACCAGAATTCTTTACAGCAACTTTTGTCAAAGCAACCTCCTTAAAGTTAGAATCAAGAGGTCACTAATGGTCATAATGATGTCTAGTATCATAGGCTAGTAAAAGAAAAGCCAAAGCATAACAATTTACCAAGATGAATGTCTGATTCACCCAAAGGCCAATTTTACAAATTTTATTCAAACTATTGGAAAACCAATATATGGGCCATATACATGTATATCCCAAAAGATCACTTCTAACCCTTTAAGAATACTGGTGGTTTTATAGTCACTATTCATTGTAGACTAGAATAAAGCCTAAAATAAGCTCAAATTTACCAACATGGAGGACTGATTGACGTTTATTGACAAATAAAGGGTTAAGGGTCATGGTGAATCAAAGCCATGTAAGTTTATCAGTGAAAATATAAAAAAAAAATAACAGATATTTTTACGGCAAACGTTTTGTTACTCAAACTATTGGAAACCCAATTTCTTTAGAGGTCACTTTTAAGCCTTTACTTCCTGGTTAACAGTTGATGCCCCCAATAACCACTTTAGCCAATCAAGAGTTAAGGGTCATAAACCATTCACAGCCATGTAGTGGGGCATGTAGAAAACATGCAAAACATAACGACATTTTTACAACTGCAAACTTTTTGCTGTTCAAACTGTTGGTGGAAAACCAATCCCGTGCTCAGAGGTCACTGTGAACCAAAGCACGGAACGCATAAATCTGCGGGTAAGTGACAAAAAACGACGCAGAGACGTCAGTTTAACACGTGCTGGTTCCCGTCAGCCGTCAGTCACGGATCAGGGAGCCGGCGGTTTGTTTGAAATGCGCCCGTTTGAAGCGGCTGACCCGCCACGGAGCTGATGGATAGAGGGCACGCAAAGTTGACAGACTGACATAAGTAGTTACGGACTTGTCAGCCGAGACAGGATATAGGAGCGAGATATATGGCCGAGGTGTCCATCTTCCGTGAACCTCTGCATTCCAGGCGTCTTACTCACCCAGGCTAATTGTTACAACACTCTTTTTGGAGGTACAGTAGAACCTGTGATTGAGACCACCTCTAAACCAAGGCCACCTCTGTAATTGGACCATTTTCATCACAGTCCCGAGCAATGCAAAAGAGACCAGAATGACCCTCCGTAAAAGACGTCCTCTCAATTGAGACAACTTGAGCCCAGGTACTCAATGGTCCTAATAGAAAGGTTCTGCTGTAGATTTTGGCTGAACTGCCAATGGTGATGTGTCATTTTTCACTGTATCCGCTTGCTGATGACTTTGTTGATGTGTTGGTACAACAGAACATATGCCAGCGATGGATCATGGTGTTCAGTGGTGGATTTTTATTGTTTAAGCTGTTGCACATGACAGGGATGGGTTTTGAAAGTTCTTCATTTATTTGCATCATAGTTGTGGTTGTGTGAGTTTTTCTGATTTGAGCTTTTCTAAGGTGCTTCAAATAGTAAAAACATTTAATAATATAGTATAATTTTCGTGGTCATGTGTTACAATAGTCTATGGTGCCTAATATTACACCCTAATATAAGGTCAAATCGAGTGAGATAAGTCTGACTTTACCCGAACACAGCTTGACATCCATTGTAGTAAATTTAAGGAAATCACATCTGTGTGGTTGTGAAATGAACAGAATCTGATGTGATTGTACTATCATCTGCTTTATGGACCAAAGAGTTAATCTGGTTTGTCTGTGAAACAGGAATTGTGTTTAAAAAATTTCAGAAAACTGTGGTCTTTTGACTGACGCGAATCCTCGTGACAAAATGTCTCATGTTCTGTTTATAAAAAAATGATACATATATTGTTTAGAATCTTGTGATTTATCTTACCATGTCTCATATTCACAAGATTGTTTTCAAATAATAACTTCCAAGCCGGATCTTCAACAAATGACAATGATGCTTTGAAATAAGTGTGAGAATGATTGCATTTAGACTTGTCATCTGACCAAATAGGAAAATTCAGTGAACTCAACATATCATGTCTCATTCGTTTGTACAAAATGTAGTATACCCCATGAATAATATAGCAACAGCATGTTAATTGGTCTTATCATAATGACATCCTAATAATACAAACAATAAATCATCGTTGTATTCAGTTTTCCAGACACAAAACCAGTTAAAATAAACATGTTATAACAATCGAGCTGCTCATACACTGACGACAATGAGCACTGGGTTAATAGGTGCAGAATGATCCAATGCTCTCAATACAGAGGTGTTATCTTTACAGAGGTGGTCTGTTTATAAAGGCTTGGCACCGTCAGAAATGGTCCTATTGTTCAGCGGTGGTCTCATTTAGAGGTGATCTTAATTTGAGGTTCTACTGTAATATACCATAGTGCAGTGAGCTACATAAGCATGTTCATTTTAGCTGGTGTTGGGTATGAAAAAATTGAATATGAGGATGATTTATTTCATGTATTACCATGATGTTAATCTATGTCATAATAGAGCCTCTCACATACACAACAGACACTGAGTAGTGGGTTAATAGGTGCAAACCGATACACACAGTGAGTACAATGCACAGACAACAAACAAAATGGACGCCGTGACCCTCTATTATTACTACAATTGCGGACGTTATTTTCACACTGCACAGAACCAGTTGTATACTTTCAAGCAGAAAAGAAAGGAGGAGAAGCATAAAGAAACGATGTAAAAGTACATGAATCATAACACAGATTGTATTTCGAGACAACAAACATAATACTTGCTATCAAATGTCTCTAGAAAAGCCTTTGAAATTGTATCGCAATTTTCACTCCTTGTTTTTGTCATTTCCTAAACCTATCAACAATGAGCAAATGTTTTGTAGATTTGATTTAAAAAACACTTCAAAAGTTCATACTGCAGTTGAACCTCCGACTAAGGTCACCTCTATAAAGAGACCACTTCTATAATAAGACCATTCATCTAAGTCCCAAGCATATATAAAGAGACCAAATCAACTTATATAATGAGACCACCTCTAATAAGGCCACTTTAGTTCTGCCACTAAGTGGTCCTTAAAGAGAGGTTGGACTGTACGTTGTGAGTGAGATGATGAAAAAAAGATGAAAACCGCCTGCCACGACAATTAATCTTGTGCAATAACAAGCATTTACAATTGGCTAACTGTAAACCACTCCCCGCTATCTTATTGCCAGTCACAATCCACAACACACTCGCGTTATTATCAGATACAAAAACTAATTCCGCGTGTAAGAACAAAGACATAGGCGAGATTTACTGCGCCTCTAAATCACGATTACTGTCACTTTCCAGCGGCCTGTTCTTTCTCAAAGCGCTCGTGTCATTTTCTACCATATTTCAGCCCCCCTCGTATTAAAGGCCGGCGTTTTTATCATACGCGCCTGTCACTGTGTAGTGGGACAACAAAGGCAGAGTTAACACTCACCCTGTGTTTACGCTGGACACGCCTAATGACTCTTGTAAACAAATGGCCACAAGCGGTTTTTATAATTGAAACAATAGTTCTTTTGGATTTACATCAGCTGTGTGTCATATTCATTCTGTGGGAAAGTTCTCATGCATGTTGTCCCGGCATGTGCGGGTTTTTTTATGCATTGGTTTGCTATTTGAAGTTTGATGAAGTAGGAAATCCCTCATGACAGGGGCAAATCCAAATCTTTGGTAAGTGGAGGGTGGTTTATGAGGTTTCAAGAATAACTATGTGAATTATTTTCCTCCCTTCTCTCTGTCACATCTCTCTAGCAAGCATATTTCTACCATGATAGACATTCATAGCTAAAGACAGGTTTTGAAACCATAGGTTTCCATTACAGTACATCATGTGGCCCTGTAGATTTGCAAGACAATATTAACAGCAATTTTTTTCAATTTTTCAATTTTTGCAGCTTACCAACACCTACTCACTTGCCCCACATGTCATGCATGGATGTGCTTGTACGTACCATATTATTATATTCGTATATACAGGTATGTCTAAACCACAAACTAAACGTACTAAAACATGAGTAAAGAACATGAAGACAAAAAACCCTTTATTCATCATCTATCACTTAACATTTGCTGCTTACATTATCAGTCTAAAGATACCTGAATGAAAGCTGATTTTACGGCCAAAAGAAATTACACCATCTTAGTGACAATTTGGCCAAATGAAACGTTCCAATAAAGAAGCATGTCAGAGGAAACTCAATTCCGCCTGAAGAAATCACTTTAATTCGAGCAATAAGTTCTCTGATCTTTCAAGTTTTGAGAAAAATGGGGTTAGGGGCATGTCAAATCGGGTCAGCCGCAAACGTAGGGGTTCACAGAACAGAGGAAAAGTCGCGGGATTGGTTTTCCCACAATGCTCAGCAGGCCCTAGGTCATCAAAGCTAGGTCAAGTTCAACTGGCGAATGTCGTCTGCTGTGGCAGCAGGGATGGAAATTGATGACATCACCGCTCTATACGACAAAAGATGGCGTGCTCGTAAAAAAGGTGGGGTCAAAAGTGGTGGCACAAAATAAATCCTGGTGGCGCGGGATTGCCCATTGTGGTCGGGCGTGGTGGTCGTAATGGACAATCACATGACCAATAAATGGCCTTTCTTCATTGTGCAGCCGCCGCAGCATACCATCAACAGCACGTCCACAAATTAATGGAATCGCAATAATTCCGCACCAGTTCGGTCCGCCTCTTTATTTGAGGACGTTTATAACACGAGCTTTTTTGTCTTTCTTGTCTTGTCTTTTATCGTTTGTGATGATAAAGTGTTTTGAGCCTGTAGAATAGAGAATTTTCACGATTCTTACTTTGACTTTTGTGCGAATTTGTGAAAATGAACAGACATATCATAAATATAGTTGGACAAAGTCGGTGTGGAAAACTTTGATTTGTTTTTGTTCTACCAGGAATAGCATAAAATGTTATTCCTGATTCTACCCAATTGTTACATAGGCAAAGTAACTGCAACTTTTATCCTCTGGTTGAAATTGGACTCACTACCCCAACTTCCTGCCATTCCAAAGCAGACCTGTTTAATATATGAAGAATCAAAATGAATATACTTTATGAACTGAACATAGGTAGATTCCTGCGCCCCACCCCACTCCCCCTCCCCCGCTTTTTTTTTCAACCCCAAAAATTTAAGTTTCATGTGGTATTTGGCATCTTCACAAGCCGAAACCCATGAAATCCTGCAGGTATCCCCCTACCCTCTTTTTCCGAAAACTTTGATCTGCAAGTGACTTTGTAACTCATAATCTGATTTTTTCAACTTTTCAAATCAATTGCAAATTTATGGAATGCCATTCACTTCACTGGAAGATGCTCAGTGGATCTCGTGGCATCCGCGGGTCATGTGGGCTAGAATTCCCAGAGTGACACAGTAGCCATGTCATGGAGGGGGTCCGACTTTTCCCTGTGTTAGGTGTTGAGTAGGGATAGCGTTTCTTTTCTAAGGATGCTTACATGAATACAGTAAGACCTCCAATTAAGATGATCTTTATACAGAAAACACTTCTACAATAGGACCATTTCTCATTGTCCCCAGTCTCCATAAGTAGAGACCAGTGTGGACCTCTATAAAGGGACCACCTCTATTGAGACCACTTGAGTCAAACCCCTGTGGTCTAGTGTACTAGGCCATAATTTTGGCATTTGATATGTTCCAAGATCTAGAATCCTCAATTTTGAAGGGTAATTATTCAACTCACAAGTTATTTAAACAATGCTTACACTGAGATTGAGATTTCCGTAGACCAACTATTCAATATCTACTTTGCTTTTGATACCATTATATATTCATGGTGAATGTATTCATTTGAAAGCAATGAACCTTGCAGTAAGATTGACAAGGCTGTGAACTTCAATCACATACATTACTATTATTGCAACTACAACACATGAATAAGAAATCCCTAACAATAATAATGACGAATGCCAACAGCCCTACTGTGTCCCACAAAGTAATGATAAGGCTTCAATAAAATATGAATACCACTTGTCTATCGTTGATAACAGCCAGCCCTCAATCCATCATGGGAGATGAAAGGCCGGTTCACAGGGCCAAATAGTCGCCTATTGTTCCTACAACATAGTTAATGACTGCATTGTTCAACCTACAATACAACACTGTCAATGCAATTGGTTTACAAACTTTATCGTCACTTTGCTCATGTAATATGCAAGCAATGAAATGAGATATGGTTGAGGTGTACTTTTTCGCTAGATTTTTAAACAGTTGTGTGATGATGGTTTTGTTTTGGGCGAAAATTAAAATCTTATAAGGCGCTTTTCATGTGGTTGTTGCTGTTCAGTTGATATGATCTGTTGCTGAGCACCAGAACATGAAAAAATAAAATACAGGTATAGTTTCACTAAAAAACTTGAATGATAAGTGTATTTTTAAGTGCAATATTAGTTTAAACTATCATTGGATTGCTGTTAAGATAATTTTTATATATTGAAGTACACCCGCTATATATTTTAAGCATGTAAAGGTGAGAAAGTGATATGATAGCAGGATTAAGTACAAATGTAAGGTAGGGTTTACTATAACCCCAAGGGGTCAGAGCCCAAACCAACTATTTACACCTATGTTGATATCAATATTCTTTTATTTGGCCATTTTATGTTTGTAAGGTGTAAAATGTAACTTTTATTTAAATTAACATGTTATGGAGGTTACTGAATGCTGTGCACATTTCAACGTATGGGACCACAACTTTGAGGAAATTCTGGATGTGCCTCTGCATTTAGATTTGCATTGCATATGCTACGGACTTGCAAGTTCTAATCTCATTTTTAAAAATGTCATCACATCGGGTCAAAGAAACTGAAATGTCATCTGACAATGTGCAATGCAGCAGCATTGTATCATATGAACCAGTAACTACTGAAAGATTGACCAGGCTTAAATTGATCATCAAACATGCTTATTCTATAATAGATAAAGACTTTCTCTCTGATATAGATCTCTCTGAATGTGATTGAAATATTTAGCTATTCAAAGTAAAATTTCAACTTTTTTGTCAGGTCTTGAACAGGCATCTGTATCTGTAGATTATTCCGCAAACTCCAGAATGGATATCGTGTGGGAAAACAAGTTGAAGGCATGGGGTAAATTCTGTTTTGTCAATTCCAATTCCAATTCCACTTTCCCCTTAACCTTCAATTCCAATTTCAATTCCAATTCTACAGCCTTCAATTCTAATTCCAATTCCAATTCCTCTGACTTCAATTTCAATGCCAATTCCTTATAAGTAAAAGTAGCTGTGATGTACACTCAATTAACTTGTGCAAGAGGTGTCAATTTCTATTGTCTTACTTGACCTGTGCAAGAGATGTCTCTTCAGATGAAGTTCACATAATTAACAAAGGGAACAACACACCACTGGTCAGTTCTTTATTTTAATACCAACATCAAAGGCTCTGTATTGCTTTGATGTGAGGAGTTTGCTACTAGGCCTATATGTAAAATCAAGTTGAAGTAGAAATGAATCAGAAAATAATTGAAATGGAAATGGAATTGAAGTGGAATTGACAGGATTAAGCTCAATTCCAATTCCATTTTTCTTTCAGATGTTCAATTCCAATTTCAATTCCAGAATTTGAATTTCAATTTAATTCCACAATTCCATTGGAATTGATCCCGTCCCTGGTCTTGAATGGGTATACACACACACGTCCTGAATTGTGAATGTGTGTACATTTTTATTTTATTGAAGAGTTGGAAACTTTTGTTTGAATGCTCTTTCTGTTTAACAAATGTATAAAAACCATTAGCTAAAAAAAACCTGTCTGTTAGATAAAATGCTGAAAAAGCAGACTTTTATGATATAGACAGATTAGATTTGGTTATGGTTGATATAACACAAATATATAATCAAACTATGTATGAATAATTCAAGAGAATATGTGCTGAGTTTTTATGACCCAGATTCTAGAGTGTGTTATTATGTAGATTACCTATTTTGGGACTCTTGTGTCTTTTATACAAATCACATTAGCCCAACAGTCAGCAGGAATCATAGTTACATACAAAAAAAGTTTGACTAGTAACAAGGTTTATTTCTAATGTTTGAATGAATATGGGTAATTTCTTGAGCCAAAAACAAATAAACAAAACAATTCTTTTACCCTAATCTGACAGGTCTAACAGTCACTTACTATCAATACTTTTTTAAATTCTCAAACCATTCTAGTACAGAAAAATCCACAAACTAGAGACACATCTTTTAAAGGAAGTCCAACCAAATATTTGAAGTGGTTTCACAAAACAAAACTCACAGATCAAAGTGAGCAGATGACAATTGTCATCACAAGCAGGTGCTGCCGCCAAGTGTCTGGCGGTGACACCAACAACAACAATTTGCTGTGTTCCATCAGTGCCAGCAGACGTAATCACAGGACGTGTTTTCCTGTGTCATGTCACATTTCACAAATATCACACTCAATCGCTACAAGGCTCTGAAATTCTTGCCATCAAAAGATATTACATCGACGGCGGTGTTCTGTCGACAAAACATACGTTTTGTGAGTAGATTACACCGGTTTGCGGGGAGTGAACATGGGTTAGCAGTTTGGTGGAGAGGAGGACGAGGTAAAAGGTCATCCACAGTGGGTGGCAAGTCAATCTGGGAGCAAGGGATCAGTGGCAGTTGGGCAATAACAGTTGACAAGATCACTACAGGGCTTTATGTTTTGGTGTATATGTGTGTGTTAATGTTTCAGTAGTGTGAATGTCATTCATTAGTGTTCAAATTTCCAGAACATTTGGACCTGTTGAACTCAAATAAGAAACTGAGGCGTTTGAAGGCATATGCATTAGGCATGTATCATGACAAATTGCAGAAAAAAGTAGTATCTGCATCACTGCCATTCATATCCATATGTGCTCAACAAAAAATCCGCCGCGTTTCCTTCCTTCTCCCGTCGTCGTGGAGCACGCAATTAATACAGTGCTGTTTGATGAACGACGCGGCCGCATTGAATTAATAAACAGCATACAAACGGCGGGGGACAGAGTATGACGAATGGACGGAGCGGCCAGCACCGCTACAGCACAACCTCGCTATAGAGACAACCTCTATAGGGAGACCACCTCTATAAGAGAGCCATTTCTCATGGTGGCAAGTCTTTACAAAGAGACCACTGCAGACCTGCATAAAGAGACCAGCTCTTTATGGAGAGCAATGGAGGCCAGCCCCGTAAGTGGCTTAATAGAGAGGCTTAACTGTAATTGAATGGATGGCCAGTCGGGGGCTGACGTATGACCAAATTGCTGAATAATAGTTATGAATGCGGCTCGGAGGCTTGTGTATTTCCATGATAAAAGCAAAACGCTGACAAGCAGATCTGTCATTCGGTTGTGGGCTTCGCTTCATTAATGGAACATGAAGTTCGGTTGATGAAATGTTGTTATTTGTAGCTATGTTTGAAAGGAAAGTTGGTAGTAGTTATGATGAGGATAGATCTGTACTTTTTTGTTGCTTATCTTGTAATGGTCAGGGCATGATCTGGTTCTGAGTACCTAAGCAATACTCCTTGATTGGAGTTACTTGTGGGTTCTGGTTTTGACATTTTCAAAAGTTATCCTTTCTCAGAACCATGTCTGCAAAGGCAGATAAAACATGGCTCTGAGAAAGGATAATGTTTGATAATGGGCAATACTGATCCACAGCAGTATATTGATTGTGTATTTGACAGCGGGAGACGAAATGAAAGCAGGATGGGGTTTTACGTGCACATGTGTGTACTGAACGACATCAATGCATCTAGATATTACTTTTTTCGCAATATTAATACCTTTTACACACTTTACAGATGATAAGAATATGTATTAGCAGTCTTGTCTTGGTGCGTTATTCACAGAAAGCACCGCTATAAAAAAGACGCAAAACCCATAACCATGCATCAGTAATACACCAGCCTATTCCAACTCATCTCCGCTCATATATTACGCAGATAAAGTCGCCAACTTGGATAAACTGCCCAAAGACGGCATTGGTAGTATTGGAAAAGCGTTATATACTGCCCCATTTTCGGCTTGTGGGCGACAAGTGGGGCTGTTTATCTGCTGTACGGTGACACCCGGACATGCCTATCCACTGGCAGCTCCCTCTCGCGCAGTGATTTAGCCCTCCAGTCCAATGAGGCCAAACTCCACCGCGGTTTAATCAAGTGCAATTTATAACGATTTACTGCTGGCGGATTAGACCATTTATCTCCATGTAGCCGCCTGACAACACACTGTGTTAGGCAATTTTACTTACAGCTTCAGCGATGGTGGAATTGAAATTGGGCTGGAAATACTACGTGTGGTGTTGTAAATAGAGAGACGCGCGTTCTGTAACAAGAGTTTAGTACAGGAGAACCGTGTTATCTTTGTAGTGCTTATCTTGATTTTTGTGTTATCTCGAGGTTAGTTTTATTTCCATCCAACGACGTTATGAACATGTACCCGGTACCTTCAATATTGGCTGCTCTTATGAGCATTTTACTGTTCTCCCTACAGCTTCAAGATCTACTTATTAGAACAGGCACAATGAAATTTGAGAGCGTTGGACAAGTATTGTTGAAATAATACAGATTGCGGGTGTTTTAAAACTGAGATGCAAATGAAATCTAATTTACAACATCAGAGATCTCGAATAACTGCGATCATCTGTCATGTCCGATTGATGGAAGAGTGCGAAAAGCACATTTGTAGTCAGCTGAAGACGTCACCATCGAGTACCAACAGCGCCTCCTATCTCGCTTAGCCTTGCTCTTCACAATCCTTAGTGGGTGAAGTAGTAAATGGCAGTGGTAAATGGTCATGCTAGTTCTGTCTGCAATAAAGTATAAAATACCGGAAAATTTACCATGACATGCGTCTTATTGACCTGAAATCAGTTTTAAAAATCCTTTATATCAGTAGCTAAATAGTAAATGGTTCTGCTATTGGAACATAGAATAAGCCAAAAATAAGCTCACCGCGAACTATATCCACGTATGATGATTGGTGTCTGGTTGACTAGAATTCAGTTTTTCAGAATGGCTGATATTAGCTAAAGTCTAAAATAAGCTCAAAATAACCAAAATAGATGTCAAAATGGATGGATACACCCATCCTGGTAAATTTGAGTTTATGTTAGGCTTCACTCTAGCCTTCAATAGTAGACATAAAAAAGATATCTCACAATGCTCCCTCGATACGGACGCCGCACCTTTCAGCGATAAAGGCTGATATGCAAATGAGCGTCCGTTCCATCAGAAGATCACCCGCCCTCGACAAGATTCATGGCGGCAGCAAGAAATGGATCACTTTATTGACTGGGGCCAAAGATAGTGGCTGTATTATCACAAATCCACGCAAATGCAGCGCCCTTTATTATGAAATAGGGTGGCCGGGGCCTGTTTATCGCGTAATGAATGGGGGCCCGGTGGGGATGAGGGGCGCTTGACGAATGGGGCCGCGACCAGCAGGCGGCCAGCAAGGAAACTGTTTTTGCCTTTTTGGTTTGGTTGGTTTTTCTTTGTGAAGATTATGATGTTTTTATGTAGGGGATTGTGCAAGTCTTAAAGGATCATTTTGATTGTTGTGTAATTAGTAATTGTGGGACGCATAGGTCTTTTAGAATACTAGATTAGATCTTTTCTCTCTATAGTTAAGCACTTTAAATAAAGATATCATGTACAGCCATCCAAAAGCACATGGGCTTTTAGGTTGAAAAATTGTCAATGTAAGGATTGAGCTATTACATGAATTGAGTTTACAGTTGTATTTTGATGGTGAAATTTTTTGATGAATCCAAATTTGGGGGTGGGCGTTTGCATGAGGGTGGGCCCTTGGATTGTTTATACGATATATACTGACAGTGTGTGTGAAGATTTAGTTGAAGTTTTAATAAAAACAGTTCAAATGATATACCGGTATCTTTCTGACTTTGTAAGATCAAACTGATACATAAGTTCATTGTCAGTTTATTTTGCATTTTGGAAAATGAACTGAAAAACTGGCATCTTGTTTACAAACTAATTTGAATGAAATACTTGAAAAGATGAGTATTTCATATCTTGCTTTTCAGTCTCAATTTGTGCTTAACAAACTTTTCTTGGTGTTTCATCATTTTATGAGGATCACTATCTCTGATGAGAAATTGAACACAAACTTTTGATAAACAATGTATTTTTTCCAGTTGAAACCTTTTTTTTTCAAGATAAACCCCCAAAAAGTGTACTTCATGAAAATAATGACATATTATTGACAGTCCACATAATCATCACATGGTTTCATCCATCTTTAATTAAATAAGATGCGAAACATCATGCATAATTCTGTGACAAAGTAGCGTGAAAAACGCAGTATTTTATGATGGATTACGGAGCCCATAAAACAAGCAGACGTATTTCCCCCGAGGTCGGATGATGGATCGCGGCAGATTGCGACGAGATTATGCCACATTGTTGATGTCGATTTATAATGAACTGTTTTGCATGGAGGATGCGACACGCACGATGTAAATCGCTCATTTGTCAGACGCACGACGACGACGCTGATTCATGGGGCTTTCCCCGTGCGCTCAGTTCTCATTGGGTACACAGTGCAGTTCCACCTGTTAATCACGAACTTGTGAATTAAAAACTTTGAGTTATCAAAGGATGGCATTCATGGGGCGTTCCCTGCACATACACATTACATTGGAACCTCTCTGTTAATTAACAGCTTCTCTATAAAAAAGACCACAATCAATCAATCAAGTCCAAAGTTTATTTGAGCAGGCCCTAATTATTCCTCAGATAGTGTGGCCAGGCTGCCCAGTCTACATCTCAACCGTCCTCTCCAAGCCTTTCGGTGACCAGGATCTATCAGACCCATGCTTCCACCTCTATAATAAGTGCATTTTTTGATTTTCCAAGACTACATGAAAGAGACCACCATGAACCTCCATAAAGAGACCACCTTCAATAACCCAAACTTAGTATTGTGCCCATCGCTGGTCTCCAGCATGGCCTAAATAGAGAGCTTCTACTGTGTAAAAGTTTCATGCCATCGGTACTTTGAACTAGTGCTTATGCCCTTTTAATGTAATCTAACAATGTGTTCAGCTGGTACAGTACAGTTTGACCTGTTTATCTCAAACTCTGATAACTCGAATTTAGGGATAACTCGAGCAAATAATCATTTCCCATCATGTAATTTGACAACATACATGATTCTGATCGCTCACATTTTCAGATAGCTTGAAATGTGTACTTTCCATATTCAAGTTTGAGTTAAACAGGTTGAAATATATGTATGTGCTATTGTATTAACAGTTCAGTTGATGGGATTGAATGAAAAATTAAAATTATCCAATATCTTGAGTTATAGTTTTTAAATGATGAGAAGTAACATAAAGGCAATAAAAGGCATAAGCAGGTTAAGGGTGTAGTGAATGGGATTTTTTCCACCGAAGTATTTAAATTTCATGGGATTTTTGGTATGTCTGCTAGCGATCGCACGTACGAAACCCATGGGATTTCTAAGTGTGCCCCTCCCTTTTCCAAAAACACGGATCTGCCAATATGAAGGGAATTACTTATTTTCTCAAGTAAACTATGGTTAATCGAGCTCAAGGAAAACAGCTCTTACTATAGTCAGTATCACCCAATCAGTCTCTTTGAAGTAGTAACGCTCATGCGCTTTTAATGCGATCCGCCGCGCCTGTCGATTGATGCTGATGAAAAGATAACGCAACCTGGTCCGCTATTCAATGCACGCTGCTTTTGGTATCAATATTCAGCGAGCCATTTTTCATATATGACATGTGCATTAGCGAGGGAGATGCTGTCACCCACTGACAAATCACCATCACAACAACGCCGATCTAATCCGGTCTGCTGCAAACTGCAAAATACGCCGTGGCATGTCGACGTGTAGCATGTTTTTTACGCTTAACCACCAAAACGGAGCTTGTGAGCCAAACAGGTAGGACGCGTCAGGCGCGTTTAACGTCACGTCTCGTCCCATTAAGACGTCTGCTCCGACAATCAAACAAGCTGACATGGAGCCCTTGCTCCCTTCGGCACCAATCAACTCGTAGCACTTCCACAGCCTTTTGCTCACGTTTTACATCTGCCGCTGCTGCTTTTGTTTCTTTATGAGAACATATCATTTCTGACACCATTACAGAAGAGCCTCGTTATCTCCATGTTGCTCATCTCGAACTTTCTGCTATTTCCAGTAGAACCTCTATTAGGACCACCCATGGGCTGGACTAAAGTGATCTTAAAAGAGAGATGGTCTCAGAGGTTGCACTGTAGATCTGTTTCTGTTGTACTTTCTCATTTGAAATTTCGCTGAGATGAATAGAACTTCACTATCATTTGTATTATTTTAGGATTGCAGTAGAAACTCATCACAAAGTGCAGGGAGAACAATGCTAAAGATTAAGCTAACCTTGACATAACAGAATTCAAGATCAGCAATATTGTGACAATGAGGTCCTACTGTAATGTTCTATTGTGATAGCGAAGAAGCTGACTTTCATCATCTGTGGCTGTGTTTTTCTTTATGAGAACGTATCATTTCTGACACCAATAATAGGCGAGAAGAAGTAGATGTTCATCAAGGAGACGAAGTAGGCGACGTGACAAGCAATCACGGCCGGGAGAAGCAGCTGCCACACCAACCAGAATGTACGCGCCCCGCGTGACTACTCCATAAACAGCCAAATGAACATCTCGTTTGCCGCTTCATTCTCTTCATTACAGTGCAACCACATTTTCTTGATATTGGTTATCTAGAATTCTCAGTTATTTTGAGGTTTCATTTCTCCTCAACTACAATATTGGCTTCATTTTAGATCTCAAGAATTTTACTGTTTCTCCTTACTCCTTCAAGATAATGAGTTTTTACTGTATGAACCACATTCGCCACTTTGAAATACAGTAGAACCATGTCATCTTGATATTGTCTATCTTGAATTCTGTTATTTGAGGTGAGTTTCGTTTCCCTTCAACAACATTACGAAGGGATATCACTTGTTATCTCGAATTTTGACCATCTCAAGCATTTTACCTCTAACAGTTTCGAGTTAACAAGTTTCTACCAAATAACGACGAAGCAGCACCGTCCCGAATGCCAAAACGAGATTTGCGGTGGCGAATAAAGGCCCATAAATTCTCGCCACAATCAATCTATTAGGTCCCGGATCAAGTAATAATGCAATACATTGCAACGTACACATGCTCCATTTGAGCTGTGCTTAACCTCCTTGTGAGTGGCTCGTTTGTTAGATGCCAGCTCACTTGGCCGCCACGATGAGAAACTGGCGCTGGCAATTGGTAACTTTTTGCTGCGGATATTAATGGCAGAAAGGCATGTTATGGATATCAACCCTTTACTGGCGGACGACGGTGGGGGTGGGGGTGGGGGTGGGGGTGGGGGGGCCCGCATACCTTTTTTTCTCCAAAATATTTTATTTTCATGGGGTTTTTGGCATATCTGCTATTGATCGAGTACAAAACCTATGAGATCCCTTATGTGTGGCCCCTTTTTGCAAAATCCAATATCTGCCAGTGGGTTAGTCACTGATGCCTACTGCTGGAGCTTAGAATAAAGCCTAAAATAAGCTAAAATGACAAAGATTACTGATTGACCTTAACACAATAACGGTCGATCAGACATTATTGGGGTAAATTTGAGCTTATTTTAGGCTTTAGTGTAGGTTGCTATAGGAGCCCCATTTACTCGGTTAGCCACTAAAGGGTTAATGGGAGAGAGGCTTCTACATTGATGTGTACTTTGTCATGCAGAAAATGCGGCAATGTATTATTTATGAAATCCCAATGCCGCGCGGTTGTGGATTAAGTATTATTGCTTTTGCTCTAATCACCATTTAGTGATGTATTGGTAGGATGTTTTCAATAATTAATTTTTTTTCTGTTCCGTTTTTCTTTTTCTTTTGAAGCTTGGGTGGCTGAGCGGACTTATGAGTCAGTCTGAACTGCTAGTTGATTTGATGTTTGGTCATGGGTTTGAAAACGACGTGAGACTATTATGTGATATAGTCCTTACCTGACTTGGAATCATGGTTAAATAAATCGCTTACATATAATGATTTTTGTTGTATTTCACATACTGCTATTAAAATTACACGAGAGATGAAATAAAAGAACCAAAATCCCTCAAATTTGATTATTCAAAATTATCATCATTTCATCACTCGTAAACATTGCAAAATTATAGTGTTTGTTGTCTTATCTCTAGTTTTTTGTGCAAATTATTAATTGTTTGATTAATTCTTAAATTGATAACGATTGAAAAACTTTAAAAATATTTTTTTTCAAAGAACCCTCCAGTTTTCTGTAAAAAGCACAAATGTACACACACCAAATATTATAAACCTTCAATAAACAACAAAATCTTTCTGATAAAACCACCATCTCTGTATCCTAATAAACACTAGTTACATTCTCATTCAATGTTTTTATTGAAATTATATTGCAATTTTACTGTATATGATAGACCGAACGGACAGAATTCACGACAAGTCTGTACGAACCAACATCCATCATAGATCAAAAGCTCGCATAAAAGACACAAAATCCTACCGATAAAATCCCGTTATTACTACAAAACCACCGTCTCACATCGCCCCAATGAGGATTCTACCGCCACCACCGGCGTGTCACTGTGTCATATCAGCCAATGAAATGTGAGTTTACGACGTGAACGTAAAAGCCGCTAATTCTCGCCTGCTATCTACCTGTCGCCGTCCATTTTGCTGGCGCTACGTTTCAATGATCAAGGATGAAACGGCGCCACCATATATTAATGCTAGAGATGATTGCATTATGGCTGGGAGGTGTATTAACCCCGCTGAGCTGCCATCGCTTCCAATAGTGAGTCGCGGCGTATCAAAAGTGCCATAAATATCAATGGTGAGCACGCTCATTATTCAGCAATAATTTGATCAGGGTGGACGCTGGTGTGCCGAAGACACGTTTTTATGGAGCACAATGCCGCATCACTTTTGGTGAGATCGCTCTTTTAAAGCGATGACTTATTTTATGGGACAAGATGCATTAGGGTTGAGTATGAAATTTGAGCAATACATATAGCGGGAAGAAATGCAGAATGAAATTTAATAGACCTATATGATGGAGATTCATATGTTAGCGTTCCGGTGAAATATCTGGAGATATTAAGAAAAGAAATTGAAGATTGTTCAGATCTAAAATGATAGTACGTATGTTATCAAGTTGAATATTGAAAAATGGCTAGAAACATCTAAAAGGCCGACACCGTCATATGCGTTACAGCTCACCATCGCACAAATCAAGTTGCCCAAGAAGAGGTATACGACGTTATCATGGCAGACCGCGGGTCTCCCTTACGATCATCAAATCACCACAATGTTCCATTCGCCTGCTGAAGCTGCCATTTCACTTCATAACTCCGGCTGCAGATGACATTCTTGCTGACTCACTGTCACATTTCGTGTGATTTGGACATTGCTTTTCGGGCCATTTGACCGCGGCGCTGGATTGATGGCCGGATGTAACGCTGTTAATATTTTCCACGGGGAGCCGTACAGAAGATTTATGTTCGATATTAAGGTCGCGGTTGTTATAGTCACAGTAGTGTTGACGGCGGATTAAAAAATAAATACTGTAATATGCAATAGATTACGTCTGTGTTAGAAGATTGTATTCTAAATATAAAATCGTTTTAACAGTTATTTAATTGTTAACCAGAATTTTAGAACAAATCATAGCCAAAAACAAAAATTCTTGTCCCTGTTAGAACAAACAAAATCACTTCTACTACACTGGATTTTAATAATTCCCCAACTGCTTTGTCTGTTCACTAGACCACTACAGAACTATGGAAGAAATGATAGGGCATGTTGATGTGCGATTGATAGTCAAGCATTACTAATCTCTCACCTCGGCTAATTATGAGAATATACAATCTTTCTCTGCCAACCAAAATACATTCTAATCCACAGAATCACATCTGTGAGACTGTGTTAAATGAACAGAATCCGATGTGATGTGAATACACCTCTAGTAAAGCAGGATGTCCAAAATACTAAAAGAATCATAACCTAAAACAATATTTCCAAGTAAAAACAAACAATACACTGTATTGTACACGAATATGAAAATCCAAAAGGCTACAGACCCAATAATAAGGCGAGGTTAACGTGGGATTGATGGCGGAGCGTCACCACCCCTCACCCGCCCCCTCACCCGGACGCATCCATCTCACACTAAGATCCGCAGATTGCCTTCCCATTTCCGCGGATCTATCGGGTTATCGGGCCAATTCAACAGAGCCTGGCGTAAATCAACAAAAGCAGTCAGGACAGTGGCCACTGCTGCCGCAGCCGAATACAGTCGTAAGCCCTTTAAAAGTCAATATGTGCATTGAGCCAAATCCAGACCAAATCTACGGCCCTAGATGGAGTCTGAAAATAAGTGCTGTGCACCTGTGTGTCTTTCAAAGACATTTGAAAGATTTCCTGAGTCCCTTTTAAGATGCAAGTCTTTCTGTGGGAAATGTTTCTACATGCTTGGATAAAGATTTTTAAACTGTCATTTTGAACGGGAAAAAAAGAGTATATTAGCTGACACAGGCCAAATACCGTATACGACCATCCAAGTGCCCACCCTCGTGTAACAGCCCTCCCCCCTCTTTTTCTTAAATTTCCTTAAGAATTATGTAGTAATTGCACTCTTGTGTAACAGCCCACCCCCCAGTTTGAGAAAATTTCAATTTAACGGCCCTGGGCGCTTGGATGGTCGTATACGGTAATGGCCGCGTCTCCGTGTCAGTTTTGGTTTAAAGATATCTGATAATATATACAATGTACCGGTATGTACAAATGGATTGAGGCAATAGTTAAAATGAGATATAAGCCTTCTCTGAAAAAAATGACTAAAAAAGAAAGATCACCATTCAGACACATATTCACAAATTCATGCTAAATAATAATACATGTATGCTATTTAATGAAGTTTACTAAAAACTTCTCTCGTCTTCTAACTTTTTATGTACAAAATCAAATAGTTGACTGTTTTTCTTATACATTTGTATTCAAATTACAAAGTCAGTTTTAGCCCATGGAGGTGCCAATTCAGCATAGCCAGTATAAATCAACAAAAGCCATGACCACTACAGCCAAATACAGTCGTAAGCCCTTAAAAAGTCAATACGCACGCCCAGCCAAATCCAGCCCAAATCTCTATGGCAATTTCCCACGAATCCTGATGATCCGAGCAGCATCTGATGTCATTATCAAGTTAAATTGATACCACCGGAAATCATAGCGGTTTGCTTGGCTGGCGATGAGTCCCGGAGAGGGTATAAAGTATGCACCGCGGGCACAGCGAATCCACCCCCTAATCCTTGTCCACACCCCCGGCTAACACCTTATTTCCATTGTTAGTAGCCGAGGGAATGGCCTGTATTCATGGGCGGAATCTCTGCATCAGAAAGAGCCTTTGTACATGAGTCCAAGTGACGCAACCCTTTATCCCCCGAGCAGATGGAAATAAAATGTGCATTTATTACGGCATGAAGTGATTACATTGTTGACCGTGTTAAGAGCAAATTTATGCATTCTGGGCTTTATGATGGATTGCAAAATCTCATTGAAAGGTTATCTGCACACTCATGACGCCCCCAATGCCACCAGTTGCAAATGCCATGTGATTCAAATAAAGTCGAGTGCTTGCGGCAACAGTAAATTTGAAATTATGTCGGAAGAATGAATACAGGTTCTCTGAAGACCAACATATCCTCATCTCGCTTGTTAACACCTTTGTGTGTAAAGTAGTGAACAGTGCTTCTATTGCAGCTTGAAATAAGCCTAAAATAAGCTTACATTTACCGCAATGGATGTCTGATTCACCACTTTCACTGCGTCTGGGTATATCAGACATCCATCTTGATATATTTGAGCTTCATCATAGTCTGCAATAGCCGGCATCCACGTCTACCCGGCCACTAAAAGGCTAAATAAGGGGCTGTATTGCGCCGTGTCTCGTTTGATGAGAATGTATTGTGGTTGGAGGCCGCGTAACATCATTATTTTATCATCTGCGGAGGCCTGCTGGTATTTCTCCCAGGGCCCGTCCATTCTCCTGCCTTCACAGTGGGTAATTTGTTCTCGCCTCCGATTCCTAATTTATAGCTCTCCAAATCAAATCTATTCCAATTATCTGGGGACAAATCCCAGAGGTAATGTGTGAAAAAAATAGACCAATCGCCTCTGGACTGTATGAACATGTTTTTTGTGCGATTCCAGTCTTGTTCTTGCATTTTTAAGTGTTCTTCGCTGTCTTTGACTGTAGATATATTAATATTGTGTGCATGGAAAAATTATACAATCAAGTAAATATTTTTCACAATTTATTTGGACTTTTGACTTATTGACAGAAGCAAAAGCATTTGAAAAGGACTACCTACAACCAAATAATACAATTATGTAAGAAAAGTGTTACAATCATGAAAATTAACAACTATAGGAAACCATCTCCAATCTTATGTGATATTGACAGTGCAAGAATAGCTGTAAAAATATAAAACTACTAGTTCAATAACTTTTTTTTATAATACTACCAATTAATACGACACACATGTATATTATTGCAACCTGGATGGCGCACTTTGTGTTTATGTTTCTGTGCTACATCAGTTCTAATAGTTTATATTTTAATCATGTGTTTCTATCAAGGTCTGTTACATGAGTACATGTATTATGATTACTGGTCATGGTATGGGTTAGAAGCAAGACATCTATAACATTGACGTTTGCTTTAAAATATTATGAAACCTAGCATTGCTCAATCCTCATACATGTATATGCATATTGAACTTCCAAAGTTCAAATGACTTTGGTTCTACGTAGGGGGCTACCATTTATTATGGCCCAGGGGGCGGATATGAAAAAATGAAACCATTATGGTTAGATTTTCAGACCCCAGCCAAAATTTGTTTGAAAATGACAGGCATCCCTGCACCCTGGATTTCCAAGTTCACGGAACCCCCTTCCACCACCACCCTTAAAAAATAATAATAATAATAATAATAATAATAATAATAAAATAAATTGAGTTTTTAAGCTCCACCGCCCTATTTTTTTCATACCCTGCTTTGCCCATGATAAATGGTAGCCCTCCAACCTCTTGGTGGATCTTAAACTTCAGAAGTTCAAATGATTTCAATTCTCCCAACCAAATATTGCGTAGAATGTTCATGTTCTTGGGTCAGAATCTAACATCTGCACTGGGATGACTTTTTATCGTCCCTAGTAAGAAACAAGGCATATCTAACAGCATTATTTGCCTGCGGGTCCCTCCTTCCCTCGCCGGATTCACTTGCTGACAGCTATGTATGATAAAGAAGATGAGGTGCAGCGTTGTGCATCCCCAAGCATTGCTCATCTGCGACCTTTGCCTCGACCCCTGACCTTTTCCTGACCTTGACAAGACTAAATAAAGCTCAGATCAGCAGAGGCCGTGTTTGTGTCGTGGCTGAGCGCTATCGATTCTTGGAATTGGACACTTTACGTGACTTTGGAGGCTCAAGAGGTTTTTCCGTTTTGAATGACCCTTATTTGCCTTTGACACTTTTAACCCATGGGTTTGTAACTGATGCCTCACTGTTGTAGCCTAGAATAAAGCCTAAAATAAGATAAGATATATCAAGATGAGTATTTGACTGGAATGCAGTCAAAGATGACGTATATTATTTCAGTGTTCAAAAAAGTGTATGAAAAGTCTTTGACCCACAAATCAAAACAGTGGAATATCAGAAACTTGACCGAACCTAGGTTAGGCTGGAAGAGTAGCACTATTTATCATTTTTTCCATTTAGAGTTAGCCTTTCATTAAC
>CM032669.1:40980202-41120907 GCA_019095985.1 Streblospio benedicti
GTTAACACTCTTGTGTGCATAAAATTTGAACCAAATATTAATAAAATTTCCAATTCCCCAATATAGGAATTTACATTAGCCTTTTTTAAAGCAGTTTTTCAGCAAACAAAATCCTTAATTTTTGTTTCAAACCAGTTTTTTTTTTCAAATAAATATTCTTATCAATTCTGAATACAATCCAATCATTATCCCCTAAATATATCAGGTCCACAAGGTTCTAAATCGCTTTTTCAGCAACTACACTCTTTTTTCGTTTTGGCTTTTGGCTTTTCATCAGTTAGTTGCACAGTTTGTTCGTCGGCAATATGCTTATTACAGCACTCTCGTCGAGCCACCGCCTTTCTCGTGAGCATGTGAAACCCGTGCTCCAGTCCGAGTCGCTCTTTCGCACTGGTCTCCACATGAACAAAGTCACCAGTGGGTCTATCCACATTGGTCCTGCTACACCATGTCAGAGCACGCTGGGCAGAAACAGCTCGATTCTCCAAGTCCACTTTGTTAGCAAGGACCAAAATTGGAAAATTCCGCACATCTTTATGAACCGCTGAATAGATAAGAAAGTCATCTATCCAGCGTCTTATGGACTCAAATGACCGTGCATTACTGACGTCGTACACAACAACGCAGGCATCTGCACCCCGGAAATATGATCGACACATAGGCGCCAGCTTTTCCTGACCAGCTGTGTCGTATAATTTCAGAGTGTAGATTTTTCCATCCACATCAATCTTTTTGGTGTGGCAGTCTACGCCAATGGTATAACGAATGTTCTTGCTGAAATGTCCTTTAATGTAAGTGTGGATTATGGAAGTTTTTCCCACTGAAGAGTCGCCGATAAGTACGATTTTCAATTCATTGTTGTTACCACAGTGATCCATTGTAATTTAGAAAATGAAGATAAAATCCAAAATCTATAATTTTCACTATGAAGTCAGAAACAAGGTTAATAATTGCACTTCTGCTTTAATTTTCACTGTAGAGATAATCCAAAGAACTAATTTTCACTATGAAATCAGATACTAAGTGGTCTTAACTCCACACACTGTTCTTCTGCAATGGATTTCTGTTAAACTGGGAGCAGAAAGACTGACCCAATGTTTGGCAGGTATAAACAGAATAACCCTCTTGAGTACACAACAAAGTTGACCCAGGTGACCTGACCCCTGCATGTGACCAATGGGCTGTAGGTCAAAAGGATTGTGATAAAGGCTTCAGTGACATAACATTATCTTAGGGCTAACAGTTTGAAATTGCTGTGACCCCACATATCTTTCCTTGGCCTCTCATTGTAGCTAGTTTCAAACAGTACCTTGTCTTTAGTTAGGAGACAAAATTCCATGAACTTGCTGTCAGCACATTAGTTTCCATCTGTCCATCTTGGTCAACAACAATCCATTTAAGAATATCACTGGTCAAAAAGTTATTGTATTATTTATTTTTAACTTCTCTCATCTCAAAATCAAAGAAAACACATTTTATCACACACACCAGTCATGAGAATATGATTATAAAAGCCTTTTTATCCTTTTGTCCTAGTTGAACCACAAGTGTCAAGGTTGTTGGAACTCCTATTCCATGTTATCTAGGACACACTTGCTGTGTCTTCAACCATTGAGATATACAATGGAAATGGAATGCATGACTACACAAACCCCAAGTGAAAGTGCAAACTTCAACTGTGGCTGAGCTCTGGTTGGCTTGACAAGTTGACATTCCACACAAACATGCATGACATGATTTCTACAGTTGTGGACAATAATATCCCAAGACCAAAAACTAACTGGTCCACCTTCTCCCCTCAAAACATTGTTCCCTTGCTTGAGCAGGCCTTCATAGTCATTGTGAGCACTAGATCCAGGTAGAGGTCATTCTGAGTACTAGATCCAGGAAGAGGTCATTCTGAGCACTAGATCCAGGTAGAGGTCATTCTGAGCACTAGATCCAGGTAGAGGTCATTCTTAGAGCTAGATCCAGGTAGAGGTCATTCTGAGCACTAGATCCACGTAGAGGTCATTCTGAGCACTAGATCCAGGTAGAGTTCATTCTGAGCACTAGATCCAGGTAAAGGTCATTCTGAGCACTATATCCAGGTAGAGGTCATTCTGAGCACTAGATCCAGGTAGAGGTCATTCTGAGCACTAGATCCAGGTAGAGGTCATTCTGAGCACTAGATCCTGGTAGAGGTCATTGTGAGCGCTAGATCCAGGTAGAGGTCATTCTGTTAATTAGGAATAGTAAGATGAAAGGTAGCAAGTTTCTAATTAGATTGTGTCTCATTATCACAAATTTGTTACAGTTTAAAATTGGAAGCTGGAAATTTCCAATCATGATTCAATTTAAAAGTTCTTTAATCATCTGGGTAAACAGACTGGAAGGTTTGAATAGGACTATTAAGTATGGCCAGGTGTGATAAGCTATGAAAACAGTATCAGTGCAATGTTATGTAATGCCCATGTGACTTATAACTTCACCAGGTGACTTTCAGCTCCAATGAACCAAGACTGCAGTAGGTTCCTTGAAGATAAAGGCTGGTGAAGACTCTGATTTTCACACTCACAATAAGATTTTCTTGATTGATCTTTGTTTAAAAACAGCAGGTGTAATGTCTTTGTCTTAAATGACTTTCAGAATCCATAAAATATCTTCCTGATTAGATTTTTGCCTAAATACCATAGGTGGAAGGCACACAAATAATTTATATAGTGTATTTGCCTTAAGTGACTCACAATACATACAGAATTTGGAGATAGATTTTGGCATAAAGACTACAGTGGGAAGAATCAAATCTTAAAACTTTGTCTTGAATGGCTTTTGTAATTCACAGAGAATTTTGTGATAAGATTTTGTGCATCACAGATACAAGAAACATATGTCTATGTTTTCAATTTACATGTTAATATATATAGAATCTTTATGATATATAGATTGTTGTGTAACGACCACAGCTGGAGTAATCAAATGGCTGAACTTTCAATTGCTTGGATTACATACTGAGTTGGCTTTCACAATACATAAAGAATCTTTATTACAGGATTTTGTGTAAAGACAAGACAAATAAAAGAACCATTTTTCGTGGCCTTTTGGCTTCAACTGCGTTTAGCACCAAAATCTTTACACCTTTGTACGAATGGATAGCTGGAAGAATAAAACCCTGTTAAAAGTCATCATCTTAGGAGATTCTGGAGTGGGCAAAACATCCATTTTGGAGTCCTACGTGCGACAGGAATTTAAGAAGAAATACAAGGCAACCGTAGGAGTTGATTTCTTCAAGAAAGAACTGTGCATAGATGGTACGCAAGTCACCATGCAACTGTGGGACACTGCAGGGCAGGAGAGGTACTCATCATGCTTACCTTCTGTCTTCCATAATGTGGACTGTTGCATCATTGCGTGCGATGTTACGAGAGAAGACGCGTTTAAATCTGTGGAAAAATGGCGGAATGTCTGTCTGTGTTATAGCGGAATCATAGAGCGAGAGCTTTTTCCTATGATCATTGTTGGCAACAAGATAGACTTAAATAATGAAAGAACAGTGGGAGAAGAAGAAGGTTTTCGACGCTGTGAAGCCACTTGGCCAGGGTTATATTCGTACATTGAGACCAGTGCAAAAGAACGCCTAAATGTGGAGGAATTGTTTGAAATTGTGGCAAAAAAGGCGTTTGAGTGGCATTCCAGTGAAGGCGATAGAGACTGTTTTTCATTGAAGGAAGCCAGTGGTAATGAGAAACCTGTGAAAAAAGGTTGTGCTTGTTAATTTGTATACCATAGACGATCACAGGAGAGCCTGGCTTGTGTAAGACCCTTTTTAAAGCCTTAATTCTCTTTAAATATGTAAACCAGCATTCATGTAAGAGTCAATGTGCTGCAATGTGTAAGGAAATTTTAAGGGCCTTGAGCACTTGGGTGGTTGTTTACAGCACATGGAACAAAAAAAGTATCTGTGCTATGTTTGATTTTATAGTAACTTTCCATCCTTGAAAATGTAGACATTGACCTATGTTTAACCATATTTTTAGTTGTATAGCATAAAAGAGACAGACTGTAGGTAGTGTTAAAATCAGGACTGTAGTAAGGTGTTTATCAGGCTGTGTTTTGTACATTGTATCTGTTAAAATTTATATTGTTGATTTTCAAAGTATTTTGTGAGTAATGAGTTTGGTGATAACAACAAAAATACGAAACATGTACATTTAAAAAATAAAATTCTTTCGTTAAAGTTTCAAATTGTTCATCCACATCTGCAACAGCAAGCGGAGAAGGAGTTTGTCTACTCTCCTAGGAAATTACAATTAATGTTTAAAAGTGGGTGAAAATGAAAAACTGCTTGTACAACCATGTATTTTATAAACACATTTTATGGCATCTTTTTATTGGTGACTGAAATTGGTTCCCCATAATATAGGGCCCATATTATTGTGATTTGCATATGGTCAATGAACAATTCCTGAACCCTTATTTTTTTACAAGAAAAACTGAATATAGTATATGTAATTAAATTTGATTGGATTACTGCTGATTTGTTTGTGAAATTGATTGAATTATTGTTTTTATTTTTGCCCGAAAGATATTGATAAGGAGTTAGTCATTTACAATTTGCTGGGGGATCAGGTAGATTTTCTAAACATCCGAAAAGGAAAGTCCCCCCCCTCCCCCCCCCCCCACACCCTCCCGCCATTATAACAATATTACTAAGTCACACACAAAATGTTGTTCTCTGATTGGCGTAGTGCTGAAATCAGCCAGTCCATATTTCTCCATATAGACCGGGCAATACTGCCTTCTAAAAATGGGTCACACTTTCAGTAAGTATTCAAATAAGTAAGTCAATATATAATCATATTGATCATCTATACACTCACTAAATGTACCTGGTATGTCAATGCTAAAGAATGGTGTGTACGTTGGATTTTCAGCACAATTTACTTGCAAATAAATCATAGATGATTGAGACAAGAAAAGAAATTGCTTACTGTTTACAACATGAAATAACAGAATGTTTTCCAATTTTTCTAAATAAAGCTTCCAGGTTTGTAATACTTGCACATTTCTAAGTACATGTATGACGGACATCAAATAGACATGATATCAAAACATATGGCGTTTGTTGTACTACACAGAGACACGTAAGACGTTTAATATCACATGGCGTCCTAACTTTTCATAGAAATACTTTGTAAATCCATTTGTTATAAAATTGACATGTTTGAGAGTTTATCTAGTGTGCTTCTGTGGCCGAGTGGATAGGGAGTTTGATTCATGACCAGAAGGTCGTTGGTTCGATTCTAGGTCGGGTCTGGTGGTGGGTGTTAAGCAAACTCATCCATAAAGTTGTTGCACACTGCTCCGTAGCACCTACATGTTAATCAGGTACAGGTCATTGGGTTGAATGAGTGAGTGAGTGATTGTGTGGGTGATTAGCATTGTGCGTTGAATAAGCTGTCAATGCAAGTATATGAGAAATGATCAATTGATGTTCAATAAGTGGGCCAATGACCTGGTGTAAATTGTTAAGTTGTGAGAGCAAGACTTGGAACATGACTGAAAACTACCACATTTTACATTTAATAATGATAATAATACAGATTTTGTAATCTGCGCCAAGATATCCTATAAAGTTCAACGGTGCAGCCCAGAGCTAACAGTCAATACAAATACATACATATCATATATCCTACTAATGCATATCAATCAAAGACAATAAATGACACATAACTATTCATCATAAGCTACATGGAATAAATGTCTTTTCAGAGCAGATTTACATTTATTTATCGTGTCATAATGAATATATGTCATGGTTTGGAGGTCACCATGTATGAATACGTGCCCGAATGTGGTGAATATTGCCCGAGCTTGCAAGCAATATTCACCACATTCGGGCACGCATTCATACATGGTGACCTCTAAACCGTGATATATTTCTTCAATATATTACAAAATGAAAGTCTGATCCCCCAAGTAATTGAGAAATGAAAAATGTGACACCCCCCCCCCCCCACACACACAATCAGTTAAAGTGAAAGTCATTGAAATTCATATTTTTTCAAGATCCTGGAAAAGTTATTTAATTTTGTGCGGAGTCATTGGAAAAATAAAATTTGGTAAAAAGTTATTGAGAAATTTCTGTTATATTCAGCACGTTGATATCTTCCAAAGTCAAATTTTTGTGCGCTTCACGCAAGACCTTCACACCACGTGATATGGTAAGAAATTTATATCTGTAGATGTGTGCGAAAGAAGAAAAGAACTTGATTATTTACATATTCTCAAGAAAACCCTCGCTTCCATTTCCTGTTTACAAAGTGATAACCAATGCACGTGTGCCCTATTGACATATTTTTTTTACAAGCTTATATACGTTGAACGTTAACCGTTCACACATTTGTTTGGTTATTTCTTAATGTTATGTATACGATTTTGAGGTACAATTTATGCCACAGTTACGTTTATTAGCAAGGTTTTAGTCTAAATATTTCCAGTATGTTATGCAATAGTGTGCACTGAATGAGTTTTGATTCATAACTAGCCGAATGCACCAACTTTGATTTTAAAAATATCGTCAAAAACGGCCACTTTCCCATGCATTTATATGGTCACGTGTCAATGTTATCACCTTGTGGGTGTGTGATCACATGACATGTGACGTGGTGGTTTCCTTGAGAATTGTTGTCATCTTAGATCTTTACATAGACCATATTTAAGTGAAGTTACGTATCTAGAAAAAATTCTTGGAAAAATTAAAATCTGTCTTGAAAAGTCATTGAATTTTGATGTGCAAAATCTGTGGCAGCCCCGGAGACAAAATATGTTAAGCTAGGATGCAGGCATACGCTATAGGTGCACTGCTTTTCTAGTGGTGTTTGGGGGCATGCTCTCACAAAATTCTTTTTGAATTTAGCCCCTTTTTCATACCGTCTGAGGCTATTTCAAACAGAAAAGTAACCTTAAAACTCATATGTTAAAGCTCAGTTTCATTCAGGGTTTCACCTAAGAACAATCCTTGCAAACATTGCAGGCAGTCTGTCTCATTATGATCATTAGTAATGTTGGTATATAATAAACAAAGTAGAAAGTAGTATGAGATACTCGTAATGAATAGGACTTGAATTTGTCAATTTTGTTAAAAATACCTTTCTTTGTTATGCAACATTCATGCCATTATGTTTGTGTTTCTTTTTTCTTTTCACCTCAAAATCAAAAAGAATGATCTTGGTCTTCAGTTTGAAAGTATGACCCCTCTTATAACTTCAATTATGGAAGCATGAACCCCCCCCACCAACCTTTTCAAACGAACCCCCTGTAAATGACCGATCCTAAGGCTATGATTGAATTTTTATGTTTTTTGATTTCCCACTACAAGTTATTAGTGCGGCCATGGCCTCATGGTCTTTAAGGGCCTGGGTTTTTTTTTGTTTTTTTCTTTTTCTTTTTTTTTTTAAAGTATAATGATACCATTGTAGATATATTGATAAATGAAAATTAAGTGTATAGTCTAATCAAAAACAAAAATTGAAAGCATTACCTCAAAATATGTGCCAAATAATATATACCTGTCATTCATTTAATGACATGACAGCTTGAACTATATCTAGTGATACTAATATGTTTGAGTTAATCCTATAAAATATAAAATACATGAAAAGTGTCGACTTGACGAAGATTTTCATTAAGTGTAGGGGTAACTATAGACTTCAATATATTTGATTACAAATTGTTTCCTAGGTTCACTTCTCGCACCAATGAATAGTATTTTACAAACATATATGATTACAATAAAGTAACATTCAATATAATTATACGGCTGATTATATACAACCAATATGATAGATGATAAAAAATTCTTAAGTATATTGAACATGGGCATTTCCTGTGTAAAATCTACGGTATGAACATTTTGAATATATAAACAGTGAAAATGAAAAGTTTATAAAGTTAATAGATCTAACTTTGACCTTACAGGACAAGACAGGATAACACCAGAGACAAGTGAGCTCTAATTGAGAATCATTTAGATGGTTTAGTGATCAGTGTTCACCCTGGGTGCAGTTCATACCTGATATCTGGTAAAATATGGGGATACCTATTCTGCACCAAACTGTATATATTATTTGATACATATTTTACATAGCTTTCATTGGTAATAAAACATCTATACATTGTACCCAAAACTCCTACTCTATCCTTTAGGAATTTATTGTGGGCCTTGATTGTACTCAATGACCCCAAAGTCTTTTTTTAAGGAAATTATAGCCTTAAACGCCAAAGCGGTCTTCGCTTAATGTTTCGCCTGGTGTGTTCGAGACAAATTGATAAAGACTGGCTGTCTGCTTATATTTTTCAGGACGCTCACTTTGGTCGAGCGCACAGTGGCACAATTTTAAATAGTTTGAGTTTTAATGTATTTTAATAGTCTAGTAACATTGTGTAACTCAAAATAGTTTTTATTTAGAAAAATATATTACCTTTCTACGCAATTGATAAATTAGCAAAAACTGTATTTAAATAGGTAAAACATTGATGCAAATAAGGCGCAATTACAAGTAACCTTGCATATATATTGCTTGTTGAACAATATTCAAAGATGGCGGTTAGGAGTGTAATTTTGTGTGATTAGAAAGCGTTAGTTTGTGAAATATATACTCTAGTATACCAAGAAAATAAAAAGAGGTATGCACATACGATAAAACACATCTCCGAGGATATTCACACACTTCCCATGTCCTGTAAAACTGGTCATTCTTGTTGGAATATTGTGTATTCAAGAGACGGTTGCATCCTGTTTGTGCTGATTAACAAATATTTTTAGAGGATTTAATGATTCGTTCTTCTATACCTCTTGTTCATTCATATTATCGTTGACCTCGACTTATACTATTCTTTAGGATTAATCACAATTCTGTCATAATGTCTGCCCTATTCGCATGCACGAAATGTGCCAAACGTTTCCCTTTAGATGACCTGTCCGAGTCTGACCATCTATGTAAGGAATGTAGGAATAGTTTTCCCATAGTGAAATGTACATACTGCAGGGTTGAATTTCAACAGGAGGATAAGAATAATGTGCATTCAATTTGCAAGAAATGTGCTCGTAATGTAAAGGATTATGGGAAGCCACGTGCATGTGAATATTGTAACATCATTGCTGCCTTTATCGGCAATCGCTGTCAAAGATGTGCGAATTCAGAGAAGAAATGGGGTCCTCCCAAAATGTGTGATCAGTGTAAACAGCAGTGCGCGTTTGAACGTGGAACTGACGATCGGCGTAAAGTTGAGGGGAAGCAATTATGTTGGTTGTGCACAATGGCGTATAAGCGTGTTTTGGCTAAAGCTTTGCGAACTGATATTCATGGTGGAGGAAGCAAATTAGGGACACCCACATCAAAAACTGCAACGCCTCAAGACAAAAGTCGCAACACATCGCCATATTCACCTGGTAATTCACCATACAGTCCTTCTGGTGGACTGAACACCAGTGTTACTGAAGTAGAGAAGAAAAGTACTGAGAAGAAATCTTCTAAACCAACAACAAAGCCTCAAAAAAAAGAAAAAGAACGAACTAGAGATTCGAAATCTAAACCAGAACGTGAATCAAAGCGAAAACCTGAGCCCGATCCAAAGTTGAAAGAACCAGTCGATGCAAAGAAGCAAAAAGTGGATAAACCTGTATCAGTTGGTTCTGGACCATTGAAAGCGCAACCAAATGCCGACGTCAACAGCGCTGAAACTTTGGTAATCGTCACTCAGCTCAAAGCAGAAGTTGATGCGGCCAAAAAACAGCTTGTGTTGAAGGACCAACAGCTTCGTGAGAAGGATAAAAAGATTACGGAATTAAAAGCGGAGAGTTTCGAACTTGATAACAAGTGGCGCACAAAATATACTGCATTGCAGAAATTACTGCAAGAAACAACTGAAAATCTCAATTCAAAAAACAGGGAATTGTCGAAGCAACTTACGCAGACGCAAAAAGAGTTGCAAAAGAAAAGCAGCAAAAAAACAACCTTGAAAGAGAAAGAGAAAGAGAGTATTACGACGGATTCTTCGTGATTGTAGTACTTTGGTATCTCCGTTAATGTATTAAAGCTCACTTTCGTAATGATGCTCGTAGTGAATATAATGTAATAAAAAGTTTAAGATTGTTGCATGATATAAGCATTTATTAAATTCAAATTACAATCAAATTCATCTCATGATCTTTACTAAGCAATGATATTTAATTGCGAGGTTATTAAAAAAAAAACTGTTAATTGATGCCGTGAGTTAAATTATTGAGAGCAGCAGTCTTGTGCCAAATACGTTTTCCCACCTGTCGTTATCTCTTCATCACAATGTTTTGCTCATGTTGTTTTAAGTTAATGCATGTCACACCAATTTGCTTCATTGCTGAACAAACTACCGTTTACAACCATGTAAAGGTCCTGTGCAAAATTCGAACACAATCAATATCTGGACCATTGAAATTCCAATGTACATTTTAAAAAGCTACATACTTAAAAAATTTAGTATATTTCCACCTAAAAGCCCATGAGCATTTAGATGGTCATGTATGGTATGAAAAATCAATTTCGAGTGTTAACTGTTTGGGTTAGATGCCCAAATTTGATCTGTGTAAAAAGCTGTGTCAAATTTAAGTTCATGTATTCCTTGGTGAGATGTTCAGCTTTATGTTTTTACCCTTTTGTAAATACGGTTTGTAAGTTAGGTTTGTAAAATGATACTGCTTAATTTATAGTTGCTGTGGTCTCATCGAAGTGTAGATATGTTTTTCCCCTGTTGGCTAAATGTACATACGTGTATGATTTTAATTCTTTATTGCATGTTAATTATTGAAAAGCACTGAACAAAGTTCTCAAATCATTTGCTTAAAAGTAGCAGTTTTGGTGGAATATTCTTTCTCCAAGAAACATGTGACATAAGTCAAATTAAAGTGCATTTAATGTTGAAACAATGATGATTATTGCTATTCCATATTTGTGTAGTTCATCGTTAGTTTAAGTTTGGAAATAGCAATTTCATTAATTTCATATCACATAGCTTTCAGGGTATCTGTAACTTTTAAAGAGTTAAATTTTGTACATAAATGAAATACTGTTGTTGTGTGAACATAAATGTTATAATAATATTGTTCTTGTGCCTGTTTCTGTCTATGTGAATACCTATTCAAGGGTTTCCAACCAAACTGAAATTTCAAATGTATGAAGATCATCAAGTCAAGTACCATTTTCATTGCCTGCAAAAAATTGTGTAAAGTAGTCATAAGCAAATTTATTTTTAACTGTGTGAAAGTCTACTTAAGTAGCTTAAGTAGTAAACGATGCTGCTATTGCAGCCTAGAATAAAGTCTTAAATAAGCTCAAATGGACCAAAGTGGATATCTAATTCACCATCACTGTGTCTACCGGTATATCAGGCACTAACCTTCGTAAAGTTTAGCTTATTTTAGGCTTTATTTCAGGGCGCAATAGTAGGCAGAAATGACTTACTTGGCAGTAAAGGGTTAATCTAGTTACTACCAACGCATGCTGCTGATTTCATTTTCATTTAATTTTAAATTGTTTACATTTGCTCAATATGTACCAGAAATAAAAATCACAATTGACTTTACAAAATATGCCCTGATGTAGTCAAATGAGCTTATTATTATATAATAACCATTGGACAAATAGCAAAATCAAGTATCGAAGAAAGGAGTGTTAAATTGTTATGAAACCATAAACATTAAATCAGCAGGTCAATTTGTCCAGTAAATGTTTGAAGTATGTCAAATATACATTGACAAATGATTAGTTTGAATGCATTTAACCTTGTAATTCCTCATTACCTAGTGAGCTAATTATGAAATAAATTTCCATTCGACAATTTTTATGTTCAATCAAATGATAAATGACCATCATTTGTCTAATGCCTGGGTTGTCTACCTGCTTAGCAACTCTGTACTGCATTCTGCATACTTAATATGAAATCACCGTTTATTCTACAATTTTTTGTAATAACTAAACTTAATTAATGTTGTGTGTTGTTTATACAGTAGAAACTTATTCTCTGAATCTAGATGGTCAAAGGTAAAATGTTCAAGATATTCAATATCCAATATCAATTACTGATATCTGTTCACTATGTGGTTGATGGGAAAGGAATCTGAGATAGCAGGAAATTCGAGATTAGCACTATCGCCATAACAAGGTTCTACCGTATTCAGGAAAGTAGGATTATTTGTAGCAATTTATTGCCTTCAATCACTTATTGTTTTCATAAATTGTTCAGTGGTTTGGTATCATAGGAGCCATAACTACCTATGTAGACATCATTACATCATCTGCTGATCTTTAAGTTTGTTTTCAAATACCCGGTAGCCAGTAAAATAAAATTGGAAAGGTTGGAATGTATCTTTTAATGTTGTTTAATCGTGTACATTCATAGCTAGCTCGCCAAATAAGCATGCATCGTAGTTATCTAAGCATAGAGTTAGCAATGAATGAGTTGTATCATAATTTTTAATAAGTTTTTAATCACATTTTGACAATTTATTTCATATATATGTCATTAATTTGTTGCTTTTACGTACATTTTAATTATTTTTTTTAATATGGTTTTTATACAAAAAGTACAAAAATAAGCAGCTGAAAATAGGTAATTTATTTATCTTTTAGCTTTATCTATTGTAGTTAATGTGGTGTGTGTCATTTTGTCACATTTCAAGTAAAAAGTATAAAATGAAAAGGTAGAATAAAAGTTATCATTGTCATCATTGTGTTGTGTTTTCAATACCTGGATGGAGCGATTACCGGATATGCCCATAGGCTTTTATGTTGACACATTGTAAATTTAGGGGTTGGGCTTCTGCAAATATCGTGACAATCTAAACGCCCATGAAAAATAATGAATTTAAAGGGGCAGGCTTTTACATGAATGTGCATTTCAATTGTCATCTTAATGGTCTAAATTCAATATGGTCAAAATTTTTCCCCCACAGGAATGGGCCCTTGGATGATTGTCATTTTCTAGTGTGCCTTTGCATAGCTCTGGGGCCTAAGATAATTATTTACTGTACAATTTTGTTGTTAGTTAAAGGGATGAGTAATTTTATAGGGGGAAAAAAATCTATTTTCATCTTTTTATGTTTATTATATACCTTGTGCTGAAACTATGGGCAGTGTTCAAATTATGCGCACATCCAATTTAGGGTTGATGATTACGTATATCCCCACGGAAAGCACACGTTTGACGTAATAACAGAATGTAGTAAGAGATGAATATCTAGAGATTAATTGGCTATATGTTTACTTAATGAAACAATAAGTTTAGATATATATATTTGCTCATGAACATTGGTTAATATAATTCAGGCAAACTGTTAAGTGCAAACTGGGAGACGTTTTACGGTAGTCACAACGGCATATTGTGACCTGCCCATAACTGAGCAATGTTTTAAACGTCAAACGTAAACAGTTGGAAAGATCACCAAAATAAAGATCAGAAATTATAATACTTATTTAACAAAGTTGCTACTCCTAGTATTGCAAAATGATAGAACAGTGTGTATATTTTGATAATTTGTTAAAATATTTCATATATTTCTATTATTTATGTCATTTATGAACAAAATTACTTCAGAATCTCGATCACATCGTAAACTGCCCCTTGTTTGAGTACTAGGTCTACTGTAAACAATGACGAACATGTATTGAAATGAACCTTTTATCAAAAATAGTTTTCCCATTATAACACATTTTGTGAACACCAACCTGTAGGAACAAATACTTAGTGACTCTTTGCAGGCCTATTAGGCTATATGATACATTATACCACTCTCATGTGAAACACCTCTGAATGCTGTATTCTGATTGGTGGAGAGCCGAAAACAGATGGAGTATATTATTCCATATACCACACCTGATCCGGGTACTTTTTCATGAAAACAGAGACCGCCATTTTGAAACTTCTCAATTCAAATCATTACGACGCTATATTTATGTAGTCAATAGATTAAAAACAAATTAAAAAGCCAAAATCCCACATTTGTAATATAGAGAGCTTAAAATATCTGAAATTCGGATCAGTGCAAGTACTTTAATATTGAAAAGCCGGTCGGTCGTGTGTAGCAAACCGGCGCAGTGTTAGACTAGTATAGAGTACTGCTGCTGTTGTTATAGGTACGTGGTATTGTACTGATTGCAGTTTTAAATGACATTTTTAATGGTTCGTCGTAGTATAATGATAATATACCACGTTTAGTAGCGGTATATCTGTTAATTCACTGCCCTCATTTGTGCAATATTCCCCTCACAAGGTGGGGGAATATTGCACAAATTTGGGCAGTGAATCAATAGATATACTGCTACTAAACATGGTATATTTCTTCATAGTTACATACCCTATATTTCTTCATAGTTACATACCCTATAAGAATCCAAACGCTCAACCCCGTGGAACCGCCCATCCCCCTCTCTCCGCAAATGTTGTAACTCGCCCCTCCCCCTACCCACATTTCACAGAAACATGGTATAATCTAATATCCATATCCCCCCCTTATTTTCGGACCCATACTTTCGTGCAGTTCATAATCTTATGTGATTTTTCACCTGATTTCATGCTTACCTGGACTTAATTGAATAGGTGAACATTTGTTAATCATCGTTTGACACATCATTTAACCATTTAAACTAACTACTACACTTATGAAAGCACCTTTAAGGGGATGATTAACATTATTTTAGGCTTTTACTAAACTTTCATTTTCTCTCTTAGTATTACTTCAATTCCTACAAATTTTACTTTGTTATGTACCTTATCTAATGATATAACGTTGTTTGAAATATACAAATCAAGTAAGAAAATTGTTATGAAGCAATTAGTGAAAAATTTTACAACTTTGCTTTTAACAATATAACTGGGAGAAAAACATCGGAATGATCAAAAACACAATCCAATAACAAAATGGAGAGCATACATCACATCGCTACTGTAGCGCTGACATGCTTATCACTCACACTATCTTTCACTCACCTGACCTGTCCCCTTTTAACGTGCAGGTACCAAGGACCAGTGTGCCACCTGTTAGACATAGGTTTTGCTCAATACCGACCACCAGACCCAACCGGGAATCGAAACCGTTCCGAGTCCAACTCCCTATCAACCTGGCCAAGGTATCACACAATCTATCTAAAAAAAAAATGGACATTTGTTAACACTCGATTTCAGTTAAGTAGAAATTTGGTAGAAAAGATCATTAACTACACAACAAGGTATAATTTGTAAAAATTGAAGTAGAGAGAAAGTCAAAGTTTAGTGAAAAGAACTAAAATAAGGTTACCCCTTAAAAAAGTAAAAGGACAAATATTGAAGTAAATTATTTTCATAGAAATTTCTCAATCCTCAAACCTTATAATCAGCTTTAACTTTGCGATTTGCAAACATTTCATTTACAGCAACTCTGAAACGAATTTTTATCAATAATGAGAAAAATAGGACAAAAAAAAACATTTATTTTTTTCGAAACTTCATGCATAACTGGAGTATTCAGAGATTTAATTCTGGTCAATCAACCTGCAAATCAATATTGACTAAAAACTATACAACGAAATATGGGCAGGCAGAATAGGCTAAATTGCCTCATAAATGTGATTTAACAACCACACTTCAATAGACGAACTGTGCTTTGTTTCGAGTAGATTGGAACTCACCTATGCATTGTGAAACGTCCGACCTGTCAGATAAAAGTTCGGGGACTCAATATTAATTGATGAGGGCGACATAAGTTTGTCGGTCATCATAGGAAAAAATGACAGTTGTGCATTTGGTCGATAGACGTACTACAATAAGTGGGAAAATGACGCCCAAAACGGCAATTATGGGCGACATGGCAGAGGTGACAGCTGAGACTCTTGATTGATGGTCGAGAGGGAGGGTAGGGCGGGGAAATAAATTTATTATGTAATGTGTTGTGACAAGGTGAAAATATTTGGTACAAACTTGTGTTCATCTAAATCTAGGATTAAATTAGTGATGCATTGTGACAGTAAAGGGGAAAAAAATTTCCTTGCAAATATGTACTCATCTTCTTACAGATTAATATTTTTTAGTTTTTGATACTTGATTTTTATTCTGGTGTATTGATTCACTAATGCTTACATCAGTTCACTTTGGATATGTGATTTATAAATTTTGCGGTAAATATCGTTATTGAGGGATTGACAATTGAATTGTCTAAAACCTGAGGGATACCATAATGTATTACTGGTTTTTGGAGGGTATTCTTTATCAGAAATGACAATCTATATGCCATGTATGAATCAGGTGAATATCAAAGGTTCTTATTCCAAAAATAGTGCCAAAAATCACAGATTACTTCCTTGGGAGTTTATGTGCTAATGAAATATATGTGCTATTGAACAAGTGAAAATGAAATGGAAAAGTTGTTATGAAATTAGAATGAAAAAACGCACCTCATTTACAAATACATGTACATAGGTATTCCAAAATTCAACTAATAGTACATCCATCAATCATTTTTAATGACTGATATATAACGTCCTCAAAGAGGGCCAAAACCCTGGTGACATTATGATGCCATCCACCCCACACAGGCATCGTCCAGTTCACATTAACAATGGAACTTCTATTAGCCCAACCACGGAACTGTCCTCTAGTGGTCTTGTTAGAGAGGTGGTCTCTATATGGATGTTTGTATTGATACCTCTTTAATATGAAGTCCTAGAACTGCTGAAATCTGTCTCCTTATAGCTGTGGTCTTACAGAGGTGGTCATAATTAATTAAACATTCTACCGTATAATGCTGATGACATCACCGGTCAAACTGCTAATTACTGGACAGCAGCATGAATTAGTGACGAATATGGTAATGAGCGTGCATCATGAGGGTCGCCGCGCCACATCCATCATGTTATAGCCGCCCACCGTACACCTGACAATGGCTGACCACCAGCACCAGAGGTCACAATAGTGTATTTCAATTTGCAAGTCTTGTGACTAATGACCAAAATGTCCATTTAGACATGGCCCCGGGCGTAGAGCTGTCATCTTTGTTAAAAGTGCGCATTTATCTTTGCCTACGTTTATGTGATCCTCATTTAGATATGTTGACCATCATGGTTTGATCAAGAAGCGTCTTTTTCTCGTCTTTGAAATGTCTGTGTAGAACCGCCTCTGGTCATGAAAGACAATTTTCATGCTAGTCAAATTTCAGGTATTCACGTGTGTTTGAGAGATATCTGTCAGATATCCATCCATTCTTAGGATTTGTCATCAATAGTGGCCAATATTACTTTCAAGATGTACTGCAGATGTGGATCTGTTAACTTACTAGTAGTGAATGTTGAAGAAATATACCATGTTTAGTAGTAGTATATCGGTTAATTCACTGCCTGAATTTGTGCAATATCGCACAAATGAGTGCAGTGAATTAACCGATATACCACTACTAAACATGGTATATCATCATGATACCACGACAACCCTTTAACAATTGTCATTTTAAATCTGAAATGTTACTATATTTGGTGCAATACAGACTTTTCATGGCAGGAGCGCTGTATACTAGTCTAACAGTGTGCGTCGGTTTGCTGCACACATCGTTTTTTGTTTAAGGATTAAACTACACATACATACTAATCCAAATTGTCGTTACTTCATGACACCTTTTATTATGAATATGAGATTCTGGCTTTTTAATTTGTTTTTAATCTATTGACAACATAAATATAACGTTTTAATGATCTGAATTGAGTGGTTTCAAAATGGCTGATTCTATTGCCATTAAAAAAGTATCCGGATCAGGTGTGCGTATGTGGACAAAATAATATACTCTTGTCTGTTTTTTGCTCTCCGCCAATCAGCGTACAGCATTGAAAGGTGTGTCACTGTGTCTCATTAGAGTGGTATAATGTTGTATTTGAATAAGATAGTTATTGGTTACCATTATTCTTGGTTCTACAGAATTAGCAGATCCCGATTTATTTTTGAGCGGTAACGTGTACATTGGGACTCAAAAAGTTGTTCTTTTATTTGAAGGAAAAACTGCTAATATGAAACTTTTATGTGACCATCCTCAAAACATTGCACGTTGAATGACAGTCTAAATAACTTGAAAGTTGCATGTTGGCAAACATGTATTTCCCCCACCCCCACCCCCCAGTATGGTGGCCTGTTGATGTAGTTTAGTGACTAGGAGAAGCTGTGACAACTCTAAATTCAAATATCAAGATATAAATATACATATATTTTTTACAATCAGTTACAATTTCAAATATTTCTATGGAACGAAATAATTTAAGCATGAGAGCTTTCAATTTCTCGCAAAGTTTTCTTCAGTCCGCTGCCAATCTGCCTATTGTATGTACATTTAGAGTTGTGATTGAGATGTCATCATACTTGAGCAGATAAATATTCAACATATGCTTTGTCAATGTGCACATAAAATTTACGTCACTAAATTAATGAAAAAATGGAAATTCCGAGAACACATGTACAGAGTAGGCATTTGACTAGGCAAATTGATAATGGGCGGCAAATTTATGAAGCTAGTGTTTTGAAACATAATGATTTCCTTCAATAGAATGATTTCTTAATTGCTTAAATTGGCTCTACATACAATACAACTGATTTATGATTTTATTCTTTGTATGTAATGTTGTAAATCACAGTGTCTTGCAACAAGTATTTTAATGAAAGCTTTTATGCGTCCATCAATATTGTGATCAAAGTCTTAGTGCAATAATGTCATCATTTGCGTACACATCGATTCTTATTGTTGCATAATCTTCAGTGATCTTTCTAATGGCTGCTTCTTGGTTGAAGTTTTTAAAGCCTTGAGTGATTAATAGATGTTTTTAATTGATAGATAAATATTAGAACCTTCAGTCACCAAACAGAATTAATGCATGAACATTGTTAGATAATTAATATTAGCAACAATGTCATTAAAAATTCTGTGGAACCAAAAGATAATGGGCTGTTTGTTTATCAAGTCTGACATACATGATGCCTAGAATTCACGTCATAAACATGGGGATGCATGAAAGAAAATGTTGGAAATCAAAATTTCCTGCCAAATACATGTATATACGAATCTGGACTGCATTTATCATGTAGTAATTTGATATTTATAGTTCATGCCATATGATATTGAAAAAAACCTCCCTTGTTTCTAACTTTCTTCAATCAAAACCGATTTTCCTAAAAGTTATTTTGACGCAGAATGAAAAATCGCATGTTTAAATTATAGCATAATAGTTCAATAGTTCAGAATATTTTTTATTTTTTTTTATTTTTTTATTTATTTTTTAATGATGATAAGAGGCTGGTCTCCCCCTGGGAATCCCATACTATAAACTATCCATGTGTGTTAGATAGACTCAGGATTGTAAGCTATGTGCTTCTCAGACTCATCTCCGCTGATTCTTGGATTAGTAATCTGGAATCAAGGCTAAAATTTTAAAGTAAATGATCAAAATGCAATGGATTTGGTTATTCTGTGGCAGAGTGGATTTGCTTAGGTAGTCTCAACTGCTAGGCGATATGGTGTGATATAGTAAGTCATGGTTTTGAATCCCACCAGAGGCTAAAATGAAAACTGATTTCAATATTCTTTTTACCTTGGTACCAGAGCAAAAACTGTAATACAGTGGAACCTCTCCATGTGGACACTTCCCATTTAAGGACACCTGCCTTATGTGGACATCTTTCACTTCTACCTTTCCTTGTATATCATTTATAATGTGAACCCCTCTTCGAATGACATTTTTCTTTAAAATATGTAGACATTTTTCGCTTCACCCGAAGATGTCCACATCTAAGACAGGCTCTAATAGATGTGTGACATTGTGTAGCTTATATCAACTACCAGAATTGGAACCACAAATGCCAAATAATAAGTCATTTTAGTTGGCTCGGGTATCTCTTTTTTGGACCTTCATGAGCTTGTAACTGACATATTTCAAGGTTGTTGATATGATTGATGCGCCAATAATATGGTCATTGCTACTGTCCGTACAAATGTTCAAATGATTCTTCAAAGAACCAGTCAGCATTATTACACAGAAAGTGTTGCTTTGCCAAACTCGGAATTTTGTACAGTAGAACCTCCAATTAAGATCACCTCCTTATTGAGGCCATCTGTATCAAGACCTCTTTGCGTGGTCACCAGTCTTGATAGAGGGACCACCGAGAACCTTTGTAAAGAGACCAACTATATTGAGACCAGTTGAGGCCATTCCGATGGGTGGTCTTGATAGAGAGGTTGTATTCAGTAAATGTATGCATATTTACAATACACCAACTTGTCATGACTATGTCTTGAAGGTGATAGAATTCTAATATTCTTCTACGATGATGTCGAAGTTTTTTTTATTTACTAGCTAGTTATAATACGTTTTAAGATGAAATTTTAGCATAAATTTTTTTTTGCATTGATAAGTCTTAATCAAATTGAAATATGTCAATGGATTCTTATGCAAAATCTTCATGAAACAAAGCTTGAATCAAAGGGGCTTAGTATGGGCATTAGGAAAATGCAGGCACAAGTGGAAGAGAAACTTGAATTTTCAGTTATTCTAGATCCGAGATTCCAGATGATATGACTGTAAAGTGTCAATAAATGTAGTCCAGTATGTATATCGATTTGTACATACATATTGACGGATAAATTGAGAGATTTATGGGTTATTCCTATGTACGATTTTGTTTTGTCATGAAATGTAGCATTTTAATACCCATACATATACTGGTAACTTTTGTGCTGAAGTGCTGAACAGAAATCCATTATTAAATGCAAATTTTGTGTCTATATCAGTATATTTTATCAATAAAGAAATTTTGACATAATGTAATCTGTTTATCATGAAGATTGGCATAGACAATCCATATATTAGGGATAGGATGGGTACACTGGGTACAGGTCGTGTTTGGCATATTCACAGGTACAACTTTACCTTGTCGGGTACGCGTTGAAACCGTGTAAAATCTTCCAAATTCGATAAAAAGTTTTTTTTTTAAATCCATTGAAGTCTGATATTAGAAATTTTACTGAGTGCTGCTATTTTTCAAGGAAGCCCATAGACACAATACCTGAGGGGTTATGCCGAGATAGGCCGACTCCAAAGAGGCACATGCAGTATTTTTTAGTCAAACAATGTGCTCAGTAGTACTGCAACACTAACTTCCCATTGTGATAAATTACAAGTATATAAGAGGATTAATACACAAAATGACCAATTACTGTGACAGTCTGACCGCCAGTAATAAGTTTTTAAATTGCTTTTGTTTTGTGAGCACCATTAAGTCAGGACCAAAATATATGGTCAATGAAAGAAAGACATGTTAGTTTCGGCTCATTATCAAACTATATTTTTGATTGACAAATTCATATTAAACCAGGGCCACAGATAAGTACCCGTCCCTATCGTCCGAGATGGGTATTTTTATTGTCAAGACGGGTAAAATTTTTCAAATATTCTGAGTCACCCGATTCTCAGTTGCAATTGAATTTGCATGGAATTTGTTAATTTGGACGTGTCACTTTTTAGTTAGAATCGGTATATTTTTCAGGATACTCGTCCTATGGACAAGTATGATTTTTCTCCTATTCGTGGCTGTGTCGTAGTGTAAGTTACTAAGTGTACCTTACTTGAACTTAAAACTAGACCACACCAGTTTTCCAGTACTAAGTCTATGCCAGTTAAACAGTTTTATTTTCTTTGATTTCTTACAGTTGGTCATGGTTTATATTTTAGTAGTATTTTAATACAACAATAGTACCTCATATTGACAGAATTGTGATCACCGGGTACGGGTCAGGTACAAACGGCTGGCTACCCGGGTTCTAAATTCTGTAACCGTCTGACTTCTACTATCTTCAATAAATCATTTTTAAATCACATGATGGGATTCCGTCACTTGCTCTACTCATTTTTTGAATACGCATTGAGGCCAATGTCCAAACGGTATGAGAAGAGAATAACAGATACAACGAATGCTTTCTTACCATAGATATATTTTTAGAGTCCTGCCCTCAATACATTTAAAAGAGATGGAAGTGTATGTAGTGCATTGTCCTGAAACCTGTATGTGCAAACCACCATGGACAAATGTTCTATCTTATCACCGTCGTGTAAATTCTGTGTCCGAACCTTTCGACCCAACAAAGGAACAAGGAACCAGTCGTTTTACCCATTTATAACTGACAAGAATTACACAAGTTCTATCACTTCTTTAATTTTCTTCCATTTTTCAAATGTGTCAATCTAAGATCGGTATCTGCATTCTTTTGAACAACACAAGAAATCGCATTATGACGCATATTAATAATTGAAACATTAAAAGTCCGTCGATATTTCGGGCGCTGCTAATGTTTTTGTCAATGCGTTCTTTCAACTCGTGCGATAACGATTTATGCTTGGCGTAACTGAACTACAGACTATATGCTATCTACATACGAGGTTCTGTATCGTATTTGTGCCATCAATCACCCGATGTCATTTAGCGAGAAAAACTCGTATTTGACAGATCTTTAATGGGTCGGTTGGCATAACCTTTATCAGTTGGTGATTGTTTAGCGTTTGTTGCCATGCTTCTTTGAAATATATTCCGCGTGTTTGTCATTACAGATCCGATCAGTTCGTGTTTAGTCTCTGACTGATCATGATGAATGGCTTTTAGTATTGGAGTTAATGAAAATATTGATATTCCTGTCTCTGGCCGGACGAAGGGATGAAATGTCCTGATTTCTCACTAGGGGAAAGCTTGGTTGCACTGCAGTCACAGTGTTTTTTTGTTTTTTTATGAGAATGTCAAATTGCTACTTATGATGTGCTAACTTTATGGAGATTAGATATCCAGGTTTAATGATAATGAATAACATTTTAACTATACAACTGGATTTAAAACAAATGCACTTACACAGATGTTTCATATGAAATATGCCATATTTCTTCAGCGTGATGCCAACCCTGCCCATCTTGGGGTTGAGAAGTCAAATTTATGGAACCATTTCCCTGTAGAGATGATGTCACACTTCTCAAAAGTGGAACATTGTACTCCTTTTTTTGACCCCCCCCCTCCCCCCAAAAGTGGAAATATCAGATGTGTGACATAATAAATGAATATTTACACAGCAGAGTTGTGCCTAAGTACAATTTGCGGACTCAAGTCCAGTCCAAGTACTTTGCATGTGTATGTAATACACAGTGTTCTCGACATTTATTCAAATATTACTTATATATGCCATAAAGTGATATTTAATATGTATATATATGAGCTATATAAACTAGATAAAATTGCTCAGAGAGCATAGGGTTGCTAGAACAACGTTGACTCATGGGCAATATAGATGTTCACTTTAGCAGCCATATTTACTTTGCAATTACAGTATAGGTCCGAATATCCGGGTCCGGATTACAACAAACAAAACGAACACAAGGCTTCAGCAGCGGAAGCGACACAGTTATAATTTGTGGTATTCTACTGTGTGCCTTTTTAAGTGATATCAGAAACTTGACTGAAACTAAGTGGAACAATGTACCACTTTTGTTGAGCGTGACAAAATGTCAATCATCCATCATGTTACTGTAGTTTATAAACCAAACCTCTCTTTTCAAAAAGTTTGAGTAAGAGTCTGACTTGAAATTATGGATTATGAGTTGAATAGGTCCAGTTTTTATTAACTAATATGCATTGCCAAGGTGTGTCCTTCAAGTGTCATACTCTCTGGTAAGACTCGAACCGACGACCACTAGCATTGATGGGTGCTGATTAATTGCGTTATCCATGAATGTTCAATAACTTTGGACTTTTTCTCCCCTTGTCCTACCATAGACATTTTCCCAGCAACTACCAAGCAACAAATGAAAACAATATGATTGACAGCTCCCATGGACTGACAGCTCAGATTGCGATGACTGACGGCTTCTACGCAAGATGAATGACTTGCAGGTGGTCACTTTATAGAGGTTCATGGTTGTCTCTTTTTTTTACCAAAGGTTTAAACTCTACTTTATGGTAGTTCATCACATGTCTTAATGAAGATTTGGGACTGTGAGAAATTATACTATTATTGAGGTGATCTCACTCTAGAGGTGATCTTAATTGTTTGATATACATGTACAGCATATAAAGGTAAATAGGTGAATATATGACCTAAATGTACTAAACACACTCTCCTAACAACCAACAAGTGAAAAGAACCATGAACAAAATGATTGACAGCTCCCATGGACACGACTGACAGCTCAGATTGCAATGACTGACGGCTTCTGCTCAAGATGGATGACTTGCAGGTGTCACATGATGTGGTGAAGTCATCACGGCCGGCACTTACAATGTCGTCTGCCCCTTTCAACTTGACATTGCCGCTTTTTAGTGACGAGTAAGTGGCTAATAAATCTGGATATGACTCGCCTCCTATTTGCGGTGCGTCGTAACTCGTTTATTTGCAAGGAAAAAGCAAAGTTATGGCCATTTCCTGGTGGAATAACATTTTTTTACTTTTGCACAAAGATGGGATTTTATACGAGTTCTCTAAAGATTCTTTCTAGCAATTTATGGTGAACATTTTTCATTTTTAGGAAGCTGAACGCTTTTTGAGAATTTGAGAATAAGCCCAGTGACTTGCACTTATTTGAACGTTATGCCTACCCTAAGAACCCATGGGCTATTATGCATTGGAATAAGGTACTTTTGTTCATTCAAATATTTCATTTATTTTCATCTAGGTATTTCTTTTTTAAATGATGACATGCTCATATGGAAAGTGAAAATATCTTCAGCCTGCTCAGATCTATGTACATTGCTATTACTTAAATAAGCATCAGTGCTCATCTTACAATATTACTCCAGGCTCTCGTAACAACATGATACAGTAGATACTCTATTAAGATCACCCATGGGATTTGCCTCAAGTAGTCTCAATAGAGAAGTGGTCTCTTAATTGAGTTTCGCATTGGCGTCTATGAATATTCCAGACCATGAGAAATGGTCATTCGTTAGAGGTGGTCTCCCCACAGAGCGGTCTTAATTGAAGGTTCTAGTATGTCTCACATTCTTGCCCTGCCATAATAATGTCCTCCCCCAGAATCTGCTGACAGATCTGCCTTTTAGCACCTTGTATCTACATGTCGTTTTTCCATTCCCATCATTGAGATAACATGAATAACGCGAATCCACCAATTGAGTCGCTTGTATCTTTGTAGTCCCAGATTATCGGAACGCGGCATTGATTTCGCTGGTCTGACAGTGATTTCTGCATATGATATTTACATAGTTGACATTACAGTATACCGTCGTTATCTCGATATTGCGTATCTTGAGCTTCATACTATATTAAGATAAGTTTCTTTTCCCTTTAACCAATGAATGATAATGAGCTTCTCCTGTATTACTGCACTCTTGTGTAACAGTAGAACCTGTGATTAAGAGATTACTTTCTATGAATCCGGGCTATGAACCTTCAATAAAGAGACCACCTCCATTGAGACCACTTGATGTGCCAAGGCTACAAAATCCTCATTGCTGACATTATTACTGTCAATCGCTTTTACAAGTAGAATGTACGATTAAGACCACCTCTATGACGAGATCACCTATGTAATAAGATCATTTCTTGCTGTCTCACAGAGACGACTATGAACCCCAATGAAGAGGCTACTTGAAACTGCGATCTGATCCTTACAGTGAGGGGCTATTATCCACATACCATTGTTATTGAACTTGTTCATATGTTTAAGATGTAGAACCGCCTATCAAGAACACCTATCAAGACTATCTCTTTAATAAAACCTTCGATAAAACCACAGAGAGGTTCTACTGAATACTGATTTCGGTGAGTGATATAAACATAGCTGACATTTTTACTGTACTTGTTTGTAGTCAAAAAGCTGTAGCAGTATTGTTGGCACATCAAGACATTATGGTGCGTCCTTTCAAGCGGAACGAACAATGGAAGAGATGATACACATGATAACTATGGCAGGATACAAAACTTTTGAAAAATTTTCTCCTGGACAGGACGGGCAACAGCGAAAGGTAACCGGCCGAGGCCAAAAGTTGATGGCCCTTTTGTTATTTTGATATGACAGCCATATAAAAAGTAGCCTGCCCATCAGGTCATGAACTTTTGAAACCAGCCGGCCCTGCTAAAGTCAGCAGACGCTGGGCCATTGGGTAGGCGGTATTTTGTGCCTTGCTTGCGTGGGGAGTTTTTAAGAGTAGACTTGCCTCAAGACAGTTATCCGTTTGCAGGGTTTGACATAAGGACTGGTATGGCAGAAGACAACGGGTCTACCAAGTTTAAAAATCAGGTAGACAGACTCAAAATCAGGTAGCCCGGCACTCACGTGTTGTTAAAAAATGCATAATGTTGCCTTCTGTTGCCCTTTAAAGGGAAGTGCATAATTCAATACATTTACATAATATCATAATTCTCTGTGTTTGTTAAAATAAGGATGATTATTCAAACGGTTGTTGGACACCAGTATTTTGTATTTTTGATAATACATTATAATGGAACTGCCTAAACCATGTAGACCACAGGTCTACCTACTGGCAAAAGCTGGTAGACCGGCCAGTTTTCAGGTAGACCAGGGCTACAGATCTACCACTTATGTCGAACCCTTGTTTGCTAGAGCCACAGGGGGATATGTTTCAGCTCTTTCTGCTTACTTCAGCCCATGATTTTGATAATGTTACTAGATATTTCCAAAGTTCTATAATGACAGGATGTACTTTGCGTCCAGGCTCCACTTGACCCCTGAATGCCACCCAGCAAAACTAGGGGCACATCACTTAGCTCTGCTAGAAATAAATCAATGTTACAGTCCTGTGGTAATGAATGTACATGGTGACAGAATTGATTTGCCACACAGTTGGGTGGGTGTTGAGCAAACTTATTTATAATTGATTAATAATGTGCTGCACTATGGGTCTAGTTTTCTTGCAAATCAAAATGAAGATTTTTTTCAGTAACAAATGGGGAAAATTTGTTTCGATCTAGATATTGACTTATAAAAATAATTGAATTTTTTGTTTTCAAGACTGAAATTTGAATCTGGTTAGCGTTTTTATCCCTGTGGTTTTTCCATGGACATGGTTATTTGTGTGAATTTGACTCAAATTTAATTTAGATTGCTTGTGGTAAACCATTAATCACATTTGATATTCATGTCAATTGTCTTGATCTTTTTCAATGTTATCACGTAATGTTTTGCAATCACGTCTTGAAAAGAACCATTCTAGAAATTGATTTGAACTGGCGCTTTTTTGTAGTTATTATTTTAGATTGGATAATATGTTTCATTGTGTTCTCATCAAGTTTTCACACCATATTTTTCTTGTGAAGGTCCCTACATGGGGCCCAAAATTAAGTGTTGTGCTCCTTTGTTACTCTGTGAGAGTTATCAATGAGTTTGTATTTTACTATGATATCAATATACAAGAGTTATGGTTGTGTCTAGTGTCCAAAGATTTTCAAGTGTGTCACTTTTAGCGATTAAAACAGCTCAAAAACATCGTTTTCACCTTTTCACGTTTACATCTTGTACAGTCCTATTATGTAGTTTTATTTGGCTTCTTCACACTCACTCACGAATCTGTAAAACCTCTAATTAAAACTACCTCTATAAAGAGATCACCTCTATAATAAGATAATTTCTCATGACACTGAATCTTTCTAAAAAGATCACTATAAAACTCTGTAGAGAGACCAGCTCTGTATGAAGACCACATGAGGCCAGCCCAATGAGAGGTCTTCATAGGATTTTCTACTGTGTCTTTTGATCATTGTGTGACTGTCTGTAATGCTATCGGACGTATTACATTTTCCCGTTGTGAGTAATCAGTTTGTACTTCTTGTCAGTCATTAAATGCAAACAAAAAATGAGCACTTCATTAATAAAATCACTCACTACAGTAGAACCTCTGGTTTAGACCACAACTGAAAGCTTGGCCTCAAGTGGTTTTGATAGATGGTATCTTTATGGAGGTTCACTCCTGTCTCTTTATGAAATTTGTGATGGCGAGAAATGGTCCTACAATAGAGGTGGTTTCTGTGTAGGGGTGTTCTTAGCTGGAGGCTCTACTGTATTTTCCATATTTGCTCTGTCGTACTTTTGATCATTGTGTCTGTGTCATGCTAGATAACTAACATTGTGTCTGTGATGCTATCAAATGTTTAACATTTCCTGTGATGAGTAATCGTTTTGTACTTATTATCATTTAATGCGAATGAAAAATGAGCACTTTAATATCAGTATGCAATATAACCTTCAATTTAAGTCCACCTGTATAAAGAGACAACCTCAATAATGAGACTATTTTGCATGCACCCACACCTTCAAGAGATTACTATGAACCTGCATACAGAGACCACCTGTCTATTGAGACCACTTGAGGCCAAACCCCAGATGGTCTTGATAGAGAGGTTCTACTGGAACTCAGTGCACTGTCTGCAGTTGTCACATGCTCGGCCATGAGAACTTTATCTCCTTTAAACTGACACTTCTGTGGACAAAGGGATATTTATTATTAATAAATTAGTCTGATAACTTAAGGACAAATAAAGTTTGCACTATATAGAAAAAAATATTCCATGTCCTAGCGCGTGTGAATCTACAGCGTTATTGTTGAACTCTCGGACAATTGTGAGAATTCACCATGTGGGGTTTCTGTGTCGGAAAAGAGGTTATCAACAATAGTGGCTTTTCAATTGTAACTGATAATAGATAAAACTTATCCAAATTTTTCTTGAATGTAGGCTACATGGCTACAGGATCATTCACAAATGATGTCAGTACGATTTTGTGCAGTTCTGACCTGCTTTCGTCAATGACGTCATGTATGAACGACCCTTAACTTCATAGACATTGTCACATTGCATACTGTAAAATCCTTTGAATTCGTGACAGTCACATCAATTTATGTGTGTATTTGTGTGAAAGCTTACCTAATCACCAACCCCTACAATAACATCTACCTTAGAAGTGCCGGCGCGTGGCGGTGGTGGCGCCTGTCTCTGAGTCATTGAATGTTTAGAGCCTCAATTAACTACAAAGTCCATCCTCGTTATTGCCAATTAGCAGCTTTTATTTGCTGCTGTAATGAGAAGTAATTAACCGAGAAACTAATCACTGTATACATAGCCACATTAAACGCTTGCTGCTATGTACGAATAGCCTACAATTAAGACCACTGTTTTTGAGACCAACATAGTAACATTATTTTGCAGTCCCAAGCCTTCTTTAAAGAGCCCACCTCTCTGTTGCGACCACTTGAAAGTAGTGCCCCAGAAAGGTCTTTTGTATTAATACTTACTACAGTACAGTAGAACCTTCTATTAAGACCACCTATATAAGACCATTTATTGGAGGACCAAAGTTCCTGTAAGAGACCAATGTTAACCTTTATCTAGAGATGACCTCTATTGGGACCACTTGACGCCACGCCCTTGTGTAGTGTTGACAGAGAGGTTACACTGTATTCAAGCTATTTACACTAATCTGTGTAAAACCTGTAAAAGGTCAGGGTTGTTGTGTGGCTTCCTGTAATAGTGTGTAATGGCAATTACTGCAGTAATGATGATTATTCTCTACAAACAGTGCATTCTACAGGTTTTCAAATGCAAAAATGTTGTTTTCCAAGTACCATATTAAGCAAATTGCATTTTTTTTGAATCAGTAAAACATGAGTTGTTGGATGTTTATTTCTTTGTGATGCAATGAATTACCACTGTTAACACTTTGATAGAACCTTTCTATAAGACCACCAGGGGACTGGCCCTAAGTGGTATCAATAGACTTTTTTGAGGCTGACATCACACTACAATCTTAAACTTGCATTGTTGACAAAGGCAATATAAGCTTTTGCTAAAAATGACCAGTTTAAAGTAATAATAATGCAGTAGGAACTTGATATCTTGAATCTCTGATGTCTGTAAAATGCCAATTTTCGAGATGACCAAAAAATACAGTAGACACTGACTATCTGAAATATGCTAGGATAACTGTAAAAGGCTCAACATACTCAATATTTGATATAACCAACTATTCATAATGTGGTTGAAGGGAAGTGAAACTGATGTAGAGATAACCAAAAATTCAAGACGAATAATATTCAGATGACAGAGTTCTACTGTAATAAAAATGTGTACAATAATTGTGTGACAGATACAGTGATGTTGCTGTAGACTTTATGCGTGGTGGTTTAACTTGAGCTGCAGTTTGCTGTTATCACTATAGCATTTTCAAAAGCGTATTTATGGCCATATGCATTTCGAATATGTCTCTTTATGGAGGTGGTTTTCATGGGAGTTTCCAATGTAATGCAGCCCACCAAGTCCCTCATTCTTCCCTCAAATGAAACCTGATAAGGTCCCTTTAGCTACATCAAACCGGACCGCACCACGTTGATTATAATAGGAGTAATCCTCCTCTACTGGATTTGGCCCCTCCCTACACAAAGTCCGAAAATAAGTTCCATGGTAATAATCACTTGTGTCAGTGTCAGTAATACACTGTCAACCAGCACACGGGAAAATAGTGCCGTGTTAGGGGGTAACCCCACAGCAACGCACGGTTGTACGGCACTCGTGTCATTCGCTGCCCAAGGCTAATGGTAGCACACGGCTGCCGCACGGCAGAATTTCACTGTGGGTTTTATCCTATTTAGAATGTATTGAAGGCATCGGCATGAATTTTTCCTATACCAGATGGGAGTTGCGGTATGGTGCTATGGGTTTTGCCACTTACTGTGTTTGTTCAAACTTATGGAGGCACCTGATTATCAATATGTAGAGTAAACTTGTGTAAAATGTAAATCTACTGTTCATAGTAAGTAATCTTCCTTCCCTAGATAGCTGATGCCAGTCACATTGATTGTGATAGTGAATACAGTCGACCCTATAGTAAGACCCCGGGTAGTAAGAGGACTTAGAGGACTGGCTAATATAGAGGTGATCTCTTTATCGAGGTTCATATTTATCTTTTTATGAAGTTGTGGGACTGTGAGAAAGGGTCTAAATATAGAGGTGATCTCAATAGAGAGGTGGTCTTAGTTGGTGGTTCTACTGTAAGTAAAGTAAGTGTAGTGACTACAAAGAAAACTGTTTGTCCCCTACAGATAAGGATTTAAAACTGCTGTTGGTTTGGAGGGTAAAAATCAATCGTGTCAACTGGCACAGGCCAAAAACCATCTGTCTCACTGTGTTAGTCTGAGCGCATCGAGAGATCTGATTACCAATGAATGTAGAAAGTAATCTTCCTTCCCCATTGAATGTGAATACAAGTAATCCTCAAATCCTCATACTGGCTGGCTTCTGCCAGATTATGCCGCCCAATATAAAGAAATCGTGGTCGTAGTCGAAGTCATAATTCACAGCGCCACCTGGGACGTCCACCAGGGGCCACTCGGCCAGACAAATCGCACCGCGCTCCCTGATCCCGGGCTGAGCCGCATACGTCTTACTCCAAGTGAACGACGCTCAAGCCACCAGAGCATCTTTACCAGAACCACACCACCAATTTGCAAAATCTGATGGTGGCTGATGCATATAAATTACATGAGAACCTCTTTTAAGATCAAACGAGGGGCGTGACTGAAGTGGTCTCAATAGAGACGTGGTTTCTTTATGGAGGTTCAAGATGGTCTCTTTGGAGATTGGGGACTTTAATAAACGGTCTCATTATAGAGGTGGTCTCTGTATAGAGGTGGTTAGGTTCTTAATTTGAGGCTCTACTGTACATGAGTTGAGCACCAGGACTAAACGGCGACTCAATTACACACAAATCACACAAATGACTGAGGGAGGACGGGAATTGAGAGGACGCGTTTATGAAATTTGCATCAAACACGCTATGGGAGGAGTGCGGATCATGCGAGGTGGCGACCTTTGGTGACCTTGGTGTACATGACAATTGGCATTCGGATGCTGGTTTATTGCGTCTGGAGGGTTTGAGATGGTATCTGTCGTTTTGCCCTGTGATATGTCTGTCTTTAGGGGAACTTCTGTTTTGGTGATTAGCTTGGAGCACTCTGAGCACTCCAGAAATCAAGACTTTTGAATTGTGTAAGCTCGGGGCTACAGAGACAATGGTTTGGTTATGTAACCTTTTAAAAGATTGCGGGTTGGGACGGTTATATTATTCTGGTTTCAAAACCTTTTGGTCTTGAGTTTGAGTCCCGCAAGGGAGACTTGATGTAGTCAAATGGAAGCTTACCTGTCTTCAACTATGTCTTTTGAGGTAGAAATATGCTTCGTATAAACAAGTAAATAAGGTTCAGATGAATTCACAATCATTGGAAAATGTATTATGCTCGAATTAAGAATGATAGTTCATTTCCTTCCATCATAATGAACTTCTGAGTTTATCTCGCTTTCATTGAGTGAGAATATCATGCAGATTCTGTGTCCTACAATAAAACCAAGATGGCCACCGCCAGATGTAGATATGGCCGCCGCCTCCAATATTGTGGAGATTACCAGAGTTACGAAGGGACACTGATTTCATATAGATAGCCCATTGTAAGCTGCTGTGCAAAAGATTTGTCTCGTAGATAGGTATTGTTGTCTTCAGTTGAGGGTTAACCCTCTAGTTGCTACTGTTAAGTCATTGCAGCATAGTATAAAGCCTAAAAGTAGCTAAAATTTACTACAATGGACATCTTTCAGTTGGTTATCTCAAACATTAGCAATCTCAACATTTTAGTGTACTCAGCTTCGAGACAACGCGTTTCTTCCTACTGTACATGAAGGGAGAAGGGTAGATTGAGAAATTATGTATCAATTTATAAGCAAACACAAATTATAGTGATCAATGACAATACTCAGGCTGACAAAGGTGTGAAGGAAAACAAAATGGATGGTTGCGTCAACAAGATCGCTGCCGCCCCAATCAATCTGTCGAGTTGGCAGGATCACAATTTCCAGTAGAACCTTTCCATTAATACCAACCAGGCTCTTTATGGAGGCTCATTTTGGTTGTTTTACAAAGGTTCGGGAATGTGAGAAATGGGCCTATAATAGTGGTAGTTCCTATATAGAGGTGGTCTTAATTGGAGGTTGTACTGTAGTTATAGAATTCTGAACACAAATCAATGACAATACTTTCGCCCTGACAAAGGGTGTGAAGATGGATCGTTGTGCAGACAAGATGGCTGCCATCAATCTGTCGAGATGGCAGGATTTGACGGCTGCGTCTGTATCATGGACGTCAAACAAGATGAATGGACAATTTCATGACACATCATTCACTGTTACAGTAGGACCTCCTAATTGGAGCATCTGTGTAAAGAGTCCATCCCTGTAATAGGATCAGTTCTTGTCGTTGGAAACATCATTAAGAGAGTAATAGGGTGAGCTTGCATGAAGAGACAACCTCTATTGTCTGACCATTTGAGGCTGGTGTGGTGTTAACAGATATGAGGTTGTACTGTATATGTTGTGGTTGTGTTGTAATCTGTTAAAAATAGAAATAAAAACTTATTGGCGTTAACATATCTATGTGTTGTAGGGGGTGACTTGCAATTTATTATGGAATAAAAACTTTGGCATTGGAAGACTGGTTAAGACAAAGTGCTATGTGGCATATGTGATGTCAGTGTTTTGTATTTCAAATACCGTGGGACTTATTCATAGATATATTGAAATTAATGAACTTAGGTGCAAGGATGGCCGAGTGGTCTAATGTGCCTGCCTTAAATGCTTGGTGAATAGGTACCTCAGCGGTTGTGGTCCAGGGTTCAATTCCCAGCAGTCAACTGTGGGACTTGTTTATGTCAACGCGTACTATTCTTATTTGGACACGTTTTACTTCCTTCATGTTGTGCACACCATTTATCAAGTGATTCTCTCTTTTAAGGACACATGTTTTACGTGAACACTTTTGACTTCTGTCTTTCCATACATCCACAACTGTAATCACATTAGAACTGAATAGACTCTACCAAAATGACTCTGCAAACATGTGTCATTGCTAAATGAACGACCCGGCGGCGGCGCAGATCCTCACCCCGTATCTCTGTGTTACTTATCTCCAATTTTCTGTTATCTCGAGTTTAGTTCGATTTCCCTTCAACCACATTATGAACATACATTAGTTGATTATCTCGAATATTGGCTTTCTCCAGGATTTTACTGTTCACTCTACAGCTTCCAGATAACCGTGTTCTACTGCAATACTGTGTATACATGGCCGCTCGACAATACACGCCATCTATTACCACTGTAGCACCATAAGCGCTTATCATGCCGTCTTGCGGTGAGCTTTATAGGTGCGGATACGGGCCTTTATGAGCGTGGATAAGAGTCGGGAGAGTGCAGGGGCAACAAAGGAACAGCCGCCGGCTCCGTCTATATCACCGCTTTATCATCCGCCGCATATCTTTATAATCCAAGGACCCTCTGGGTTGTTGTTGGTTGTTGGAGCTTCTGTACACCAGGATCTTTATGGATTCTTAATTTACAAAGGCAGATTCAGGAGAGGGGAGGTAGCATAGCATATCCCCCCCCCCCCCATTAAAAACAATTATCTGTCAATGATTTAGATATTGACGTGTATATCTTCATTGTGTAAGTTTTAATCGGATCTATATCGTCATTTTATCATCAGGTGCGGACATCTTTTTAGCGGAACTTCCCTCTAGATTTTATGTGTTATAGCTATGTGGTTGAATTTTCACATTTCATGATTATTAGAGTAAATTGTGTGATATTTCTACAGTATGTACCATATGACGTAATTGTCTTAGAATCATGTGATCCACGGCTTTATGTGCACTCAGATTTTTTTCTGTCTGGACCCAAGGAACAGTAGACAAAAAGTCCACCTGACTAACTTACATATCTCTGAATATGGGACCAGTTTATTATCAGCAGACCCATTTTGACACATATTACCTAAAAATAATATATACATATTTATATGCAGCCCATTAAACTTTATCAGTCTCATAAATATATGTATCATGATTTCAAAGCGCAACCCTCCAAAAAAATAAGGTAAATGTTCAAAAAGTTGAGATAATATATACATGCATAGAGGAAATGTCCTCAGCCCTCGGTGAACAAATGCGTTTTTAACATAGATTTGAATTCGTCCAAATTGTCTATTTGTCTTATATGGAGAGGTAAACTGTTCCACAACAGCGGTGCTGCTTTGCTGAAAGCTCGGTCCCCATAGGACTTAAGCCGAGTAGCAGGTACCTGTAGAAGCCTCTGTGATGATGACCTGAGAGAGCGACCTGGTTTGTGTTGCCTAATAAGGTCTTTGAGGTATGAAGGTGCAAGGCTGTGAAGGCACTTAAAAGTCAAGGTTAATATTTTATACTCAATCCGTTTGGAGATTGGAAGCCAATGAAGAGATTTTAGTACTGGAGAAATGTGTTCATGTTTCTTAGTTCTAGTCAGTATCCTTGCAGCTGTATTTTGAATGCGCTGAAGACGCTGAATTTGAATGGTCGGTAGTCCATAAAGTAGGGAATTCCCATTGTCAAGTCGTGAAGACAGGAATGCGTGGATAACTTTTTCTGTTGCTGCTGTACTAAGAAACCTTCTGGCTTGGCCAATTGATCGGAGTTGGGCATTGCAAGATTTCACTAGTGAGGATATGTGTTGGTTAAGGCACATTGTGTCATCAAAAGTTGCACCTAGATTTCTGGCCGTGCGAGATGATTTGACTGTACAGTCTTAATGCTGTTGATGGATACTTTATGGGCATGTCTGGCTGGTGCAATAATGATCAGTTCGGTTTTGTCATCATTAAGTTTCAATTTGTTGAGTCGCATCCAGGTTCTGATGTCATTCACACATGCCTCCATCCTCCTGAGAGGTTCCTGCTGATTATCGAAGTCAAAGGCCACATAGAGCTGGGTGTCATCAGCATACTGATGTATACTGATGTTATGTTTTTCAGCAATACTATAGACAGGGCACATGTAAATTAAGAATTCGAAAGGTCCCAGTACTGAGCCCTGAGGTACTCCATACACTAGTGGCACTGAATCAGATGACTGTCCCTGGATATGAACACACTGGTAACGATCCGCGAGATAAGAATGGAACCAGTCTAGAGCAGGCCCAGTGATTCCGATTCTACTTTGCAGCCTTGACATCAATATGGTATGATCGATGGTGTCAAAGGCTGCAGAAAGGTCCAAGAGAACAAGGATGACACCTTTTCCGGAGTCTAAATGAAGGAGAATATCATTCTGGATCTTGACCAATGCTGTCTCTGTACTGTGTTTAGGGCGGTAGGCAGACTGAATGGGGCCATATGGTTTAAGAGGTTGTTATTATCCATATTGGTTTAATTTTTAAGAATGGATTTATCAAGGTTCGGGCTGGTTTAGAGATAAAAAGCCAATTGTACTCATAATGAATGTTTATCAAGGTTCTGGTTGAAAAATGAGTGTTTTTGTAATATATAAGGAATTCTGGATGGCCCCGTACTGGTGGATTTTATTCAGGGCGGGCTGGTTTCAAGTTCACAATGTGTTTTACTGGTTGAAAACTTTTTTTTAAGGCTAGCATTGAAACACAACTAAATTCTGACCACTTTGTCAGGGCTGGATACTTTCCATAGCTACCAGCCCTTTGGTCCATGACCAAAATTTTCCTGATTTGCCATGCCCTAATCTGCATCTACAAATTGTTCTTACTTTGTATATGTCAAACCATAGCAATAACATACTGAGATACCCAAATCTAAAGCATCAATGGTGATTTTGATGTGCCATAGTGCATACATGTAGATTATAACCAGTTTCAGTGCTACCACCTAAATACTGGAGGAAATATTACAAACAAAACACGATGCATGCACTCATTGATTCTAAAGAGCTAGAGTGCTAGCACCTAAATACAGGAGTCAATGCTGCTCTTTTGCCTCCACTTCTTAAAACTGGCTATTTGTGTGACATGCCGCGAAACGTACAAAAGACAGGACAAATCATCGCCAATCAAGACACTACGTGATCTATATGCATCCGAAGCCTGGCTAATCACCTTTCTGAGGCTAACTTAAAAGCTAAAGAGCCCGTCTTGTATCTGCAATTCATTAGAATCCTGCATAAAATATCCATTGCCACATGTGCGCTGGAAGTGGAAATGGCCGACCAGCGCCTTTTATGCACTATTGGGCCATTTTGCTGCATTTCTTGTCAGTTTTATGCACAAATATGAGCAGTAAATCTGTTAAATGGTGGCTTTACGCGCGTTTTACGTTTCTTGCCCTGAAATGTACAAGCAATGCATCTTAGCGAAGATGAGCTCGCTGATAATATCGTCGTTTCTTGCCAGCTGCTGCGAAGTAGACTAATTGCTGCTGTTGTTCACCAGATTATGTCTTGAGTGTTGTACGAAACAACAACAAAAAATTCACCAGAGTCATTCTTAGTTAACATGTCTTTTGAATAGATATGAAGAGATCTTTCTTTTTACTTTTATTTTCAATGGTGGACAAAATACTGATAGTTATGTCTACAACCACTGATGTTGGTGCCTGTGTACGATTTTTTTTTATTCCTGATAAAAGGCTCTTGTACCTCAGCTGAAAATTCTTAGGTATTTCCAAAATCTTGAAATTTTGCTACTGAAGAATAAGAAATCTTTGTGTATGATGTCTGGGTTATATATTTTATAACTTGAAACTGGTGTATACCAGGTAGATCTGACTGAATAAAGTGTGGATATTTGTGTAATATTATTCAACAAACTTAGCATACTTGCCATGATAGAAAAATACATCTCTAACAATGGACTCTCAGTGTTAAAACAAATCATGTCTTCAAACATTTCTGCCCGCTACATTTACTTTCACCAAAATGGCCTTACAGCTACACAGAAAGAAGTCTGAAGAAGAGTGAAGAAGACTGAAATCTTCACTTACAGATCAGGAATCATTAAGAAAATGTTCATCCATTTTGAATTTCAAATTGAATGATAATGTACTCTTAGTGTTAAAACAAATTCTTCTTTCTAACAAATTTATTTTACCCCTTAATGGCCCTACAACCCAACCCAACCAGAAAGTAGGAGGAAGAATGAAAATAGATCATGATTCTTTTAAGATGCCTGCTCAAAATGCTCATATTTTTTGTGCTTCAAATCCAGCAATATTACAAGTTCAGTGTTAAAAAGTATACTCTTCCCCCATGCCGATTTATTACCCCATAATGACCTTACAACCACTCAGAAAGTAGAAGAAAGAAGAATGAAAATAGATTATGAATCATTAAAGATGTCTGCTCAAAATGTCAATACTTTTTGTGCTTCAAATGCAGCAATATTACAAGTTCAGTATTAAAACAACCTCATAATGGCCGTACATCCACCGAGAAAGTAGCAAGAAAAAGACTGAAATCTTCGCTAATGGATCGTGATTCATTAAAGCCTCCGTCGTCTGGTGCAAGTAGCCTCATTGCCTCGGCCGCGCGAGGTTACACAGGTCGCCGGTCCCAGCCGACTTTTAACACAAAATTAACCTTGTAAGGCATTTGCCTGGCTAATAGATTGCCATGTGAGTGAGCTAATGTACCTGCCGCATCTTTGCCTGAAAGGCGTAATGAATCGCGCTCTCCTTATCGCGCCGATGCGGCAATTTTTCTTCTTTATACACAGAGGATTAATGCTTCTCATTTACGGTGAACTATAATTTATGTGATAATTCGGTTCATGGGGATGGTAGAAACAAAATGAGCAATGTTTCCGAAACATGTTTGTTAGGTTTTCACATCTACACAGATGATTGTAGCTGCAAATACAGTTGAACCTTCAATCAAGACCACCTTTCTAATGAGACCACCTCTTTAAGAATAAGTTCATTTTCCCAGTCGCAGTCTTCATAAAGAGATTATCATGATTCATGAACGTCGGTAAAGAGACCACCTTTCAATGGAGACCAACCAAAGTCTGTAAAGAGAGGTTCTACTGTAATTTGGTTCAAGATGATATTTGAAACAAAATAAAATATTTTGTAAATCAAATATCAGGATCTTTTTCACAAATGTGTAATAAATAGAGCTTTTCTTATTTATTCAAAGTGGCCATTTTTCTTCTATATACACAGAGGATTAATGCTTCTCATTTACGGTGAATTATAATCTATGTGATGATTCAGTTTGTAAATACCTCAATTTTGCATTTAGATCTTATTTTTATATGTTCAATCGCTCATTCTATCATTCCGTGCAAAAATCACTGCCAATAACCCACGCTGATTGGTCAATTAGCGTGCTCAATTATGCGATGGAATGAACGCTCCAGAGCACGCGGAGACCACTACTACGGCGCTAGTCTAAACTCGTCACATTATCAATACAGCCGCTGACGTCGCAAGGCGTGTCCCGTGTAGAGGAGAGCAAAAGTTTAGACTAGAGCCGTAGTAGTGGTCTCCGCGCGCTCTTTTTTTGGCAAAATTGACTTGCAATGAGAACATTATATGATTTATTTTAAAATAAAATGGATTTTAGTCATGATAGTCATGATACCCTCACTTCGTTCGGGCAAATCAGACGTCAGCATGCTCAATTTTCCCATTGACACTCCAATCTCGTGGTCAATTCCTACAATAAGCTGCCGTGCTGAATCTTTTGCATATATTCATCTCAATTTTATAAAAAACTTCCATTCAACATGCATTAAAACTACACCTATCCAACCACTACTATTTGCATGATTCACAGCAGGAGCCGGAACTCCAGCACATACACCAGTGATATATATCACCACGGTAACGAGTGTCGTCGTCTCACAATGGCAGCCATAAGCCCGTTGACAACGAGCAGACGTCGAGCGTCTGATCCTAGACTGACTGCTCCGTTCTCTGAGGAGCCTCCGTCCCATTACGCTCGCAATCCATTGCGAAGCGAGCACCATATTTCACCGTCACAAAACCCAGCCTTTTCCAGAACAGGCTGACACTAAGAAGACCCCGTGTCATAAATACTACACGTTTTCAAGTGAATTCCCCGCGAGACGCTTACGCCTCCTCGCAAGATTTACTCCAAGAAGGCAGTGGCGGCCGGCCCACTTTGCTATACGTCTTGCACCGCGGCAATTTGCATCCGCCGCTTCCTTTAAGAGGACCGGGACAGCAGACAAATCACCGCGAAAATTATATTTCTGAGCGGCAATTCTTCAAGACGCCGCAGCCACTGCTACATTTATTGCGAGCGCCATAAATATGAGAGGTCGGTGTCGGCGTCGGCTTCGTGATACAATAACACAATTTGTAGTCGTTACTCATGTGCTTACACAGACACCAAGGAGAGAACTGACTGGCGAGGCGACAGGGGGCCCATTCGTCATGCAAATTAAACGTGATATTTCTCTAAAGAGGAAAAGAGTATTTGCTCTGAGAATCGGGAGGCAGCAGCGATCTGTCTGTCAGACGGAGAGCAACGAGTCATGATTTAAGGCGTCCGCCGCTTGGCGCATTATTTATCCGAGCCCGGCAGCGGCGGGGTTTTACACCCCCCCGAGTACCATCCATTTGTTAGTATGATGTACAGTGATGCATTGATGTCTTGCAAGTTTGAGGAATGGCCGCATAAGCGGGATATATGCTGCGGAGATAGGCGGCAAAGCCAGATTACAGTAAATGAGCTATGGCCATGTTGGGAACTTGTTTTGCGATGTATATCTAATGGGCGAGGTGGCCGAGGATGAATAATTCACATTTCTATGCATTTGAAGGATTACGAAGACGTTACTTGCTGCCCCGTTGGGGGACTCGTAATAGTAGAGAAGATGATGTCTCCTATGCATGACTTGAACACAGAATTGCGCAAGTTTACTCCAATGGGATCTATTCATTACAATAAAAGAATTGACGCACAATACCCAAGCTGCGTTTTCTAATAGCCGGCAGAATACGTCACGAGAGACAATGGCGAGATCATGATATCATTGACGTGATAGTTTTTGCTCTTTGAAGATGCTCTGTGAACAGTAGAACCTCTGTATTAAGACCAACTGAAGGACTGGCCTCAACTGGTCTCGATAGAGAGGTGGTCTTTATAAGGAGGTTCATTTTGATCACTTTATGAAGATTTGTGACTAAAAAATGGTCTATCATAGGGTCGTCTCAACAGATAGGCGGTCTTAATTGGAGGTTCTGCTGTATGTGCTTACTGGCACTATGATTCCTGTACAGCTTTTCATGGCAGGACGACGTACGATTGTATGAGTAATTAATATGTGACTTGACTCCTTAATTGCGTATCGACATCTTTGAGTAGGACAAATGAGAAATGTGGCACACAAGAAAGATATAAACACGTTGGTAGTAAGTGGACACATGTGTTTATGAGAGTGATTAATACCAATTGAAATAATTTACACTGTGACTGTCGCCGCGGTGATCAATCATGGGGACAGTCGTGAATGTTTTTACGTTCACAATTAAGTTACTTTTAATGATGCTGTTTTCTCAAACAGACAGGATGTGACAGACGTCAGACTATATAATAGCCAAAGTTCTCATTTTTGTTTCTTTTTTTCAAAGGTTTTGTATTATCTCATATGAATCCCTTTTTATTTTAATTTTGTTTATTGATTGCTTTCATTTTGGTATTGTTTGCTGTTAGAGGGTGTTGATTATTTCAGAGGAAGCAAGTGTAAATCAAAATATGAAATCTGTTATCTGCCTTTAACGTTATGTACAATGGAACCTCTATTACAACTACCTAGAGGACTGGATACAAGTGGTTTCAATGGAGAGGTGGTCTCATCATGGAGGTTCAAGGTTGTCTAGTTAGTTGTGACAATTTGGTCTTAGTTAGATGTTATATTGTATGTGGTTTCTATAGATTTAATGTTTGCACTCTAAGCCTCTATCTTCTTGGAGCTCTACCCTAACAAATATCCGATCAAGCATACCTGTACCCTTAATGAACAGCATCAAAAAGTTGCTGGTTCCTTTTTATGTTAATGTTGTGACCTTTTAGATTATTTTCAATGTTATACATGGCATTAGTTTAGCCAGTTCTTTCTTTATGTCCTGCCCAGCATAGTGTATGGTCTCATGATGAGCCCGTCAGTGTCTCTTTTAACTAACCTTTCATTCAGTGATGTGCCGATATATGATCTGATGGCTTTACACCGTTCATGTAAATCCTATCCATTTCGCCATTGACTAGAACAAGTTGATAAAACAAGTAAGGTAATAAAATATGGGTAGCCTATAAGGGGTCAAGAAATCCCATATTCCTAATTTTCTTACTCTCATTTCCCACATCCCTCATTTTTTCCCCCCCCCCACACACACACACATCTTACTTCCTTGAAATTTCACACTCTTCTTTCTCTTTGTTTTTTTCCACATCCCACAATTTTTCCGCCTTTTCCTCCAGGTTCCACTTCCTATAAATCCCATCAAAGATCTTTGTGTGAGTGCCTGCGACCTCATTGATTGATACTGGTAGAACCACGCTGTGTTAACACAGGGCCATTATGACACAAATCCATGTAGTAGCAGGTGATCAGAACACACTTCATCCATCTTCAGCCATTGAGCGCCGTCCACCGCAGACACCATTTTGAAAATGATTTTTCGACAGGTTCCCACCTTGATAAATGCTAATGCAGCTCAAGTCAATAGAATTGCCACTCGTTTTGCATTGATGTTCACCGAAGCAGATGCAATTTACGTTTCTTTTTTGATGATCCACCATTACCACGCAGTTAGAGCAAGAAGACATGGTTTCAAGTTGTAATGCCTCGATGTTTTATGGCATGCAAATTGTCGGAATGGTCTTGTTGATTTAAATTGTTGTCAATCGAATGGCTTCTTCAAAGCTCGGCAATATTGACTTTGCATTACGAGCAGAGATGAAAAATCGTCGTCTAATGATTCGCTTTGCTGTACATAAATTGGAAACTTTAATGTTACACCTGTATGTAATATTGTGTAGGTTTTTTCAATGGATAACTTTTTAAGACAGTATGTTAATACATGTATTGTTTACATGTGTCTGCTGTGGTTTAAAGAACTAGAGTGCAGTGATGTGAAGTTCAGGTCAAAATAGACTAAGAAGTCTTGTTCATGCTGAGGGCCGTACCGGGACGAAAATTGATTTAAACAAAACAGCAGTTTTTTCAGCTGTTATACCTTGCAAACGTGACACATGTGAAAATGAAACGGAGATACACAAACATTTCTTCTAGATAGACATGATTAATTAAAAAAAGTGACTCAGGAACTTTCTGAAAAGTTTTTTTCAGAAGCACAGTGACATAATAGTTTTTTTTTTAACCCCATGTAGAGCCCTATGGGTTCTCCAAGGCATGAAGCTCATATTTTGCATGATGTCACATATAATAGTGCGTCAGGGGCAAACAAACTGTTGTATGGTAACTGCAGAGTGAATGCGATTAAAACATAAACCATGAACTACTGGCTTTTCAGTGGTTTCATTACATTGCCTGCACAATTAATTGTATACAATGAATGGTGCCAGATGTTTGAACACTAACTGATACTATTATGATGATCAGAGGGTGCTGATGCCTTGACATTGTGAAGTGGGAAATGAATTTACATGTAAAGGCCCACCGCAAAACTTGGAACATAGTCAACATACCAAAGTCTAGACAATTGAAAAAATACCATAATCAATACACATTCATGTGATAGACCAACTACCCCCTAAACTGACACATTTCCAACCTAAAAACCTATGGAAGTTTCCGCATGGTAATTCCACGTGTTCCCTAACTCCATAGATGAACAACAAAAGCCCAGATCTCTGAACAACATCATGGATATGATCCATAGCCGCGTTTCAATGCACAAATCCACGCAACAGTCTCCATATGGCCTCCAACACACCGCCCTCCATACATCTGTCATTTTTGCGACGGTGACGACCACGCTGACGTCGCTTTTGCATGTGTCTAATGGTCCAGTGGCCAATAAAGTGTGTTACTGCGCCTCCCCCTGACAACCTTATCCATACATCAGCCCGCGCTATGTAATCATACTAACGTAGTCGTTTATTTCCTGAATTCATCATACAACAGAAACACGAGGCTAAACAACGCAGCATATTTACGCCGCTATTGCCGCTCTAAATTACGTTTACGGGACGTTTTTACGGTATCACAGCGTAGTTTTCATATAGTAATGTGAAATGATGGTCGGCGCCGGCTTTTGTTCTGTGCGCAATAGGTCCATTGTATTCACGCCTGCTCTTGTCATATGCAATAATGAACTCGTAGTTTGCCTGCTACCGGACATAACAACGATTCAAGGCAAGTACAAGAAAATTGTACACCATAAAGCAAGCATGTGGCCATCCTATTGAAAATGGCATGACATCACCGTTCATTGTGTTTCTAGGATGGTATGATATGATGTGATAGGCGTCATTCGCACAATGAACGTTGATGTCACTCCTTTTTCAATAGAATAGAAATCCATCTGAGTCGTAGGTTTAATGATTTGATTGCATATGATGGAATGTTTGGGTCCACATTTGCGACATAAAGTTTGATGTCACAAAATAAAACCAAGTTTTCTGATACAGTCTCTTTTTCTTCTACAGTACGATGCATTTCTACTTCCAATACAACAATATAAACATATGCAAATTGATGCCATAAATGATTTTGCGATGACTCCATAAAATTCTTACATGTCTTGCATGAAAATCTGTATTCTGAAAAAACGTATTTCAAACCACGGCGTGTTATGATATAGTGCTCTTCATTTCACGTGACGTGCTCTCAGCTCGTCGGAGCATGCTAACGAATTGGATTAAGCGCTATGATGTTTTACATATGACAGCCTGTCACCATCAATAGCTACCATGCAAAATGCAACTGGGCATCCATCCTTCCATCTCGGTCCCATTGCAATAGAATGACTTTGTACTCAACGCAAATTGAGAGGACAGATATAAATATCAGCCAAGCGTGCTTCTATTGAATTAAGTGGGGGCGGTGGCTAAAGTACAGTAGAACCTTTATTAAGGTATAAGTGGTCTTAATGGAGAGGGGGTCTCAATATGGAGGTTCGTGTTGGTCATTGTATGCGGGTTTGAAACTGGGATGATTGGTCTTATTATACAGGTGGTTCCTTTATAGAGAAGTGGTCTTCATTGGAGGATCATGCTGATCTTATAAGAGTTAGAGACTGGGATATTTGGTCTTATTATAAAGGTGGTCTCTTAATATGGAGGCTCATTTTAGTCATCTTATGGGAGTTTGGGATTGGGAAAATTGGTCTTGTTATAGAGGTGGTCTCTATAGACAGATGGTCTTAGTTAGAGGTTTTACTTGGTCTATATTAATATCAGCCAAGGGAGCATCAATTGGATTAAGTGCGGCGACAGTGGCTGCCGATGTATCTAGATCTGTGACTACACGTTACGCTGTCATACGCACTCATGGTGACAAACATTTGATATGACACATGTCTTCATCGGATAGGGACAGCATGGAGATATGATAGGAACGTGGATGATTCGTGAAGGCTGATGCGACACGCAAGCATAATCTGTTCTGTCATCAGCAGTAACAATAGAGAGAACAACATATTCGGCATAATTCAAGCCAATTCTAGCCTTCTTTATTCAACAGTGTTAACTAATTCCAAAGCTTGATAGACCACTTTGGAACTGACCACAAGTGGTCTTAATACAAAGGTGGTGTCTTTATGGAGGTTCATGATGATCTCTGTATGAAGACTTGGAACTGGGAGATTGGCCTTATTATAGAGATGAGATCAATAGAGGTGGTCGTAAGTGGAGGTTTTACTGTTAGTTTAATCTCCCTTTAACCAGATCATGAACATATATCAGTTGGATATCTCAAATATTGCATATCTCCAGCATTTTACTGTTAAGATTCAAGATAACGAGTTTCTACTTTACACAGATTCCACAGTCATTGTCTTTGTCTTGGTGTTGAGAATCCATTCAAGAAAGATTTATTGCAAAGCTCAACGAGATTGTGGAAAGAGACAGCGCCAATCTCGCTTAAATCCTCGGCCGTCGTTCAAGCTTCACGTCTGCGTCGCCGAGCTTTCTCTATCATTATCGTTCTCTTCTCCCCTGTGGCGACCAGCAGACATCAGAATCTGTCCTGAGTCTCAAAAAGGCGTTGTATCATCCAGTTTTTGTCATTAAAGACAGCACTTGTCCTAATGATCATATAGTAGAACCTCCAAATAGGACCACCTCTGTATTAAGACCACCTCCGTAGTAACACCATTTCTAACAGTCTCAAACTGTCATAAAGCGACTATCATGCACCTTCCTAAAGAAACCACTTTTCCAATGAGACCACTTGTGGTCAGTCCCTATTTTGGCCTTAAGAGAGGTTCTTCTGTAAGCATAAGTGAGAATTTTAACTTCATGTAGCTCTAATAGATATAGACAAGATCAATACTTTACCATGCATATCCACAAGGCTGCCTTGTAATATGCTTCCCTCCCAAACATTGCCTTGGCACCCGCGCCCTCCCCGAGGTCTAATGTGCCCAGCTTGTATTTGTATGCATATTTCATGCTAACTAATCAGTTTATGGCCAAACTTGAATTATGGTAGCCGCTGGCTCGAGACCTAAAGCGAGTCCTTTTAATTACCGCATCAGTCCCTGATCAAAGATGACGTCTGGTCGAAGGCCTGGGCTGCCGAATCAGCAACTTTTCATGTGCTAATTTTGGCGTAATCCGATTTGTGTTTTCTCTAAATCCTGTTGTGTTGATTGGATCATGCCTTCGTCGTTTTCACGTCGTGACGTTTGATGCGTGAACTGAAATTGCAGAGTAGAAATTGTGAGTTAGAATGAGGTAAAATGTCTTTTATCATGCAAAATTAAGAACTTTCATCATTTTGCAGTACAGTAGAATCTCAAATTAATATCACCTTTGTAAGCAGACAACTTCTATAATAGGACCATTTTTGATGATGTTAAACCCTCTGTAAATGGATGACCTCTGTTGAGACTACAACATGCTTTTGTCTTAAGATAGAACCTTCAGTAGAATCTACATTTAAGACTGCCTCTCCATTGAGATCATCTCTATAATGATACCATTGCTCCAAACGTTCATAAAGAAACCAACATGAACCTCCATAGAAAGATCACTTTTCCAATGAAGCTACTTGTGACCAGTTCCTCAGATGGTCTTAATAGAGAGGTTCTACTGTATATAAAACATACAAACACTAATCCACTTGGTGTACTATTAATAGACTACTGTTCACCAAATGTTTGCATGTGTTATGCATCAGCATTCAGCTGCTTTTTATGCTTGGACACAGGAATTTGACAGGACAGCCTACAAGGCATTATTTCTCTCAACAGCAACAACTTTTCTTTGCTAAAGTTTAAAACTTACGCCGAACACCCTCACAACGGCTGGTCATTAAGCAAACAGCTTTCGCCTTTGCACGAAGAAACGCCGAAACGGCCACCTCCACCATCGTAAATCGAAGACTTCGCCAATCTAAACACCCTCTTCCCACTCAATTAACGGGGTAACTGCCCGAAAGCTGTGTGTTCGCCTCGGCACCTGGGTGCGAACGGCGCTCAAAATTGCCCATTACGTGCGGCGTCAACGCCAGCGCTGTTAATTGTGCGCTAAACAATCGTGCCTGCCATTCGGATTCGGCGAATAACGAGTGGAAACGGTGACACTTCTCGTGGCCGATGGTCCATTAAATCTTAGCGTCAGTCGACAACGACGTGCGGTTTACGAGGTGCAGTTTGGAAGGTGCCCGCTTTATGACGTGGCGAGGTGGCGAAGGTGGACGGACAATCAGCGCGGTCCAGTATCTGTAGCATTGAGCGGTTTGGTGAAGCGACACTTTGAGAAACAGATTGCTTTGGATTTAGGCTTTTCCATGGGTACAGTGAGCTGTAAGCTTACTCCGAAAGAGATAGACAATACGTTGGGTTTTGCTGTCTATATATCATTGGGCAGGAAAGAGGCTTTGTTTTCAAGAAACTGTCATTTGGGATAGAGGGTACAATGATAAGCTGATTCCAACAACACAGCCAAGCAGTCAGCATTGTTTTACCGGAAGATCTTATTGAATGAAGACTGGTTATTACAGGTTCACTATGATTATATATCATTGAGTACTTTTGAGAAATGAAGCTTTGTTTAGAAACGGACTTAAGGTTTGCCTCATGGTACAAAAGATGGTAAATTTATTGAACTCACTTACCGACTTTGTGAAAAATGTTGCCTCAATCATTACAGTTCAATTAGTGATGTATGTTAAAGGGTTTGTTTGTTGATGTCGCTTCAACATGAACCCATAGTAGGGCCTAACAAATTACCATTGCAATACATTATTGCGTCGCTTCAGCAGCTGAAGCGAAAGCCTTGTGTTTCGTTCGTTTGTAACTATGTATGTATGTATGTATGTATGTATGTATGTATGTATGTATGTATGTATGTATGTATGTATGTATGTATGTATCTATGTATCTATGTATCTATGTATCTATGTATGTATGTATGTATGTTTGTCTCCGGACAAACTAGAGCTTTTACCCTTTGCCCGATTTCGTTCAAACTTTACACAACTATTTGGTGTGACGCGACACCGAAGTGATTTGATTTTGGGCACTTTTCCCTTTAACCTACATTTCTAATTGAACAGTAATTGCATTTTTACAGTAAGTCCAACCTGCTCGCACCGTTCAGATGTTCAAATCATTTTGATTTGTGTTCAATACTAGTGCAAAACAATGATGATTATGATGATGAATGGTTTTAACTTAGATACATTGTCTCTCAATTATTGAACTAATGTAATAGAGAAAATGAAGATGAATTAAGAGTTTTGAGTGAATAGTACTCAAGAGTTTCTGTCAACCTACTAAGCCGTTCTCAAACAGTATATAACATAGAAATATAAGCACTACCCTTATGAGCCTGTGCAGGCAGATTTCAAAAGCTCACTTCTTTCAAAAGTTCACTTCTCTATTATGGGCTTTCAGCGCTCCCATGTTAATTATTGAGACCACCCATGGGACTGGCCTTAAGTGGTCTCAATAAAGAAGTGGTCTCTTCAAGAGGTTCTTACTGGTCTCTTTATGAAAGCTTTAATGGCAGCAAAGAATGGTCTTATTATGGAGGTGGTCTCAATAGAGGGAAGGTCTCGATTGTAGGTGCTACTGTAATTAAAACGCTGACAACTTTTTGTCAGCACTTTTCAGTTGACAGCATTGAGGTTGTCATGAAGCAAATTTTCATCAATTTTGGTACTGTATGCTCCCCAGGGAGTTGAGAGAAATATAGTGTGCTGAGGATGCCAATGACATGGTGTGAAACTATGTATGTAAAGTTACTAGAGGACAATAACAGTGTATTGGGCTACATATTTTCACTTACATTTTACCCAGCTTATAAACTAAAATCTTGTATTTTCAAACTATTTGTATTAATCAATTTCCCAAGCCTGCATCTTTAAGGCCTTCACCCAGACAGGAGACGATGAAGATTGGAGAATCATAATCATATACCTTGCCAGTAAAAATGTTTTAACTTGATTAATTTTCACCTAATAATATATGCGCTACACCAAAGTTAATCAAAACACCTTATTAATGACAAAGTAATGATAGGCATTTCAAAGTAGGAGTGTATGTAATATTTTAGGTTTTGTCAGAGAGTAATAAGTTGTCGTCTTCTACACTTAAACATTTCTCTTCGTTACACCTCTGATGCGTAGTATAATAATTACAAGTATTTGATATAGGCATAATTATCATAGGGACTTGATAAATGTATAATATATGTCACCAATGGCATACATTATAAATTGTGGCTTTTGCAGAATCAAAAGACACACTTTTAAGAAATCATTACTAAATGACAAAAGAGACACCTCTCAATGACGAACACTAGATTGATGACATCATAAAGTTCAAATAATGTTACAGTATAACTTCTCAATTTAAGAGCATCCAGTGGAACTGGCCTCAAATAGTCTTAATAGAGAGGTGGTTGGTCACTTTATGGAAGTTCATGTTGGATTCTATATAAAGAATTAGGACTGTGAGAAATTGTATTACTATAGTGGGGACTCTTTACAGAGATGGTCATAATTGAAGGTTCTACTGTACTTGTCCAGTTAGTGGGATGTGACACAAAAATACTGAAAAATAATGGAATGTGCTGAAAATGTTCCCAAAAATTGAATGTGGGATAGTTCCACCTCTTAAACCTCCCCCCATTTTTGGTAATAGCCTTAAAAATAGGGATATGAAGAAAAAAAGGGATGTGGGATATTAATTTCCCTTGATTTTTGGCAAGTTCTCTATTAGTGAATGCCACATGCATTGAACGTGACATGAGCAAAAGTTAAATCCAACACGACACATGCCACTTAATGGTACGTGGTCAAGTCGACCTTCAACCGGCCAAATTAATTAGGTAATGGCCGTATGAGAGTTATAGCCGAATATTGGGGCAAAATAATCTCCTGACATGCTATGGCCATGAATAGTGGAATACTACACAGGGGTTAGGTGCCATATTTTACAGTAGAACCTCTCTATTAAGACCATCCAGGGACTGGTGTCAAGTGGTCTCAACACAGAGATGGTCTATTTATGGAAGTTTGTAGTGGTCTCCTTAGGAAAGTTAGAATCACAAAATATTATGTTATGATACACAATATGAAAAGATGGTCACTTTTCAGAGTGGGTAGTAATTTATAATATGTGCCAAGAGTTCATTATTCTATGTTGAATGTCATAATTTTTTTTTCAAATGTGACGTAGTTTTGTTTATTCATTTACTAATGAGGTCAAGCACATTGTGTAACCCGCCCTCCTAAGATTTATATTACTACATTTGTAAATGGCAAGTTGCAGTTTTGTTTAATTTTTTACAGTCCTGAGTAACTGTATACAGTAGAACCTATGTATGAAGACCATCAAGGGGAGTTAAGTGCTTTCGATAGAGAGGTTGTGTCTTTATGGTGGCTGGTGATAGTTTATTTATGATGGCTGTGGACTGCAAGAAATGGTCTTACTATCGAGGAGATCTCTTTATAGAGGTGGTCTTGATAAGAGGTTCTACTGTCTCCTTGATTGCTCTATTTTGAACACAAAAAGTTTTTGTTCATTCTTTATTTCATATTATACCTAAAACTATTATTATCTCTTCTGTTACTTGTCAATCCATCAAGCAAATGAACTTTTTGATCTGACGTAAAATTATTTAATTCAGGGGCCAATAGACGAAACCTTCCGACCATAACAGCATAATGATAATGGATAGAGTCTAAAATGATAATGGATTGAGTCTAATTACGCCACATCAATCATGATCTTACACCAAAGCGCTAAATTGCGTTTCATAAGGCTGCATTTACGCCTACAATGTGTTCAGAAAAGGTGCGAAACCATACATCTCATGTAAAAAACTTTTTAAAATATAGAATGGAGAAAAATCTTGAGGGTAATGCCCGTTGATTATTTTGTGCAACTAGAAGTCATGTATGTTGCACATTAATTTTATTATTGACTTGTGTAATGTGTTTTTTCCCCTCCCCAGCTGAAGGACTAGTATTTCAATTATTTTACTGTCAGCATGTAATATAAGAATATGATTTTTGGAAGGCCCACACATAAATTTCACCTATGATTCGTCATCAACAGTAAAATTCTCATCAAGTATCATCATTTACATTAAAATCCTAACCAAAAATTCATATACATAGCAGATGGAGACCAACAAAGATAACCCACATCATCAGTCCATTGGTTCATTATGGACAAGATAATTATATTTTTATGACAGGAGATAATTAATTACGAGATCTGCGAACAAAGCCCCACTTCCCTGCAGGTTGGAAGGAAAGTGTGCACGGCATTATTCGAGTGACAGGCCCCCGTAATCTAGGTGTCATACAATGATAGACAGCAGGCCCGCGAGGTCCTGTGGCCCTGTTATGAAGAGGCAAATTTGAGGTAATCTGTGGTGGCTGCTTGTCAAAGAGCCTTCAGATCATCAAAGGGACGCCGCCGGCAGCGTTATTCAAGCGCCCCACCATATTGTTTGTCATGTCAAACGTAAAGACGCGTTCCACGATTGAAATCACAAGATTGAAATCAGAGAGTAGCAGGGAGCGGTAATAACAAGAATTTCATTTGACGTCTGCCTGTTTTGAGATCAGCACTGTAACAAGTGCGTTTTTTGTTGCCATTCTGCTTGCTCCGAACGTCCTTCACTTGACATTTCTCCATTTTGAAATCAGCAATGTAATAGAGTACAGTAGAACCTCCACTTACGAGCAACTTTCAATTGAGACCATCTCTATAATAAGACCGTTTTTCATGATCCCACTTTGATCATTCAAAAAGTGACCACCTCTATTGAGACCCTCTCTGTTGAAAGGCCATTTCTCATAGTCAAACCTTCATAAAGAGACCACAGTAGACCTTCATAAAGAGACCACCTTTCTAGTGAGACCACTTGAGGCCAATCTCATTTGTGGCCTTTTAATAAAGGGTTTTCGATGGTACATATATTTTTTTATGATTCCGTTTGCCTAGGATGTCTTTTGTTTGTGTATTGTATTCCGTAATGAGAATTTGATTTGACGTCTGCGCATTTTGAAATCACCACTGTAACAGAGTGGTTTTTGTTGCAATTGTGTTCGTTTTGGCCGGCTTTTGTGTATGTGCAGAGCAATTCAAATTGAGACATATAATGAAGTCAGACATCACAAGGTTTGTGAACTACCGCGACATTCTGAATGAAAGAAGTCGGTTCTTTGAATTCTGATTCGAAAAATTCGTCGCCAATCGAACGGAAGAGTATAAACAAATGTTGTTTGGAGAAATATGCAATTTGTCAGGTCTAATCATCTGATTTTTCATGACAGAGACTTAAACCGACAGGAAAACGTCAATCAAAGCAAACTGTTACACAATTTCTGATACAGCAGAACTTCCAATTGAGATAAGCACCTGTATAAGTAGACCACCTCTCTAATAGCATCATTTTTCTTGGTCACAAGTCTCCATCAAGATATCATTGTAAACATCCATAAAAGACCATCTCTACTGAGATCATTAGAGACCTGCCAATGGGTGGTCCTAGTAGAGAGGTTCCACAGTAGCAAAGAGTCATAGACAATCTATATCAGCTTGCGTTCCACCCTCAACAATATGAGAACAGAGAAAAGACCACCCAGTCGATAAAATCCCTGCTTTTGAGGGCGAAATCCCCAAACAAATCACTTGAAAATGAAAAGATCTGTCGACACTTACACACTATTAATCCTGCCCATAGAAATGCTTCGTCAATAGAGACTAGAGTGAATCCGCTAGAACATTGTTTCCAATCTGTTTTCAATGGCGTACAAATACATTTTCCCACAAGACTTGCAACAATTTGTTCAAGGCATTTGTACCATGCCAGTTGACTGGTAATCTGAAAGCCTCATTATTTTGTGTGTCTCTTTTCATCTAAAGTGATTTTATTGGTGACTTTGCAGGCTCACAGCAATCTCTTTTAACACTGTCCATAGACGGCGTTATAATATCTATATGCTATTTTCAATATCTTGTGAATGATAAGTCTGAAGTAGATGAGCATGGTGTTAGAGCAGTTACAAAATGCAATGTTTCTTATGTAGATGGACAATGAATTTCTGCTATATGACCCTAATAAATGAAATATCAATTTTATAGATGAAATATCAACTTCAATAAACAAGAGTTAAAGCTTATTTAAAGGAGAAGAAAATGAGTTACGACAAAATTTTAATGATCTACAAGTGATGTTAATTCCTTTGAAAATTCTATGCTAATTGACAAGCGGACACATGAAAATTGTACCGCGAGAACCTCAAGCATATCATTACACCCTCAAGTCACAACAATGACCATTGTATGTCCATTTCAGCCCAAACCCTTTCATCTCCCACCCTGATCATGCCATAAAGATTTTCCCACATATTTCTATCTCCTTAAAGCATCTTAAGATCCTATGAGATTTGTCAGCAGCGGGTTTGCATTAGACTGGGGAGACAGTACCGCCTGTCACCCACAACAATCGCCCATCATGGACAAAATGGCTTCCCATTCATGCAAACAACATGCCGGTAATGATAGCCTCGGGTTTGCCCACTTTTTAATCTGTTTCACAATGCGCCCTGCCACCCCAGAGTGTGTATATGAGGACATCCATCATCCCCCCTCGGCCAATAAACCCCTGCTTCGCCCAGCTATTAATCACACATGTCCTCACCGATTATCAGCTCCAAATGGCCATGTAGTGAAATTATATGTGTGCACCCTTTTTATTATCAGCCCTTTGTCAAGTACAGTAGAACCTGCCTATTAAGAACACCCTATTGGCTGATTCCCAGTGGTCTCAATAGTCTATAGAGGGAGGTGATCTCTGTATGGAAATATATAGTGGTCGCTTTATGACACTTTGGGACCACAAGAAATGCTCCTATTATATTGCTGGTCTCATTAGTGAGGTGGTCTTATTTGGAGGTCCAACTGCACATTCTTCTTTTCACCCTTTGCGAAGCTTATCCCTGCGGGGGCTGACGAGCCTCATTGTCCAACGGGCCCATCAAACCGCTACTATTCACTGGGGGTTGTCAGGTGCGGAGCGCCGAGAGTGCAGATCAAAGATGGCCGCCGTCTTGCCCAGCACTTTGATTGACAGCTGAGGTATTTAGCGCGTTTACCGACCACTTCACCCACCGATTTGTCGAGCGTCGCTGTAGTGAGGTGGTAATTGGCCAGCACAAGTCCGCTTAACCCTTTACTGATGAACAAGTGTAGATATGTGTCCGGTCCCATTATCCATATTCATTTGCATTCGTACTGACAAAACTGATATCAGCGAAAGCCTTACTTAAAAGACAAAAAGGATAGGTTCCTAAAGATATCATTCTATGTCTACTACTGCAGTCTATAACAGCTGTCTATAACAAAGCCTAAAATAACCAAACTTTACAAAAAAACAATAGCTGATTTTCCTGAATGGAGTGAGCATCAATCAGACATCCGTTGTGGAAAATTGAGCTTATTTTAGGTTTTATACTTGGTTTGAATAGTAGCATAACAATATACTGTTATGGCAACCTTGTATGGTAAATCTAAGATTATTTGAGGCTTTATTCTAGCCTGCAATAGTAGTAACATATACTACTTCAACCACTATCATCCAGTAAGTGATCTTCAACCATTTACTACCTTATCCTCTGAAGGGTTAAAGGCCACTTATAAGGGTTAATGTGGCCAGCAGAAGTGCCCTTAATGTGACGGTTTTTGTATGAAAACATAAGGCCCCATGATAGTGACTGATGCGACCCACTGATGCTTAAGAGGCTCAGTTCCGATGTGACGACCCCTTCAATACTAGTGCATGGTCATGTCAGAGGTAGTCATTAGTGGGTGAGAAACTGGTGAACATTTGCTGATAGTTCAGGGTAGGCAGCTATGAAAAATAGCTGGCCTGTCAAAATGTGGTTGGTTCTTAATTGATTATATTAATATGGCTACCTTTAAAACAGTAACATATCATCAGTTTTACCATGCACCTTTGACCATTGCCATGTCAGATATACATTAGTCATTAACAGGGCTTAGAAGCTTCAGAAGACTTCTTGAGGGACCACAGGATGGGCAACTATGGACAGTAGCAGGCCTTAGAAAATGTTGTCTGTCCTTAATTCGTTTTTGTTATATGAAATAATTGATTATATTAACATGCGAGCTTTAAAAAAGTAACGTTTCCCACGGAACTTTGAAATCAGCTGGCACATGGTCATAGATAGGTGCTTATTTTATGGCCTGCTGTCACAGACTTGAAAGCAATTGTTGCTCGAGAACTGTTGGTCTATTCTCTGTGCTGATATTACAGGTATACCGGTAGTAATACTGTTTGAGAACGGCTTAGTAGGTTGACAGAAACGCTTGCGTACTAATCACTCAAAACTCCTAATTCATCTTCATTTTCTCTGACACAAGTTCAATAATTGAGAGACAATGTATCTAAGTTAAAACCATTCATCATCATCATTGTTTTTTACCAGTATTGAACACAAATCACAATGATTTAAACATCTGAATGCGGTGAGCAGGTTGGACTTACTGTAAAAATGTAATTACTGTTCAATTAGGAATGTAGGTTATAGGGTTAGTCTGTTAATGTCGGTCTAACATGAACCCAAAGTAACAAATCCTGTTATATAAAGAATTACATGTATGGCATCACATGTAATTAGACCTGTGACTCCAAGTCAGATTAGGAGGCCCCCTTGGTACAATATCACTTAGTCTCTGGTGGGATATAATCTTAACCGTCATAGGTCATATGACAAAAGGGACCATTCATTATTTATGGGGGGGGGGGATTTTCTGAAAATTTCTGTACAAAGGCGGAGACCCCCCCTCTTTTTTCATGTACAAAGTTGATGGCCCGCCCTCAATTTCCATGTATATAGTTGGCCGCCCCCCTTAATTTCCTCCGCCCCGCTCTTAAATAATGAACAGTCCCTAATGGCATATGATGATATATGTAAGAAAGTTTTTTTTCAGAATAGAATCAGAATACGAACCTTTGAAATCAGCAGTCCGAGGTTAAAATCAACTGGCCCAAGGCCGACAGGTAGTCCTTATTTGGCACCCTAATGTAATTCACATTTGCATTTCAGACTGACTGTCCAGAGAGCGTGAGCATCCAGGTTAAGGATTTCTACAGAAACTATTGGAAGTTAACAGCAAACGGTAAGTAAATTATTTAGAATCGTTCTTGTCTGAAACTGACACTGACAGTTTTATTGGGCGTTTCGTTTCTTGAAATCATTTTTCATCTAGGTACTGGGGGCGTAAAACTCGTTATTCATGCGCAGAAAAGTAAGGGTTAAATATAAAGTAGAACCTCTGCATTGAGACTGGCCTCGTATTGCCATTGGACTTGTTTTATGAATGCACAATATTATATAGTCTCACACACGCAACCATGAATTAAAATCAAAATTTAAATAGCAAAAATAAAGATGAAAATATTAAAAAAAGATAAAAAAAATAAAAAAATAAATCGTCATTTGGTTTGAGCATAGACCATGTAGACAGACACTAGACCCACCGATCCTTCGAGTTTTATTTCAACGAATAGTTGATTTTTATGGGTAAAGTTAATTAAATCTCTTGTAAAATCAGAGACATTACAGCTTGAAGTAAATTAAAGCATCAAATAGCTGTACAATGTTTTAGACTTGTCAATACGCTGCCATACATCACACACCTACTGGTCTACTTCTAAGAACAATGAAGTAGAAATACGAGGAGGTGTCATAATCAACTTTTTGCAATATCAATTGATTTCTTTGAAAAATCAATGGTAATAGTTTAAATGTTAGGTGTAGATTATCACATTCTGTGTAATGTTATAGGTCTTCTAAGTCGATGCTTTGAAATGAGATAAGATCGTAACTAACTAGATGTCGATAATTAAACCGTGTAGAGGCCATTACCATGGAACGAGAGACGCGCGTTCACAGATTCCAAAATCAAAGCGTATTTAGCATGTTGATTTAAAATTTATGAAAGTGTGTTTCAAAATAATCAATGTTAATGGAGAAATGTTTGTATAGGCTTTGAAGTATTATTGCTTTAGTCATAGGTTTACACAAAGAAAGATTTTGCGATAAATACGGCTGAATTATCGGTTTATTTCCTTATCTTTCTTATTTTTCAATGTCATTCGACAATAGCACGTATATTATTGCACTATTTTTTATTGTGTTCTAATCATGTACAGTGCTATTTCGGTGATTTACAAGAACACTTCGGAGTTCAAGCACTTTAAGAAGGCACCTGTTTATACCAATTTATGGACGTTTCTGACTGAAAATCAAATTGATAGTAAAACTCGTCTTAAGAGTTTGCAATGGTAAATAATATGATATTCTTCAATTGTCAATAAGCGATTCTCATTTCTGAAAGGAGACATTCATTCTATAATAGTGTTGTTGTGAAGAAAAAAATTGATGTCTTTCGTATCTGAGAATTGATAGTTTTCATTGATCGGATTCTAGAAAGCATCTGGCAAAGAAGCGTGTCATAAACACACAAATAATGCTCTTCTAAAGACATTTAACCCTTTACTAAGCGAGTTGGTCATTGATGCCTACAATTGCAGCCTGAAATATAGCCTAAAATAAGCTCAAATTTACTAAGATTGATGTCTGATTTACCTGAAAGCAGTTAGGGTCAATGAGACATCCTTTGTGCTAAATTTGTGCTTATTTTAGGCTTTATTCTAGGACGGAATAGTACCATCATTTGTTTCTTTAGTTACTAAAGGGTTGAATAGCTGCTCCTGATTATTTCGGAACAATAATGGATGGTAAATCAATGTGATTTACGTTTTCATTTTATTATTTCTATTGTAGTGGTGAAAATTGAACGACGCTTTATTGTTGTGTTTGATAGAGATAGATGGAGATTGGAGAAAAGACAGTCTCATAAATATACCTCGTTTAGCTTCAATATTATTTCTTGATCAATTAAGTATGAAATTGTCAGTTAGTATTTTTCTTATTTGGTTTATATATGTATAGCGCTTGGTGTCATAGGATTAATTTTTATTTCAGTTCATAATAGTCCTCTTGTGAAATAATTAAATAGGCATGTAAAGCTTTGGAAGGCCGTGGACTCAAACTCACCATCACTTGTACACTACAGACTGATCATATATGCGTAGACAAGCGTCCGATTCATTGGACTAACCTTCCCACACATTTAGATGCATCACAGTGTCATACTTGGAGACAGACAACCCTTAATCCCTTTTGGGGCTCAAGTTTTGCTGACGTCCGACAGTGTGGCTGCTTTGTGGCGCCATGGAACATGTCTGTACCTTTCCGCGGTTATTCCTAATCGGTACCCTATAGAATAATTACGCTACAAAATAGTTGTATTTCCAAAGTTAAAATTTTTTTTAAAAACTTTTTTTCTAACATTTTCAAGCATACAGGCTTAATTTAATTTTTTTTTTCAAAATCGATTTTGAAAAGAAGCCTGTGTACTTTAGAAATTAGAAATGAAAGTGATAAGATTTTAATTTTCCCACGATTGAAACAGTAGATTCAATTTATATCCATATATAGTTTAGCATATAACAAAATAGTAATTATTGCAATATGTTTTTACTTTCCTTGAAAATATATATAATGGGGTAATTTAGAAAGCTGTACAAAAAAACACAAAAAACCACATCAGATATTTTTACATTTCCAAGAATTTTGGGTGGTCGATTCTATACATGGAATGTTAGTGATACGTCTGATATCATTATACACTATAGTTCACATAGTCTCTGATTTTAGGCAAACCAGAGTGAGACAACAACTTTATTACTGATATTAAACTAGTTTATTATGCATTTTAGAGCATTTTGTTGTAATCAGTTGACACATTTATCGACTTTGATTCAAAATTTGTCATATGTTATAAGTTAATTTCTTTCTGCGCACAGCTGTCCCTTATCGGTACACATTGTGGACCGAAAATTCAATGAACATCTCGTTCATCAGTTCATAATTTAATGAAGGGACAGTATCTAACTAACAAGGCTGCCCGTATCAAGATTGGCGTTTCATTTTCTTTTGTGAATGACGTCCAAACAAATTGCTCGTTATTACTTCTGATACTGTTGACAAATTACGTGAGATTTGAAACATGTCCACTTAGTGTACATGTACGTCTTATCGTGAACAATTCAGATTAAAAAGGCAGGTGTCAACGCTATTCAAGTCTGTCTTTTTTTTAAATGATTTCATTATCATCTGCGGAATTTGAATAATTTCTATATTAGTAATAATCAGTCTGCATCGAAACACCTACTGAGCTGTCATTGAAAATTTGCTTTTTAAATGTGTTTTTCATATATTTCTAATTTGTCTTTGGTGGCAGCATCGCCATCTTGCCAGAGGGTTGGTGGCTGTTACTAGCCTGTAGACGTGAAGTTTGAATTATATACACAAATGCGTTGCGAAAAAGAGTTCAAACATGTCTTTATAATGATAGACTTGTGCGAAAATGCTGTGTTAGTGTAATTAAAACCACTCTAATTTGTCTTTGTCATAAAAAAGCAGCCGTATTATACGGGCATGTTCATTTAGTCGTAAAACTCTATCCCATAGCAAGGATGATACGATCTTAATTATAGCCTAGTGTTTTTCACGTTCAAAATTGTAAGATATGACAGATATTAATGAAGCTGTTTGGAGTCTTGTAGTTAATTATTGTGACAGTTGTGAGGCTGTGAGTGATAGCTGCTGTACATGCACAGACGTCATCTACCTAAGCTAGGCCAGCGTCTGTCTGGGGGAATCTCTTTAACAATACACAATCATATATTCAGTGTTACAATATCTTCCTGTCTGTGTAGTTGTGGAGAAATTTGCCGGGCTAGTCTAACATCAAAAGCAAAATGAATAACCATATTTCTTGTTTGGTCATTTAAGTTCGTACATTTGATATGGCTGAACCTGAAGGTTTTCTGATGTCTTCCTTGACTTAGGCTGTGAAAAATTTTCCTCAAAATTTGGATTCTTCAATTGAGGGGTTATTTTCAGTATCTTGTGAAGTGAATAGTAAGCCAAAAATAAATGAGAGCAAAGTTGAGAAACTAAGCGCAATTGAACCCATCTTAGGTGTTCAGCCTTGCTTTTTAATTACCATCACAGTATCTATTAGCTTTCTTTTTCTTTTAAAATTTTAGGTGAAAATGTTTTTTCTGTCTCTGTTATACTAATATTCTAGAGACAATCTTAACATTTTTGACTGAACTGAATGAGTTTCATCCAAACAAAGGTTCTGTTTACTACCTAACCATTTAAAGCAATATATACTTCCATGTATAATAATACATGTATAATAAGGCAGTCATCTGAGAAATCCTAGTTATATCTTTAAGAGATGAATAGAACCACTCTTTTTTGGCCACAAGCATGCAAATTAGCGTATTCTGATTGGCTGCAGACACCAGTAACTTTATGTGTTTAGACTGTGGCATTGATAAATAGTACAACAGACTGAGGTGGTGATCCTTGACTATGTATTAATGATTATGAGGTGGCCTTTCTTCTTCAAAGCAAGAATAATCTAACTTTACTGTCCTTTTTTCAAACTTAGAATATTTTTTCATCACACTAAAAACTTCATCATGATGAATCGGTAACAAATTACGGGAGATAAATTGTGAGAGCCACGCAAAGGCTGTCACTTGCACGAAGGCGAAAACAATCGAATTTGTTTACTTTGACTAATAACGTGGAGAGACTGTCACACCAGTAAGCGGAGACCTAATAATTAACGAGTGAAAAAGTCATTTCTCAAATATAATTACCCAGTAGCTTGCAAATATGAATGCGGCTTGTATTGTCTATACAGTAGAACCTTTTTTATACAAACGGCCCTTGGGACTGGCTTCAAGTGGTCTCAATTTGGAGGTGGTCTCATTATTGAGGTTTGTGGCAGTTGATTTATGAAGGTTTTGGACAACCAAAAATTGTCTTATTATATAGGTGGTCTGTTTATAGAGGTGGTTTTAATCAGAGGCTCTACTGCAGTGCGATTGATTCATCTCGCTGTCGATGTAAAACAAGATAACTCGGTGGTTTGTCACCGGTAACTGACAGCACGAATGCATCATCCTCGTGCGTTTTCGCCCTGTTGTATCACCTCCAATTTTTCAATTTCACCGTCTTCAATGCTGTGGGCTTCACCAGATGGTACACTCAAGACAGGTGATAGAACCAAACCAACTATCATTGAGCTTATTCAGTATAACCTCGAATTGAGACCACCTGTAGACAAAGTCCATCCCTGTAATAAGACCATTTACAGCTGTCCCAAACCTCTATGAATAGACTGCAGCAAACCTTTGTAAAACGACCACATCTCTATTGAGGTCACTCAAAACCAGTCAACTGTTTGGTCTTGATAGAGAGGTTCTACTATAGTTGCGTTTGCTTTGAGGCTATCTTTTTATTTCTGAAAGTTTTGAGGCTATGTGTGTAAGTGTTAGTCTTTTACCTGAGGCTGTGTGCAAATGGTGCTGCAATATGACTCGCTCTTGCATAATCGGCAATTACGCTCCATTCGGCCGACGATCTTTTAGCAATTTTATGATTGAAAGTACAGTGGCCATCTGTGATTTCATGTTTTTATAATAACACATTGAGAGCGTGGTGATTTGCATTGTGTCTTTTCGAGATGTAAAAACGTCACATCCTCAATAGGTTCTTGTTTATCTTTCCAGGATCAAGATCATTATCTGTAGCTGGTGCTATTTTCTCACCAATAGAGAGCCATTGAAAGAGCCATTATAGTAATTCTCTAGGACTGCTCTCCAATCTGTACATCATAAAGTAGAACCTCCATAGTATAATCACCCTGTGAACTGACCACAAGTTGTCTCAACATAGGAGGTCTTATTATGAAAGTAGACAGTCGTCTCATGAAGGAGGTTGGGGACTACGTGAAATGGCCTTGTTACATATAGTTGATGTTTGTTTAGAGGTTGTCTTGATTGAAGGTTCTACCGTTTCTGCATAATAAGTGTATGATGTACTATCTGAGAACATTCTTTACAGGTGGCAGTCACATGTTCACCAAGAAATATGACAAAACACAAACAATAGAACAACATGACCCCGATGACCCTCACAAGCAATACTATGAACTCTTTTTTAGTCATCATGGCCATAATTTGGATGATCTATGCACTCTCTTACACCCATATTAAGTCCAAATTTATCGAGGAGTCACATGTGTGCATATCTTCCTGTGTATAACGATCATTTAACGGCTTTTATCCAGTAGAACCTCCAAGTAGGACCATCTCTGCATAATAGCAGAGACATAGCAAAGTGGTTGGATGAAATAACTGCAAATATTCTTAGGCTATACACGCTGAAAATAGGACCCAAAACGACAAAATTTTGTCACAAAATTGGATGGGCCTACCCAATAGAGATGCTCCTGAAGTGAGACAGCTTCCATAGTAACACTCAAGGTCCCAATTAAACCTTCATAAAGCAACCAAAATGAACCCCCATAAAGAGACCACTTCTATTTTGAGACAACTTCTGGTCAGTCCCTCGGGTCGTCCTAATAGAGAGGTTCTACTGTGTTTAACCAGTGACCAGAAGCAAAAGTTTAATGAACCTTTACCTCGAGAAGAAAAAGGCCATTTACGGTTTCAAGAGTCGACCTCATTGCATTTAGATCATCGCGTTTGACAGCAAAAATCCTGGTTTCGCTGCCAAAGAATGGTGTTACGACCACTGCACTGCACATAAATATGCCAGGAAAATGCTTGATGTTGATGTTCAAAGAATTGTACGACAAATAGTTGGCCCTGTAATGGACCAGAGTGAGCGTGGTCACAATATGAAATATTGATATGGAGTTTTGAAACATTCCAAAGCATCACCCATGTAGTTCGATACAAATTGTATGTGTGTAAAGAATTTTGTGTCTTATTGAATTTTAAATTGAATTGTGAATTTCATTGGTTTCCTTTGTTCTTTTAGAATTAGAATTTGAACAGTGCAAAGTGTTTTTAATTATTGCAATGCTTTCAATAGGAAAAGAAAATAGTATTCCAAGAGGATTCTTTCCCCTAAGTCTATAGAGCTATCACATGTTACTGCTGGGAATCGAACCCTGGATCACAATCGCTGTGGCACCTAATCACCAAGTACTTAAGATAGGTGCATTAGATGACTCAAGATCTGCCATTAGAACTGTGACTTTACTTCATATTGATAACAATTTGCAGTAAGAATCTGTACAATCTAGATTAACAATAAATATCACAATATGTCAACTCACACCTGCTTGCCCTTTTATCTATAAAGATTTTTTGTCATAAATTGTGAATTTCATTGGTTTCCTTTGATGATTTAGCTTTAGACGTGCAAAGTGTTTTCAATTCTTGCATTGCTTTCAAAGAAACCGAAAGAATCAGAATATGTCCAGTGACACCTGCCTTCACAATCACACTAGTGGGCAACTGGACACAAGCGCTGAATGACGTGGTCATTACAAACAATAAAACCTGACAGACATTTTTCTGCTGCCAACACCCAACCATTTATATTCAAACATGCTCGAAAAATTACAGTCCCATAAGATAAATCAATTCGAAGCACCAAAAACAAAATGCGAGATGTCAGGGTCACTGGTGGGTAATGTTAGAATCATCTTTACCTGGCCTAATTTATGGGTTCCTTGCTGGGGGCACTTGCAGCGGTACTGGGCCAGACCTTGCTAATGACCCTCCACTCACAACCAGCTCTCTGTTCGCCTCCCAAAGTGAATGTTTTACTACATAAATGGTGGCCGCTTAATGTCTTAGCCCACCCATCGACATACGCTGGCCGAGTTGCGACATTCTAATTGAATATTTATCCCTCTTAAATACCCCTAAATGGCCTATTAGGGAAGATGTATCTCGACTCCTGTTGACTTATGCCTGGGAAAAATCCTACTTGTCCATTGGCGAATTCTGGCACCGATTTAAAGTGAATTTTGCGCTGATCGGTGAAGCACTGAGTGCTTCAAACGCTAATGTTGACGTCAGCCGTGCCGGTAATAGATGAACGGAGACTGTCTCGCAGGTCAAAGGTCAAATTTATGCCCCTGTCGTTGTTGGCAACAACCTGCGTATTTGTTTTAGCGTGTGAGTTGTTTATGGGCTTGCTGCTACAGGCGCTAGTAATCGCCACTTTTGTCTGTTGGTTTTACAGCGTTTTTGATGACTTGTTGCGAAGTTTCTAGATGATTCTCGATGATTTACCTCCACGAGCTTCAGGGTGAAAGTGTTAGGCGTATTCAGAGCACCGATTGTGTACTGTATAAATGTCATTTGGGTACCGCAGGGCGTACTTTTTTCTATTGGCCGCTTGGTAATGTATACCAGTGATACGTTATATTGTATTATATTGGTGTGTCTACGTTTTTGATTGATTGCTTCATCCCTCTGGGCTTTTTCAATGAAATCTGAAGAGCTTTTTGGCGAACTCGAGACATTAGCTTTATTTGCATTAGAATATCATTAACATATGTATACGCAAAAATTTAATACTTTTTTGCTCTGAAAATCTTCATGAAATGACGCTATGAAAAACATAAAGGATGATAAATGTACTTGTCAAGATCCTGACTTCTAATCATAAATGAATTGGTTAAATTAGGGAACCCTTCGTTCTACAATTTGAAATCAAACATTTCATTCATCATTAACGTCAGATTCAATGTAGTTACTTGATTGAGAACGTCTCTGGATTTAATACAACACGAGAAATATTGATGAGATCAATTGCAGTGCGACCTTGTTATCGCAAGCATAGATATTTCATTTTCTGCATTTGGCAACTCTTTTCTTGTTTTCTTATCCCTATGATCGTTTGCTGCATAAAGTTACTAATAAATTAAAAGTGAATTTTAGAGATCTTGAAAATTTACTGTGATTGCTTCAAGCTTGAATATTTCTTCTAGGATTATAGAGAAAAAAGTGAAAAAAGCCACTTTTGCCACATGTTTTTTTCAAGAGTTCCGTGAGAAGGGTGAGAGAGGTATCTATACTGCATTTGAAATTATAGAACTAGACTTTGTATAGCACATGTAGTTTACATACTCCCCTTGTCATGATGCTGGGGCCCATGGTTTGCTCTCCATAAACATGTTACATATACTAATTTCGCAGAAAATCAAATATGTCAGGATAAAGTTGTGATGCATCAAAGCTACATGTACTACCATCCCACTGACCCACCTACAACCTGGACAGGATGGAAAAGCTAGCTTCTCCACATACCTTATTATGCAAAAAACAAAGGTGTATTCAATATTCACGCAAACAAATCAGCCCAAATAACTCGCACTAAAGACCGTTTCCCAGTTCTGTAAATAATAAATGTGGAAACAAAGCCCATTGATACGCGCAGCAATAAGTGGTGGCGGTAACTCAGATTTCCCTCTGATTTATCGGCCACCTCCGACCTGCAACTTTGACCAGTGCCCATAAAACTTGCCGAATGGCAGCAATTATAGATGCAAATATGGCTGGTTCCCGCGGCCGCCGATGACTAGTGCCCGGTTCGTGTTTGACATTGTTGTCATATGGCACGTTGTTCAACGTGTTGTTTGCTGAAATTCGAAGCTTGCACCTCGGGGTGTTCGGTGTTTTGGGGGCAGGTAGCTAAGTAGGGAATGATCCAATCATGGGGGTTTACATTTAGTACCAGTTAATTAAATTGTAGAATTGTAGGGGCATAGACCAGTTGTAAAAGAACATTAGATGCGAAAATGTAAGTGACAGTTTGGTCAATGTGTTGTTTTTGCCTTATGTAAGACCACATGAGAACTCCTCATGCAAAATCCTCATGAAGATCTCTATTTTCTTTTATGTAGAAAGTGCATATTTTACCACCCAACCAAAGGCTACGTCGTCACATCACTTTGCTGTGTACTAAAATTGATAAATGGCACAGTAGACTGGAGTGATATTTTATCTGATTTCATAAGGTTCATAATTATAATCGATAAATAATGAAGAATGGATCATTAATTAGCAAAGGCTTTTAAATGATTCTCCAAATATCAATAAATAAGATAGCAGAACCAATCAAACGATAAAACCACCCATAGTCGGCCACTACAGTACAATCTCTATATTAGGACCACCTGATAGTTGGTCTCAAGTGATCTCAATGAAGAGGTGGTGTGTTTACGCAGGTCCCATTTGTCCCTTTATGAAGGCTTATGACAGCAAGAAATGGTCTTTTTATACAGGTGGTCTCCTTATAGTGGTAGTCGTAATTGGAGGTTCTACTGGATTAAGCCAAGATCATCAATAATCTCTATCAATATCCATCTATCATAATCTGACAGCTTCAACAAATCTTAATGCAAAAGTCGTGTTCGTAGACACATTCAACAATCTTTAAAGGCGAACCCATGAAAGACCCATTCTTCGGGGATCAATTGCGACGCATTCTTACACCAATACAACAGCTAAAGAAACAAAAAGGACATATCTCTAGCTTTTTACATGATGAATACCCAGTCAAACAACCCGTCAAACAGCCATATGCAGCAGCAGCAAAAATACAGTAGACCCTCGTTATCCTGAAGCTGGAGAACAGCAAAACAGCCAATATTGGAGATAACCAACTTATTCGTGTTCATAATGCTGTTGAATGGAAATGGAGCTAACCTTCTTAGACAGAGCAAAAAATTCGAGTTAAGGACTAGAGATAGCAATTTTCAACTGTATCCCATTGCTTTGATTTATGGCATGATAAACCATCATTATGCTATCAATGTCTTCCCACGGCGGCCTCGTCCGAGCAGCGTGGTCCCGCGTTATGATTGATGTGCACTTATCACCGACAGGCCTTTCTAACGCGCACAATAGCGATGTCCATGGATCTAATCCGCGCATTGTTGTCCGAGACTTTATTGCCTTGTCGCAATTTATAGCCCACCGAGCTTGTCACTTTGCTTGAAAAGGCCGGGCAGATTTCAATTAACACAAAAGGAAGTTTACGAGACGAGACTGTGTGTCATTTTTGACATCGTTGACGTGCCCCTTTAAAATTTAAATACTCCACAGTCGTTGGCAGGGTGATGTATTGCAGTAGAACCTCTGTACTAAGACCACTTATGTAAAGACACAACCCTCTGTAGTAAAAAGAATTTCTTGTGGTCCCAAAGCTTCATAAAGAGATCGCCGTGAACCTCCATTTAGAGGCCACTTCTCAATCAAGACCACTTGATGTCAGTTCTCTGGGTGGTCTCTCAATAGGGAGGTTCTACTGTTTAATGCTATGTTAGTGTTTATGCCTTTTTCCTGACACTTTGCTCTGACCTTGGAGGGCTTTGAGATGAGATTGTGCTGTCCTGAGACTGCTTATTATGACGTTAAATGGGTGTCAACTCGCAAATTATGTGATTAAAAACCATGTGGGTAGCATTCACATTTGAAAAGTAAATTGAAATTTCAAGATGTGCCCTAGATGATAGTATGTGACAGAACTTGCCAATGCCTCCAAGGTCCTAAATAGTAGGGATGGGGCAAAGTTGCGTTGTATACCTTCAAATGTTATTTACATGACTGAACCTTTTCACAAGCAGGCTAAACATTTATTAAGACCTCTTATGACAAAAATAAAACCATCATGATATAATTTTCAGGCACCTAGCTTAAAGTTGTTTGAAAATTTTAGCGCCCACCCTTTACCCCTATAGATTTACTACCAATCTTTCAGGGCTACTTCTGTAAGTGCAACCCACATTTTCAAACGCCCATCTGCCCCATCTGTACCCCCTTCACAAAAGTAAAATAAAAAAGATAAAGTTGAGTTTTTTAGCCCCAACCCCTAGTTTTTTTCATACTTTCTTGTTTGCCATGTTCATTGCAAATCTCACAGACTCATGTCCTTGTCCTTTCTCGAGCTACTAACCCACATTAGGATAAATTCCTATTATTTGTGGGGCATAAACGCCAGTCTAAGTTAGCCGCAAACAGCGCCGTTACGATCCCTTACACTCCAGTTATGAAATTTCATGCGAGCAGTAAAGCACGCTTTACAAAAGAACACGAGCGCGATGAGTATTTGTCCGCGGTTTATGAAGCTATAGAATTAGCCCGACCTGTCAGCCATGATGAATTTACTTTTTATATACGGCCAGTAAGTATCAATTTCCGAGGCACATGGACAACAAAATGTGCATAAAAGGCATGAAAATGTGAGAGAACACGTCATAACGCTGGAGCATCACGTGTGAGTGATGTGGGGGATGGTGCAGTTGGTTATGAGGGCCGCGAGGAGTCGGAGAATGCGATGTTTCACTTGGTTATGAGGGCAAGATGACACAATGTGTCAACTTACTGTAGCAGACACAGTATGCAATACACCAATGAGAAAACAAACAAAAACCAATCATAAGCTTGAAGAATCTTTCTTTTTAATGTAAGCCCCGGTTTTCATGAACTCTACTGTGATGATCGACAGCTGAAGCAAAATTGTGCTGATGACCTGATTGGTTTAAGTTGTGAACAATCCTCCACGAAAATTGTTATGTTGTATGAGGGGCTATTTTCAATAATGTGTGAATTGATTAATCTATTTTTTCCACAATGCACCCATCTGATATCATCTATAGCTTTAAAATGATATAACATTGAAAAAAAAACAAGAAAAAAAACATGCAAAGAATCGAATTGCAAGTCCACATCACATCTCGGGCTTTAAAATTTGATCAATTCGTGGAGCGTGACCCAGATGACAGGTGCATTTGTTATGGTGCAGACGGCATTGTTTTTACATTTCCGACACAGCCGCATTCGCATTTCCTTGATCAGCCGAGCGTTTTGTCCGATCTGCTGGTCTCGCTCACTCATCTTTCAATACACGACAGCACGACAATTGTTCTGAGCAAAAATGACGGGTATTAGCATTTGTTGATTAATCGTAATGATATTCCATTCTGATTAGACATTTTTTACAGTAGAACCTCTATTAAGACCAACCTTGGCACTGGCCTTATGTGGTCTCAATTGAGGGTTGGTTCCTTATGGAGTTCCAAGTTAGTCTCTTTATGAAGGATTGGAACCATGAAAATTGGTTTTATGATAGAGATGGTCTTTGCATAGAAGTGGTCTTAATTAGAGGTTCTAGTGTATTAGCATTTGTTGAGTAATGGTAATGATATTCCGTTTTGACATTCATTATGTTAATGGTTGAGTTTGTGCCGCAAATGCAACTGTATCATTGACTTTTCATCTCAGGTCAAGTTTTTTTTGCTAAAGCAAAGTTACAATGAATCATTTGAATGCTGCAGCTGGATGGGTTGAACTCATATTTAATGGAGAAAATGAAAAATGTAATATATCCAAAAATTTGAGCAATCATTTTTTGTTGTCAGAATTCATAAAAAATGGCTCCAATTGTTGGAAATTATCATCACCTAAAAGTGCTATGGTTTTTAAATAGAGATGACATTGTCTAACACGTCTGTCTTCAAGCCCTGCTGAATAATCATCATAACAATTCTATTTGGAAAGTCATCATTCATCCAATGCTAAAGCTGCCAGGTACAACAAAACCTCTAATTAAGACCATTTCAATACAGTGACCACCTCTACAGTAATAAGACCATTCTTCACAATGCCAAATCTCCATAAAGAGACCATCGTGAACCTACATAAAGAGACCACCTCTCTAATGAGACCAGTGCCTTGGATGGTCTATATACCCTATATACATAGGTTATACCGTAGCACAAAGCCCACAAGCATCACCAGTAAAGAACCTTGACAGCTATCTTTATTGTATCCAAGCAAGGTCTGTACATATATGTCTATATCAGCCCATAAATCATTGCTAGCAGTTTGACAAGCAGTCATTTATCACGGCTTTCCACAACATTGCCAGGGCCTGTCACGCAGAGTTGTTGGCGAAACAGTCCGTGTTGACTTTGTGAAGTGTGAAGTGTGTGAGGACAACCGTGTTAGGGGCTAACATTTATGATGGCCCAGGGATGTGTGTGTGTGTAAAAATGCAAACATGGTATGATTTTCACCCCCCCCAGCTTAAATTTGTTTGAAATTTTCACAAATAGTGCCACCCCCACCCCCAGCATAAGGCAGACAAGAAGTCCTTATTTTGTATTTTACTGTTTTTCAGATACAGTAGAAACTCGTTACCTCAAACCTGTAGAGAAATCAGTAAAATGTTCAAGATCGGCAATATTAGATAAACAACAAATATAATGTGTTCATAATGTAGTTGAAGGGAAATTAAACTAATATAACCTTGAGATAACAGAGAAATAAAGATCAGCAATATCGAGATACCGAGTTCTACCGTCCAAGAAAGATGACCAGATTCATGTGCAAAGTGCGTCTTCAACCATTTTGACCTTTGTTTTGTCATCCAAAGTAAAAGTTAAATCAGGCAGTAAGATTAGCATAATGGGAGAATCAGGCAGTTTAGTGCGTGAAATTCTATTAATCAGACATGCAGTTAAAAGCTTTGTATTTGCTGGACAAATGATGCAAGTATGTTAATTTTGCGTTTGAGTCATGCTGGGTTTTTTTTTTAGTCCTTGTAAGAGAAATGCTTAAGATGATGAAATTGAATTCAGGTACAGCTTTTGTAGGAAATTTGTAGTTTCAAGAAATGATAAGAACTTTTTCTATGTATACTTAAAATGACAAAATGCAGACTGATGATTTGAAAATATACATACAAAAGAAGAATTTTAGACCAAATGGTTCTAATAACAGTGTTTAAACGAGTGGATCTTCTACAAATAAATCAGTTTCTATTGTCCATATTCAATAAAAAGTATCACTAAAGGTGACAAACCCAGTGTTGTGGCAAGTAGAGTGAAAAATAGACAAAATGGACCCAAATATGAACCATTGTGGTCCATGTGAAATAGTGTCCGTGTGGGCACCATTTTCAAGTTTCACACCAAATTTAAGCACCTTACCTGCAATGGCAAGCGCTGTAGAGAAATGGACCAAAATTCTATTGTCTATTTTCAATTATGACTAGAGCTAATATCCATGCATTGGGTGGTCCAACACTTGAGTCCCCAAATCCCCACCACTCTCTGAATCACACAAAATGCAAAGATCATTGCGCTTCACTAAACGCAGACGACAATTATCGCAGAAAACAAAACAAGTGCGTGTGATTTACGGCAGAACCAACTGGCAGATTAAAAGGTTCCAGTGCGAGACCATGTGTGCGTTTTGATAAGATTCAGTGATTTCTGGCCAGTTCTAAATGATGAAATTTGATGCCCGATTAAAAATGACGTTTGGAGAGGGAGGGGTGTGCCTTGTCATTTATTTAGTGGTTAATGCAGTCTGTTTGAAAAGGCTGAGTACAGTAGAACCTCCATTAAGACCATCTGATGGGACTGTCCTCTAGTTGTCTTAATAGAAGGTGGTCTCGTTATGGAGGTTCGCAGTGGTCTGTTTATCAAGGCTTTGTACATCTAGAAATTTTCTTATTATATGGTCTCTTCATTGAGGTGGTCTGAATGAGAAGATATGCTGTAAGTGGACCAGAGACTGGGCGTAATTGTTTCACGATCGATTTCTGCCGTATCTGATCAAGCACAGGTTTCAAACCACCGTTTCTGCAATCCTTTCAATGACAGAGGCGATAGCCGATCAAATACAGATTCGGTTGTCACATTAGATAGATGTGTTAAGTGAACGATTGTTGTGAGCGACACCTGGGTGCATTATGCTCAAAATTGCTCATTGAAACCGGGACAAGAGCTTATCAGACGTAAATATTTCTGTATTATTTCTAGTGCCAAATGTTTATTATCAACCATTACTAGTTCGGATGGTTATCAAATGTTTGTATTTTCCCGATTGTTGTCTATACCGATGTATTGTTGAAATGCAATCAAATCTGACTGCCGAATCAGAAGTAACTTATGCCAAAAATGTCATTATGAAGAAACCCAACAACAACATCGCCATCGAATTTAACAATGTCAGCGCGATTTTTTCCCAAGCTTATCTCCTTTAATCTCTCGTCATCTTAACGCCACGATCCTTTCAATCATTTACAAATTATCCTCTATTCTCGCCTGGCCACAAAGAGAGATCAAGGTCCCGCGGAAGCAACCGCATTCACTGAACCCGCCAAGGCTCGTCCACATCAAAAGCCTTGTTTTGGGCCATCAGACGAGAAAATCGCCTCTCGCCGCTCTGCCTTTATCGAAGTTGACAGCTCGATACTAGCAGACTTTTATATAAATCACTCTCTTAGCCGTTATCAAGACTGACAACTTGAATCTGCAGTAGTACCTCTCTAGTAAGACTACCACTGGGACATGCGGTAGTGGTGTCAATACAGAGGTTGTCTCTTTATGGAGGTTCACGGCGCTCTATATAAAAGTTGGTGACTGCTAAAAATGCTCTTTCTATAGAGGTGGTCTCAATAGAGAGCCGGTCTTAGTGGTAAATTCCACTGTAGAAGACTTTGCTATGATAAATGACCCTCTTTGCCCATATTGAAGCTGACAGCTCAAAAGCAGAAGACTTTTGTATAAATGACTGCTGGGAAGGTTGCGAGGGGACGCGGCGAACAATCTGACGTCTCTCGCTTCAGTTGACCGCTATTGGCTGGCGACATACATGCACTGTGTCAGATGTATTGACAATAATGGAGGAATCATCAAGCTTTTATAAAGGCCTCTTTGGCTCTCACTTCGGGGCCTGTCAGAGTGGATAAAATGATGTTATCAAGTGTCAATCGGCAGTCACTCGGAAAGTCGCTTTTAACGTCTGCTTCGTGATAATTATTTATTCTTTCTAAGGCCTGGGAAATTGTTAAAATGTCGCCATTAGAGAAAAACCTAATTGGTAGAAATACAAAAGTACCTTGATGGAAACTTTATGTACAGTGGAAGTTACGATGAAGACCTCTATTAAGAGACAACCTGTGTAGAAATTGTTTTCACCATTTTGAATGGTCCCAAACCTTCATAAAAAAAAAACACATCATGAACTTCAATAGATATTATGTCTCTTTTGAAACCACTGGAGGCCGCCCCCAAAGGTGGTCTTAATAGAGAGGTTCTACTGTAATTATTTCTCCATATCAAAGCCTGGGTAATTGCTCAAATGTAGCCATTAGAAAATAAACTGATGTACAGAGAATTATCAAAGTATTCTAATGAAACCTACTGGAAAGAAAGAGAAAAATACATTGTGATGTAGCCATATAGTAAAGCCAATTATTTTGCGAACAAAAGCAAACTATGTTACAAATGATTGTAATCTAATGAATCTGATATCTAAGCCCATGGGGGTTTCAATACTCGTATACAGTAGTTTTGAGTGTGCCTGGGACTCCTGAAGATGATGTGTCAGCCTCAAAATTGCTGCAATATAGTACTGTACATGGCACATCACTGTGGTCCTCAGCTGTAGTTGGCCAGTCTGTTTCGTTACAGTAGAACTTGTTAATTCAATACAGTACAAACTCTTATCTGTATATCCTTAATCCAAATATTTCCATCAACCGAATGCATTGCCATTTCCCCATTTCTTACTGGTCGTACATATAGAGATCCCGCACGGACTTGTACTTCTATATCTTCTATTTTTGTCCATTGACACTCGCGTACATACGTGGTTTCTCACATTCGCTAACGCTCCATCTGGACACTTTCATTTACAGAATGTCAATCTACTGTCCGAACTTGTCTGGTTAAAAGATGTTGTACTGTATTGCTCATCTCAAATTTTCTCTTAACTCAATGCTGGTTTCGGTTCACTCCAACCTCACCATGAGCAGATATCAGCTGGTAATCTTGAATATTTTAATGGTAATGCTATATATGCGAGATAGCGAGTTTCTATCGTATATAGACTAACTAAAACTATACTACTGGATATAATGAACTTACAAACAGACGTTGTTTCACACAGCAATTTACAGCGTCCACCATGTTGCTTCATTGTTTAGTGTAGTTGGCACCTAAACGTTAAATAGGTACAGTTCAGGCAAATGCACACTAATATGAGTGATGAACTGCGTGCCCACTATGGCAGGAAGTGCTGAATGCTCCACAGGGAGTTGAGAAAGGCAATATATTGTGACAAGGATGCCAATGACCTGGTGTAAATGTACTCGTCTGAGGGTGTGTATGGATAATAGACTATTAACCTCCTACATTTACGTTTACAACATTTAACCCTCAAAGTAAATAGGTCATGTTAGTTTCATTTTTACTGATTTATCTAGTCAGTTTCATTGAACACATGTGAAAGCTTGACTAAGTTTTTACTTGCCCTGTCATGTCACATCTCAACTTAAACATCACCAGTTGATTCGTGCAGAAAAGATGTGATAATTTCTCATTTAAAGCAAGTTAAATACATGAAATTACATTTTTGAAGGCTTTATCAGAAAGTACAACTTCTTTGTTGTTGGGTGCATTTGTTTTTGGAGGAGAATTAATGCAATTTAAGTAAATATGGTCTGCTTGCGATGACAGCAATTCATATCATTTTAGTGTTTTTTTGAAAAGATTACATCCTTTGTTGAGTAGGCTTGATTTTAGAGGTAAATTAATGCCATTTTTACGAATATGGTTCCGTTGACATACTAGGTGCTTACAATTACTGTGTCTATGGCACAGTCACAAAGATGAACTAAAATAAAACTACTGTGACTCAATCATAAGTACCATATTCTTGCGCATAAAAGCCCATGGGCCTAATATCGAAGATGGGCTTTGTGTTCGAACAGTCTTTTAAATGAGAAAAAACAAACATTTTCACTTTAAAATTAAATCATTAGCAGAACTTTACAGTATCTTTCTCGAAAACTTTGATATTCAAACATAATTATTAACTGCTACAGGTGTGTAAAGCGACCCCCGTTGATGCACAATACGGTGCATTGTGATCGCCTGTTACCCACGAGGCATCTCTGTCACAAACACCGTACACTTCAAACACGAGAGAAACACGAAACCAATTTGCCTGTTTCACCGCGTAGCAGAGATTAACTGCAAACACAATACGCTTGAAATCCAAAGACCTTTGTCATCACTCACAAACGAGAAAATAATGATGCTTTTAGAGATGGGAAAACCCGAACAAAAGAGAGTAAGTTACAAGCTCTAAAAAAGAAAAGCACGTTTGACAGGTCAGTCAATTTGCCGGCCGTGATTTCCATTCACACAATGTCCTCAAATGGCCGCTGAAAGCCGCCTGCGCCGCTTGTTTTGTGATGTTCCCAGCTGATTAGGTGAACCTGTCAACTTTGACAACCGCGACATCGACGGCGCACGCATTGTCGTCTGCTTCCCATGATGAAAATGAGGCTGATTTGAAAGAGAGGCTGCGAACGCCAGATTTGCTCAGGTGATAATGAGCCAAAAGCGTGTTCACTTCTCGACACTTCAAAGCACGAGGCCAAACTAATTTAACCCTTGTCTTGTCAATCGGAAACTTGATCCTCGCTCAATTCACCTGCTGTTGCTAATCAAGGTCCTGTTGAAATTGAATTAAGCTTTGTCATTGTAATGGTGAGTGAAAGACAAGTATTACACCCAACCAAAGGTTAGGTAGTCACAACTCTTTTTATACTGTTTACTGTTCACTGAACCGAAGTTTTTCTTTGTTCTTTGTACTTACCTAACCATATAAAGCAATAGATAGCATGTTATAATATCTTTAAGAAGAGAATACATGCTTTTTTTCCAAACACAGATATGCAAATTAGCTGACCTGATTGATTGTAAAGACCAGTGTGTGTGTTTTTGGCTGTGGCATGAATAAATGGAACCTGAAGACTGGGGTGAGGTAGAAGCAATGGGAAGTTAAGAAAAGGTATTGGTATTATGGTATTAGTATTAGTCGCCCTGCAGCTACAGGTATAGAATTTACCTCAGGGGTGGCATCAAGTGGTCTAAGTATAAAGATGGTCTCTTTATGAAGGTTTTGGACTGTGAAATATGGTCTTTTGATAGAGGTGGTCTTAATGTAAAGGTATTCTTAATGGGGTGTTTTATTGTAGTATTAGTCCCCAGCCTGCAGCTATTGGTTTCACCCTCCTCTCTGTTATAATTAGAAAATGTTAGGATGATCTATGGTCCCCATGCTTCATCATTGTCGTCGACAATTCACATGCCGAACGGGCAACTTTTCACCGCTAATTCCATATTAGGTGAGGTAAATCACCGTAAAATTACCTCAGTGTTCTCTTGCTTCTCTAATTAGGCAGATTGAGGTGCCGATAGCAACGATGACGATGATGACAGGAAAAGACGTCGTCTTTGACGTCGTCGTCTGCGAGATAATGTAATGAGTGATAATAGAGGTTCAGAAAGATCTTTGAAATGCCGTCGCTTAACAGTGTAACTTCAAATTGAAAACTCCTCTTTGAAGGAGCAACCTGTTTAGTATACCCATTTGCCAGATTCCAAATCTCCATAAATAGACCACTTGAGGACCTCCATAAACAGGCCACCTCTCTATGAAGCCCAGACCGAGGTTGGTCGCTATACCGAGGTTCCACTGTAACGTAACGAGCGATAATCAGTGTTCGTGCGATCTTTGAAACGCCGCCGCCTCTTGCTACACTTGTAGTGCAGGCGGTGATGCGACGCGACGGCGCGGAATAATGACAGTAATAGGGAGAACCTTGAGGCCTCTCATCCGCCGACTTATCGTGGCCTCGCGTCTTGTTGGCTTTTGCTCGAAGCCTCAGCGCCGAATCGGTCCTGACAGTTGTAACAAGCCTGGCTGACTGGGAAAAATTGACCAAGTCAGCTGATGAAAAGCGCACTTATGGATAAGAACTTTTACATCTGTTTGAAGACAAACAACAAGGGCAAAGTTGTTAGCGGAGTCGGTGAAAAAGGAAGCTTGGGGGTTTTAGCTCCTCAACGGTGGTGGGAAAGATGCATTAGCTTGGCTGCTTGTTAATGAATCGGTTAGAGGCTTATTTCGTTTACAATGCCGCCACTGCCGTAAAGAAAGAAAATGATGGGAAAAAATGGCATTTGTTGTGATTAGCGAGCTAGTTAGTCGGTGAATGGGAGTAGCAGGTAAATAAAGTGCTTTCAAAAGTTTTTCTTCTTTTGAAGATATCAGTTGTCACGATATTAACACGTCGCCTGCATCCGCACTTCAAAACGTAATTTATTAATTGTAAACGGTGCGACATAGTTCACACTATTTACGCAATCTAAATGTGAAATATCATCCCTAATGATATCGAAATACAGCGATAAATTACCGTTTTCTAAGAGATAATTATCAGCCGTAGATCATGGGCGTTTTGTAGTTGCTTAAAAAGCCTCGGCAGCCCATAAATAAGAGTTGAAAGCTTTTGTTGTCTCCTCGTGACATGTATCTGATGTGGGGTTGTATCACCTCCGACATAGCTTGTGCGCATAAAGTCGTTTGTAGCTGTCTGCTCTACATTAACCCCACAGCCCAACAAAGACACGCTAATAATTATTCCATGCGAGCCATAAATCTCCAGTCAGTGGCCGACTGCATTACAAATGGCGCTGTTTAGTTATAGTTAGTCATCGTGGTTTTAGAAGCCTCATATTGCAAACCCTTTGCTTACTATTGCAGGTTAGAAGGAAGCTGAAAGAGTCAATTTCGACCAAACAAAGCCTAAAATTAGTTCACTTTCACCAATGTGGATGTGTGATTTATCTAAACACATTGGACATCTATCATAGAAAATTACAAACGCACCTCTATTTAGCCACACTTATTTTAGAAGCTGCGTTGTAAAATGTAACTTTATCAATCTTCCTTTTTTTACCATGTTAGATGACTGATTTACCAAAACATATTTTGCAAATGACAATGCTTTAAATGCTGGGCAAAGCACACTTGCTAGCTAAAACAAGCTTTGATTACTGCTGGCTAGCATAGAGCCAACAATAAGCTACAAGTTACCATGTTAAACGTCTTACTGACCTTAAAGCATTGACGATCAATCAGGCATCTATTGTAGTAAATATGAGCTTATTTTAGGCATTATCCTAGGCTGTTATACAAGCACCAAATACTGCTTGCACTTGTAAAGGGTTAATAGGTTTATTGCTGTAAGTTTTACACACGAAGCAATTAATTTGAACATGTTGGCATGATACCTAATGAAATATCACGGAGGCAGTACAATTGCAATTAATCTATGTCCGTGTGATCTACGATCTCAAGAGAGAAAAACCTACTGTTTTCTCGGCATATTTATAATGTTGACGACGACGAGATAGTGTAACGTGTCGGTGACACGCTGAATTTAAAATATAATTAATGGTGGCCATATATCGTGGATAACAACTAGATTTCTATGCCGGGGACACGTAATTACCTACGTTGCTATGATGCTGATTACTCTTGGCTGACAACAAGACAAATTGACCGACGTTATCGAGTTATTCACTCGCCTTTCATTGTCCATCTGCTGAGACGAAATAAATGGCGCAAAGGGCAGAGGTTACAGCCGTGAAATTTTACATTGCTGCTTTAGATGATACAAGTACAAAAGTGTGATTTTTAGAAAGCTGACCTCAAGTGGCAACAATTGAAGTACAGTAGAACCTCTAATTAAGACTACCTCCACAATAAGACCACTTTTATAATAAGAACATATCTATCAAACCCAAGCCTTCATAAATAGGTCACAGTGAACCTCCCAAAAGAGATGATCTGTATTTAGAACACTGTAGGTCCCCAAGTTTGTCTTATTTGGATTTTCTAAAGATGTAAAAGCAATGATTTTTAGAAAGCTGACCTTAAGTGATGAACATTAAAATACATTTATTACATGTAAAGTGCTAGTTTGGCAGGTCTTGCCACTTAGGTTGTAGGAAAATTGCTAAACTTGCCGTATTTATACAACTCTATTAATCATGTTTTCGGACAGTTAGAATATAGCCATTGACACTACATGGTCTTCCCCAAGCCAAATTACTGTTTTAAATATCATTTTTGCATGACGAGAATAATACGATCGTATTGTTTATGCAAATATATCTGTCAGCGGTGTCGATTTCGGCGAGTTATAGTTTCAACTTAATACATTTGAAAATATTAATGGCATTCTAAATTGAATGAAGATATTCAAATTGTATGTACAAAGGCATCCATCATATACTAAGTGATGATAACGACTTTATAATTGTTTAAATTATGCGTTATATGCGTTCTCAACGTCTCGTGCATAATTCAAATGTACATTTGATGGAGATCGGAATCGTTTAGTTACAATTTCAGTTAAAACACATAGCAACAAAGCATTTTTTGGTAGCAATTATATCAAATTATAATGGCAAATGTGATTCATAATCTAGTTTGCGGAACAAAAGTGGAAGCCGGTAGCAGGATACGATGGTAAAAGCTGTTGCCAGATTATGGAAGCGTTCCCTCTAATTAACGCCATCTTGCGTCGTGGGATTGCTTTCGTAATTGACAGAATACGACGACGAAGCAAAATGCGTCTCGCAGACGTCATTGTCAAAATAGCTGTTAGCTTCATCAAAAATGGAGCACGATTGTTTCAGAAGACGAAGACATAAATCACAATAATGAAATGTTGTCTGCGCCAATTTACGAGTGGGGAAGTTTCCGGACTGTTTTGTGCATGATGTCACTACTACAGGGTTTGACAAGATGATTCCTACTACAAGGTTTGACAAGATGATTCAAATAACTAATATTACATGTTTATTACTGGCTTTTGAATTTTAAGTGGACTTTTAACGATAGGGTTATTCTGTTTGTATTTTTAGAGTCTCTGCTGTTTTAATGATTTCCTACATGATTCAAAAATCTGATATTACATGTTTATTACGTGATTGTGAATTTTAAGTGGACTTTTATCTACAGGGTTTTTCTGTTAATGGTTTTACATGAATACTATAAGTATTACACAAATTACTATTTTTTACCGTAGTAATTTACTATGTTGTTTGTGTTTTCTTAGAAACCAGAGTTAGCCATTGTTCAAAATGCGCTGTGTTTTAGAATTCCAGTATCCTAGATGTCAATGTTATTTAGGATAAAACATGAGTGAAGATAACCATCCTTTTGTGTGATGCATGTTCATATGACTATTTGACTGCAATTTACAAAATATCTCGCACAAAGAAGACATTTCTGTTGAATAGTTCTTTAAAAAAAAGTTTATTACCCAAACAAGCTGGTATAAGGCAGACTAAATTGCAGACGACATTGTCGGCTATCTTCTTCGCTTTTATGTGGACGTACAATGCACTGATTGACGGCAACTGACTACCGTAAACTCAGTTTGTCAAACAGTGATAGATAGCGATAATTTGCCAATCACGCCAGTATTATTAAGGCGCATTTTAAACATAATGTGTCATGACAACATTGCATTCAGGTAGAACACATGTCAGTGTTGATGAAGAGGGAGTTTGGGAGAGTTGCAGTAGAGATTTCATCGATGCAAATACATTAAAACCTCTCTATTAAGACCACCCATGTGACCGGTCTCATGGTCTCAATAGAGAGGTGCTCTGTGTACAGAGGTTCACGGTGGTCTTTTTATTAAGGCTTGGGGTCACAAATGATAGTCTTACTATAGAGGTGGTCTCTTTAAAGACGTGGTCCTAATTGGAGGTTCTGCTGTAAGAAAGAAAACCATAATGAAAAGTTTGCGCAGGCCGCCGTGATAACGGTTGACAGGCATTTGATATGTGATGAATGTAGTTTCTTATCGCAGCAAATGAAATATTCGCTAATTCATTTCATTATTGCCTTAAAAAGATCTGAAGGGGCTGGCTTTTCGAAGTCTTTCACTATGAAATTGATGATGATGTTTGCCTCAGATGTGACCGTAATATTGGTGCCTCATGAAAGTACTGCCAGAGATTAGCTTGATGAATTACACTTTTCAAAATGAATATAAAATCTCGCCACAATGCACACGTTTCGTCCTTATCTCGTATTTAATTATAGAGCGCTCCAAGTTAGGATACGTTTACGCTGCTATTTGCTTGATGAATGAGATGCAATGAATAAAGTCTTGTTAATTAAGAAAACAAGTTTATTTGTATTTTGCCATCTGCAATCAAGATAGAGATAAATGGAAGGTTATAAAGTGTGATTTGTGAACGTATTAATTTATCGGCACAAAGATAAGTAGCAGGTGACTCAGGGTTTTATGCAAGATGCACGATAAAACTGGAGAAAAACTTGTGTGGAAAGTGTGTACACTTCATGCATGAAACTTCAGTTTTTAAAGTACTCTGACTATAAGTTCAAGTTATATCAACTGTATTAAGTAGAATTGATGTCTAATGCTGGGAATAACAATGTTATGTCATAATATTTTATATTATAAACTGCCCTGATAACTTGGAATTTGGAACGCTCAAAATTATTATCAAATCTTTATATTCATCTTGGCAAGTCTAGTACTTGTGCTTACATTATTTGATTACTTGAAATATGTTGATAAATTTATTCACTGTTTGAGATGCTAGATGGAAAAAACGTTGGTTTGTAAAAAGTGTATACAGACCCTGCATTAAACTTCTTATTTTTAAAATAGCCTACAAGTACATCTATATTTGCCTAATGACATTATTACATATAAACTAATGCAATTGTACATCAGTCATTCCAATCGATAGATAACTTGTACAAAGACCACTTGGAGGAACTGTCTTCAAGTAGTCTCAATGAAGAAGTAGTCTCTTTATGGAGGTTGGTGGTGGTTTATTTTGAAGGCTTGGGACTGTGACGTATGGTCTTGCTATAGACGTGATCTCTTTATTGAGGTGGTTTTAATTGGAGGTTCTACTCAAACTGACGTTTTGCACAATACGTCATTTCATTTCTCAAAATATTCTGCATACATATGCCAGCCTTCTGCGACTACTTAGTAAACATCAATATCCGTTATTTCTGACCGTCAGCCATAATTACCGTGGCAACGGCAGACAATTACTTCCTGGCAGACGCTGTCAATCATGTCTGTCCATTAGCAACCAGTACAAACTGTCAATCACCGCCATTAGCAGTAGTTACAGCTGTCAATCATCACCGGCAGGAAGCAGCTAAGCTGTCAATCATTCCAGCAGCGCCTAGGTGGGGTCTGTAAATAATTGCTGTGTTTCATCATCGTCTTTCTACTGGAATCTCTTTTAAACTGCACATATTCAGTATTGCAATATCTACCCGTGGGTTCAGTTGTGTCGTTTAACTGGAGTAATTCAGATTATTAGACCTGCGTCACAAGCAAAATCAAAAAACCCTTTTTCTTTGCCTTGTGAGATCGCTCGTTGACTGAATCTAAAATTTTACAATGTTTTCATTGGCCGAGGCTATAAAAAGTATTCCAAGAAATTTTGACATTGAATAAGGCATTATTTTCAATAACCTCTGAACTGAAAAATAAGCGGTCCCTGCATCTTTTTAAGGTACTATATAAGACCATCTAAATGCTATGGGCTTTTAGGTTGAAAAATTGACAATTTACAGAGTGGGCTTTTAGATGAACGTGTATGTACAGCTGGTTCTGCTAACTTTGCTTTTCTTACATGTTGCTGATTTCTGCTCATGATCAGTAATGTTATGTAGAGATTTGGTTGATTTACACTTACTTCTATCAAACATTTGTCCACGAATCTCTGTACTGAAACTGAGCAAAAGTCAGCAACATGCTAGAAAAAGCAGAAGTTACCAGAAACACTTGAAACATGCATCCAATCATGACCTTGAGCCAAAAAGCGCCAAACCTATCAATCATCCCATTGGAGCTGTCAATCAAACCCCAAACAGCTGTCAATCATCCCAGTTAGGCAATAAATCGTATGTGTAGTTGGCAGCTCCCTCTCCCCTGCCAATTACGGCCCTATCAAATATGCAGTCTGCTTGCTTTGTTGCATGTAAATATAATGCGGAGAGACCCGGGGGAGGCTGGTGGAGCGGCGGAGCATATTGTGATGGCTGTTGCTCGGTCTTTATGGCAACTTTAGTGCCAGATATGATAATTCTTTTGTTTCTGTGTTAAATGTTCATTTTCTGAAATCTTTGAGTATGAGTGATGTAGTAAAATGAATTGAGCACTTAGAATATTGTTTGATTAAAACTATGTAGTTCTGTCACATATTTTAAGGGCTGTTCTTTTTGTTTGTATAAAGACTTTATAACCAGATATGATAATTCTTTTTTTTTCTGTGGTATAAAAGACGAATGTTCAAAGGGCGTATCTAAGATCAGTTCATTTTTGTTTGATATATTTAGAACATGAAAGAGTAATATAAATCTATACATTCAATCACACTTTGCATTGATATATATTACATGCCGGAATGAATTATATGTACACCAGGTCATTGGTATATTTCTCATCCATCTAATGCAGAAAGACCTGAGGGAGGGTGTTGTGCAGACTTAATAGCCAGATGCGATGGAATTCAATGAATCTTTTGTTTCTGTGTTTAATGTTCATTTTCTGATATGTGTATCTTAAATTTTTGTTAGACATAATAATGTTGTGAAAGGGATTGAGTGATAATTAAAGATATGAATCTATGTAGAGCCTTGTGGAACACTAATTTCAAGTCTTTACTTTGACTTAACCAGATATGATGTAAAATCTGTATAACCAAAGGAATCGTTTAATTTCTACATCGTATCTAATGGAAAACAAATTTATTAACTATGTATCGTGCGGATAATCCCGGTATACATACTAGAAAACATAAACACGGTTCACTTTTAAACGATTCCTTTGAGTCTGTGTATTTCAAAGTTTACTTTTGAGAGATCAGAGGAGTGAATGATCAATGTAGGCTAAAGTTCTATTGTGCCGTATACTCCACAGGGAGTTGATAAATTTAAATTCAGTGTGAAAAGGATGCAACATAAAACTAAATTGTCAGGCATAATAATTTCACCATACTGACAATTCTAGTCTAACGTGAAAATAGAATGTTATCAAAATGCTACACATAATTTATTTGTAAAGTAATCTCCAAAGACATATTGGTAACATATTAACATTGGAAATAAAAGATATTATAAACACAGTTGTAAATTCAACATTTTTGACAACATTGTAAAGTAAAGAGTTAAAAAACATTGTCATAAATTCAGCATTTTTGACCACAATTGAAATAGAATAGAAAAAACCCCAACACTTTAAGCATAAACATAACATTTTTGGCCACATTGGAGATCAAAAGAGTTAAAAAAGACACAAGCATAAATTCAAACCTTTTGACCGCATTGGAAATAAAAGAGTTGAAAAACACAGGCATAAATTTAAATGCCTTCTTCATATCATCATCAATTGGGCATATATTTTCTATTAAAAAGGATCGCGTCACCCAAACGACTGTATAAATGCACCTTTGACGCTATAAATTGTACGGACCTGATTGCAGGTATTAACAAAATGGACGTGTATATAGTGTTGTTCCCCGCTATAAATCTTCCTACGTTTCCGCGATAAAGTTATGTTATCTGTACATCATGCTTTATATCCAAACATGATCACCGCAGCAGCTATAAATATTAAACAGGCATTAGTCATTTTCTGCTCTAAACTCCCACTTGAACAATAAATTTATTAGAGATAAATCAGCTTGCTCTTGAAGCGAGGTTGCTTTATTTGTGTAAATTAGTTGTCGCTGGTTTTAAGGACTTTACAGTATGTGCAGAGGGATTTTGCTATCAGTTTTATGGTTTTTGTTTTTCAGTAACCTTCATGTGCTGATGATTTCTTTTGTTCAAAAGTCATTCAGTTTATTTATCATTGATGATTTTCTTATGACTTAATCCACACTTATAAAGTGGAATGTATGGTAATTAGACATGCTAGGGGGCTACCATGTAGTAAGGCCCAGGGAGAGGAGTATGAACAAATTAAGTCATCCAATCTCTGGCCGTGATAAATGGTAGCCCCCTAAATTGTAATGTATTAATTTATCAGCAAAAAGATAGTTAAACGTTTTTATGCAAGAAACAACGTAAGACAGACACATTTATAAAAAATGCATACACACCCCTCATGCAAGAATTAGTACAGGTTAGCCCCTTTGAAATGAACCATTGTATACTATTTTAATGCAAGTCTATTCTTGATTTTCTGTTAGTGCTTGTTTATATAATCCAAGTGGGATGCCATCACCTTACAGCTTAATACCGCAGCAGTATATGCCTGTGCCAGTTGTCATGATCAAATTTATGTTATATAACGATAATAATCGATTTCTTATGACTTTCTTATGACTCAAAGAGCACTTATTGTTTTTGTTATCTTTCATACAATCTTTGATGACAACACAGGCACCAGGATGAGACATAATGATGATGACATTATTTGATACCACAGTATATGATGATGGTGGAGTACGTATCCAGTGCTTCTCATCATAACGTGAGATTTTACTGTCCACGCTTCCCCTCTAAATATATAAGCATTGAATAGGTGAATAATTTGATAAAGTTGTGATGCTTTTTACCATTATGGAATTTCTATGATTCAGCTATGGAAGTGTATTTCATAATCTTTTATTAGCAGTTGTTGACTGAACCAATCTCTGATGAGATCACGGGCTCCAGGATGAGACTACGCGATGCTGCAGCAGCGGATGCTGGTGTAGTAGCCAGTGCCTGTCGCTCTACAGTCGGTGGCGTGTCCCGACGAGCACACACCCGTCACGATCTGACAAAAATATGTATCAGACACATACTCAGCTTTTTGTATTAAAGGGGATTCAGTTTTTCTGTTTACGGCAAATCATCCAATAAACACCGTTACTAGTTCCCTGAAAATTTACTATTTAGTCTTATCAGAAGGAAATTTGCCACTCAAGGAGGGTTCAACAACTTCAGCTGAACCACCCAAACCTCTCCCTGAGGACAGACTTGAGTATGAAACTCAAGAAAATTTTCTCACAGACCACAGGGCTAGAAACTATCAAAAGTAGTTGGCCATCATACAAGTGTATGGGGCTTATTATGTCAATCTTGAGAGCTAGAAAAAAGTAGCCTGCTCATCTGGATGTAAACTTTTGAAACTATCTTGACCTAGCTAATATCAGCCACCACAGGGCCGTCTGCTAGGCCCTGTTGTGTAGCATGATATGATAATGGTAGACTTTTCCCACCTGGTTGTCGGCGCACTCCACGAGGTGTCCCTGCATGGCGTTGATCCACTGACACGTGCTGGTGATCACCGTCTGGCTGTGGTCTGGGAGCACAAAACATTATGTCAACAGGACTGCCTTATATTACAGAAAACTGCATGTCAAGATGATAAAATAATAAGAAAAGTTTGAAATAATAGGATTTGTAATGTGTCACCATCTAAATGACGAATATTTTGTGATAAGGGAGTGGCAATATGCTAATATGACAACCCTCCCAAGAAAATAGCCCTCCAATAGGCCATGAACACTTCTTGGTAAAAACAAGCTACACATACCAACCTATGGCAGCATGAGGTCTTTATTTTATGCTCAAGCACCAGAATTGTGGCTAAGCAAATTTTATAAACACATACCTATTACTTTGCATTCATACTTTGGTCACAGGACAAGTACATGAATCGTACTCAAATCCAAGTACCAAGTACAATGATTGAACGTTTTAGCCCGCCCTCTTTGGCTGTGTTCTCACCATTACAGCACTGTATTGCACATAAAGATGTTAATATCTCACCATCGCAGCACTGTATGCGCGTGTAGATGTTGTTTCCACAGTCGGCCGACTCCCCGGACGTGCAGACGGCGTTCACCGTGAGATCCGACGTGCACTCGAGGTACACGCCCTGGGAGTTCTGCAGCGGCTGGCAGTACTTCTTCTGCGGCTCTGAACATAGAACAAGTGTCATAATCAGATCCAGAGTCGGAACACACAGGGGGAGGGTCGTACTTCTTTTCTTGGTCTACATGAAAATTACATTAAAAAAGTATATTGGTGTACAGGAATCTTGAAATTGCGGAAAATTCTAGATAAGCAATATCAAAATATAGAGGTTCTACTGTTGTTGAAACCCAGAAGAGCGCACAAACTTTTTTCCCGTACACCAATAGGAGAAACCTATTATTTCACATTTACACAACAAGCTAACAGGACTGTACCTTGCAGGCCTGTTTCCCTGCAGCACTTGAGGATGGTGAACCAGCCATGGGACTGGGAGCAGTCGGGCTGTCCCCCCGAGGTGCACAAACCAACGGCCGCGAAACCCTGCTGGCAGTACGCGTCCTCCCCCTGACGGACCCCACTGAGGAGAGGTTGGTGAGTTTCAGTTAGTATGTTTGATAAAGGTTTTATAACTGTTGGGCCAAATATTATCAAAATGCTTGGTGGTTGTGTAGCCCAGATTCAGATATACCTCAAGTATAGGTCATATTGTCATATATGTATGGTCATAAACGACACTAAATTTGTGGCAGTCACACCAAGAAAGCACTGGCCCCAAATAAGCCTCTAGTGGACCAGGGCCACAGGACTATCCATACATTCACTTAGATGGGATTGTTGTTGGTGAATGTTTTACTTGTGTTTTCATAGGCCTGTTAGTCCAGTGCTTAGTGACCAGTGGATCCAGCAGGTTTTTGAAATAATGAGCATACAGCAAGGACCCGTTTGAAAATTCAACATCAAATCCTAGATGTAATTTTTTAAGGAACATAGATACATAGAGTACATGAAACAACCTTACTCACTGTGTGTGGCAATCGTTTCGGTCGATTCCGGCAAATGCTGTCCCAAGAACGCAAAACAGGACGAGGATATTCATTGTTACGGTGTATCTGTAGTTATGCGAGTTGGTTTTTGTTCTGCATAGTCTCTTATCGCAATGACTTTCAGAAACACCATGTGGATATTATCTTTTAGTTCACACATGTGTATGACGAGGCAAAAACAGTTTTAGCGTTTCCTATAAAAAACAGTGCACATGGTCTCATTAGATTGTCAGATTGTCCTTATAAAGGGGCTCATCATTGTCTTTTTATAGAGGAGGTTGTATTTGGACATTATACTTATTTAATATTTCACCAATGGAAGAGCATACTGGTCTCAATAGAGAAGCGGTCTTTTTTTATTGAAGTCACTTTAAATGTCTTTGTGGAGGTTTGGTTCATGGTTTAGTATTGCAAAAAATTGTCTCATATGCCCTGGTGTTCTGGGCGCATAAAATCGAAGTCAGGGCACATCAAATCTTAGGCTCCTGTGCCCTGGTGGGTACACCATAAAAGTTATTATATTTTAGCCAAACCCAACTGTCATATCCACAATGTATTCCTGCGGTTTATCTGCTGTTTAGCTAAGATATTTCACTGCACATAAAAATGAGGTCAGGGCACATGGATTTGGAACATCACGTGCCCTGTTGGTCACGAGAAAATGAAAGTTAGTGTCAAGCCCTGCTATAGTGATGGTCTCTTCATAAAGATGAAGGTATTTGGAGATTCTTGGGTATCATATCAGACCAAACTCGACCCACTGCCAAGCAGACAACGAATTGCTATAGAATCATTCCTTAAAGACCATCAAGTGGTCTCATTAGAGGTGGTCTCTTCCTGTTACTGAGCTTAAGGGTCACAAAAATATTGTCTGAGTACAGAGGTGGTCTTAACTGAAATTCTAGGTAAGCAATATTTAGATGACAAGTTTCTACTGTATTGGTTTAATAAGTATTTTATTGCAATTGATCTACAGTAATACAACTATATAAAAACATCTTTCTACTGTATTTTATTGTATCAGTGCCAAGCAGCCAGCGAGAGCCAGTTATGAAGTGCGGGTCGGCGCGGTCAACCACACGACAGCCATTGCGGCATTTTCATTTATTATCCATGTTAATAAGCCCGGCCGGGAACAAAAGTCATCTGCTCGGGGAAGAGTTTGCGCCCCTCACTGCAATTATTGCAAATAATGAAAAACGGGGCCAATTTTTGCTGCTTGGAAGATATTTAGTATTTGTTGGAGTTATTGATGATAAATTGTAAAAATTAACCATACTACAGTAGATTATTTTGTGTAGATTATGTTTATTAAAACCTCATCAGTTCAAAACCTTTTTCAACACAAAAATGCAATCTGACATGAAATTTACTATGTATATTTGGGTATTAATAGATTTAGAACAGTTTCTATGTATTTTTTAAATGTTAGATTATGTAGATTATGTTTTTACAGACAGATAAGTGTACCTCCATAAAGAGACAACCTCTATTGAGATGACTTAAAGCCTATCGCTGGGTGGTTTTAATAGAGAGTTGTATATCACAAAATAAGTCTGTTCCTTTATAACTTCATACGGTGAGAGTGCAATTGTTGCTCGTCACTTACTTCCACTGTGAGAGAAGCCATGTGCTTTTATGGTGCGTTTATCTGCCTCTGAAACTCACATACACAACATAGACTTGTCAGCATCCATATCTTTGTCTTTGTGTCGCGTGTCACAATCTACAATAGAGTTGCCCTTCGCCAAATCACGCATATAAGGACATTTTTCAGGGATGTACAATAAAACCTGCAATTAAGACCTCCCCTATATGGAGGTCACCTCTGTAATAAGACATTTTTTACCTCCCAACCCTTTACAGTTGAACCTCCATACCAGCAAACTTCTGTAAAGAGACCACCTCTCTATTGAGACCAGTTGCAGGCAACGTAAAGGTGGTGTTAATATAGAGGTCCCACAATATCTTTTAGGTCTTTGTGTAGTGGTTATGAGGCCATCTTTCTTGGGCGTAAAGCGTCCACCGAGCAATCTCTATTCAAATCATGACTGTCGGGTGAGCATAAGCAGTATGTAAAGCGCGCTCCGCCACCTTTTATTATCAATTTAGAGTCATCCGCTGGGCGTAAATTCTCCCGGCAAACTTTGTCGACGAGGGTGGCTGTCGTTGTACGACACTCGGGAGCGTGTTTTGCACTGAATGGGGCAGTGTCGCGAGGGGGGCGGGGTGTTTATGAGACATACTTGTGGAGATGAGAGTATTAGATTGGCGCTATATATGGACAAGTTGAAGTTGAAATGAGTAAAGAAAAATGTGATTCGTTTAAATTTTGAGCTACAAGAGTAGCTTTTAATCTTGATCATCATGTTTCAAGTTATGCATGTATTTGGGTTATTGAAGTTCTAGAAAAATGTCCTTACATTTTAACGGCTGAATGGGGTGGAGATTCGCAGTATTTTATGGCAATGTTGCTGGGAGGTGAGATGGGGCCTTGGAGACTGCAATGCTAGTATTCAAGTTACTAAAGATTACTTGCTTCTTGGTAAAGATTGCATGAAAAATTCCTGTTTCAATCAAGATTTATTGAAATAATTTTAATAGATTAACAGGAAAATACATGTAACACTTATCTGCATACATTTGCCTCGTTGAAATTTGCATAAAACCATTGCGTTCCTATAAGCAGACGACCATAAATCCATAACCGGTGAGAATGATGTCTTTACGACCTGTTGGCTGCTTCAATTTATCTTGTAATATTTTATATCCCTGTTAAATTCTATTATGGACGTCGTAAAAGCATAATTTTGTCACCTAATTCAGTACCGAACCCGAGATTTCTCAAGTAAAATATTGGAGGACCACTTGAAGATCACTTTATTGGAGTGGGTTTAGGAGAATTTACGACGGGTTTGAATAATCATTTTACCGTATATTTGTGTGCCAAGTGTTTATATTGCAGCTTACCGTTGATTTGTAGGATGTTACTGAGATTTACAAGCGGTCAAAGTCGTTACTTATGTGTTAGTTATGGATTTATTGATATCAACCCTGCTTCTAGAGATTCAAAATTTGCGACAGATTCATTTGATGGAAAAAGTAAGACGTGGGTACTTTGGATCAACACATAGAAGACTATTTTAATTTTAAGATTGGCTGACACGTGTGATTGTTCTGTTTCCTAAACCCAACCATCTAAAGTATTAGAAAGCTTTCAGTAGGTGATCTGGAAATCTCCAGTTATGTTATATACCAGGGATACTTTTTCTTATACAAATATTCAAATTAACTTGATTTGATTAGCTGCAGACACCAGTAACTTATGTATATTGACGGTGCCGTTGATAATTGGCACAATACTGGGGTGGAAAGTTGTCCTTCAGTCACTCCCTTCACACACACTATTGTATTTGGTGTCTCTATCCACTTCGCACAGCATTACCACTATTAGACCACCTGGAAGTGTAGTCTTGAGTGGTCACAATAGAGGTTTGAATTCATGAAAACGGTCTTAATGTAGAGGTAGCCTGTTTGTTGAAGTTTTGGCTCACAAAAACGATCTTATAATACAGGTGGTCTCTGTGTGAAGCTGATCTAAATTATAGGTTATAGTGTAGGTTGTCCTTCAGTCACATACACACACACTGTCCCCCACCCACCCATCGATCTTCACTGTTGGGAAAGGGGAGGCATGCACCCCTGGACCCCCTTTCTCTGTCTGCCAGTATAGTGTAGGTCATCCTTCAGTCAGTGCATTCTACCCATCCATCTTCTCTGGCTCCATCCGTCCTGGAGATGGTCATTATGAGGGTGTGATGCTCCCACTGTGGTCATTGACAAACCACATGTACCGTCCACCACTCAACAATACATGTCTACAGTAGAACCTCCCTATTAACACCACCTTTATGAAAAGACCATTTCTCAAGGTTTTCTTATTTTCAAGCCTTCATAAAGAGACCAATATTAACTTCCATAAAGAGACCACCTTTCTATTGAGATAACTTGAGGCCAACCCCTTGGGTGGTCTTAATCGATATGTGTACTGTAGTTGTTGTCATGGTTCAATCTTGATCTATGTTGGGGGAGTAATCTATTGCATGTATTTTCATGCAATTTGATCACTCACCTCCACAACATTCAACCATGGATTTGTACATTGTGTATGCAATTTGGTCTATTGTAAGCATCATGAAAAGTGCATTATTTGATGGTTATTGAGGTTTACTACAAGAATACCATTGGATTTATAATAAACATTTAATTTCATGGATGGAACATACATTCATTGATAGATCTAGGTTAAAAAAAAAGTGAGGGCACTCATCTGATGTTCAGTGATAGTTCAGTCATAATAAAAGGGGAGGTTCTCCAAAAGTATTGCTTAATGCAGTTTTTGGTAGGATGCTGTTGAAATACTTTGGCCACAAATATGAGAGTTTTACAAAGATCCGATAGCCATTTGATAATAAGTCAAATTAAGTCATAAAATGGAGCGAATGGAAAGATCTAGATTTTCAAAAAAGACGCAATTGTCAGAATGTTCTAGTTATATCTAAGTGTCCCAGCCGTGGATGATGTTGAACAGGGAAAAGGGAAAAACACTGAAGTCCAAAGCTATGTTCACAGATTCACAGAAAACTATTTTCCCTGCCCGGGTGTTTGAATAATCTGACTTCTACTATACTTGATTCTCACAAGCAAAGTGCAGTCAGTTTGGAATGAGTTCTCTCAACGCCCCTTGATAATACCCTGATAAGAGATAAAAACCACGTTGCCCTTTAGGACATGAACTAGTAGGTCATAGCTCCGACATAAAAATCGCATTCGGCATTTCATCTATCACGATAGGCAACAATGTAAAATTCGACATTTTACTACACAGCAATCTATTATTATGATAAGAAACAATGTTTCAAGTGACGATAACACATTTTTGAACTGTGCAGTTCAAAGGAATTACAAAGGAGTTACATCATTTCCTCTCTCTATCGATGTATCAACACTCCAGTGTGTTGTGATGATGATGTTAGTACATTGAGTTGAAAACTTGAACTATAATAGACTCCTCAACAGGGTAAAACCAACAGTGCCACAGCAGTTTTTTGGCCTGTGTCTGTAGAAACATTTCCACACTCCAAAAACCGATTCAGTTTGAAATTCTTCTGTATGCACCTACAAAAGTAACCAATATTGAAAGATACATGTTAAAGATGATGCTGGAAATGTCTAAAATTGCTTTATAATAAGACAAAGGTCCAGAGTGTGTACTTCTTGGACCCCATGTAGGGCCGTATCTGTGCCATCTGTGATCTTATAAGATAAACACAAATGTCATTTATGTCAAATTTATGCTATCATAAAGTCATGACGGCAGTTTACGTAAAGTTATAAGCATTGTTCAATCACAAAGCAATAATAGTAATATGTGTGTGACCGACATTTGATGATTATACACTGGTAACATGGATGTCATGAATTGCATGATGATTTCTGTGTATAATTTTGTTTGTGTACTATATATTTAATATTCATGTTTTCTATATACTGACTACCCAACCAAAGGTGAGGTTGTCACATCAGCATACATTGCACAATAGACTGGGTTGATACTGACTTATTTGAGCATTTCATGTTTTGTTTTGTTTTCCAGGCATACGTGAAAAGAAATGTAATAAATAAAGCACTAAAACGAAAAAGTTGAAAAGTTATTAACTTGAATACAGTAGAGTTCATTACAATGGATGTTTCCTAATTATGGCGTGACTTATTTTGATGCATGGGTTTTTTTTGTACGTGTGATATACTTTTGAAAGTGAGACTTGTTACTGGAAAATGTTTAAAATGTATAGTATTTTGCAAAATAATTGAAATAAAGCTTTTTCCATGTAAAAATTGCCGAGTTTGTTTTTGTTTGGTGGTAGTAAACCTTGCTTTAGAAATAACATGCCCGAAGAATCAAGTGGGCATCTGTCTAAAAATTATGTGGAAGCTATATGTTTGTATATTTGAACAGCTTGAATAACATATATCCATGCAATATTTCTTGCTAATGACAAAATTCTAAACATCAGTCAAATTGTGCAAACAAAGAATACAAATATGCATTGTGTTAATCTGCTCTTCAAAATTGATTTTCACTTCCTACCGTCCATTTGACTGTGAACTGCCCCACATCAAATGTTCTACATTATTAACTTCTGAATGTGAAATATGCCAAAAATCAGGCATGGTAACAGAGAGGTTATACTGTATAAACCATTGCTGGGAAGCATCAGCACTCTACCATTGCTGATGTAGAGACCACTATCATTTGTAACATTGCCATGCTGTTCCTATGATGTGCACAGGACACTGATGATCCCTGAGTGACCATCATAAACCGCCATAAAGAGACAACAACCACTATTTACAAGACCTGACAGCCAGCCCTTGTGTGATGTTAATTCTGAGTACTGATACATACAAACTTGGAACAGTACTATACAACATTATGGTACTGCTAATATGATGACATTAAGAGGCCATCTCTATTTAGACTACATGAGGCCATGGACGTTCTGATGATGATGGTATGCTGTACTACTATTCATCAGCCCTATGTAACATCGCCTGTCTGATGGCTGCTGTCTACTGACGATCCCTGAGTGACCATCAGCCCGCCACCATGACCACTGTCCATCTCACCCACGACGCGGAGATGACCGATTAGCCCCGCTGATGGAATAATGAACGCCAAATGAGTCGCTGGTGGGCACATTTGGATGCATGATGCATGGGGGTGGAACGAGGGGGTGAAAGGTCATTATCATTATCAACATTGGCCATAGATGAGTGTAGTGGAACTTGTAATTGAGACCACTTACATGAAGAGACCACCTCTAGAATAAGATCTTTTCTCACAGTCCCGCACAAACCATGCATATAAGAGGCTCCGGGGGTCATGGAGGATGAAAGGCCATTATCATTGCCAATGGCAAAAAGGGTGATCATTATGAACCATATAATTCTACCAGAGGCTATGTCCAAAATAGAATCATTCTTTGTGGTTCACATTAAGTTCACTACACAGACAAAAATAAGAGCCAAACGGGCCTTTGGTGGTAGTTCACTAAAACCCCACTCAAAACCAAACTATCAATGAGTGTTTTTTTTTAAATTCAAACTACTTTGGAAAAAATGACCATGACCACAAGATTTTCAAACCTGGCCCCTGCCCCACAAACTGTCATGCTGCTGTTGCCTGCTCGCCCCCCACCCTCCCTCCTGGCCAGCCATCTATCACCCCAGCGACAGCAGTGACAACCCCCCACGGGCGCCTCATTACTGGCCACAATGCCTGTCCATGTAATAACACACGGCGCGCCGCAGGTGGCTCGATCCCGCTCAGACATAAATCCAACTGACGACAGCATCTCACATTGATCTCACATGTTCGGTTTTAAAATGTACGGTGGAACCTCCAATTGAGACCACCTTTATAAATAAAGAGACCACCTTTGTTATAAAGCCATTTGTAGTGGTATAGTGCTGGCCAAATAAAGAGAGCACCCACAAACCTTCACATAAAGAGACCACCTTTCTATTATGACCATTTTAGGCCAGCCCCAATGTCTTGATAGAGAGGTTCCACTGTATCTTCCCCTCTCACGTGCTCTGTTTTACAAGACAGACAGGCCCCAGGGTCAGAGGTCAAGAGGGCAAAGATCGTCCATTTCCCCAGGCGGCACTGATGGTCAGTTTAGCGACTGTCTGTTGACATAAATTCAAAAAAAGCGTCAATTTTTCCTTCAGTCGCTTGTTTGCTGCGCTGTTAAAAAAGGCGGGAGGTTCGAGAGGTTACCGAGAGGTCACTGTGGGGGGTAATTTATCCCTATATGGGTTTCTGTTGCTGCTAGTAGATGTTTGGCTTGTCAGATGGTAGTTTGTGGCTGTGACAGAAGCTTGGTGGTGTTTCAAACTCTTTAGCGACTGAATTGGTAAAAAAACTTTACGATTACTTGGTGTTCGGGTCAATCAGATACCCATAGTGGTAAATTGTAGCTTATTTTAGACTTTATTCCAGGCTGCAGTTGTAGGTGTTGATAACTATGTTACTAACCAGCCAGTAAAGAAGAAGAAAGTCTAATATAAGCTCAAGCTCACGACCATGTGCATATATGTCCTATTGTCCTGGGGATTACACATCACAGCATTAAGGTAAGTCAGACTCCCATCTTGGTACACTTGAGGTTATTCTAGGTTTTATTCTATGCTGCAATAGTGGGCATCAATGCCAGTAAAGGGTTAGAAGGTTAGAGATGTTGGGGTTGTCAGGTGGTAGTTTGTGGGTGCGACAGAAGTCTGCAGTTCCCTTAGGAGGTAGGAGGGGGTTGATTACTAGTAGAGGGCACCACGTGACATTCAACAAAGTTTATGGCGGCATGAAAGCCGGCAGACGACATTTGGTGCAGATAAACTGCCAAAAATGACATTTCGAGCAGATGATGAAGCGACATGGGGCCAGTAGTACTGGAGATATACAGGAGAAACTCGGTACTAAGACCACTTGTAGACTGGGTTTCAATAAAGAGATTACCTCGTTATGATTGTTCCCAATGATATAGAGATTTGGCAGTGAATGGGTTTTGAAGGTGTGGCACCAATGCAAAATCATCTTATTTCAGAGGTGGTCTCTTTATACATGTGGTCTGAATGGTAGGTTCTACTGCACATCTCCAGGTGGGAACGTGAACACAAAGCGATCGGTTCTGAAGCGGGGAATGGCGAGGATGAATCTTTCCCATCGGGCGTCTGTCAAAAAGTGCCAAATCTACCCGCGGGGTGGCGGAGATGAAAGCCTCGGCTCAGTGGGGGCGAGATCGGCCGCCAGTAAGGTGGGCATCAGGTGACGACCAGCCCATCCATCAGCCCGACAGCGAGCCAGGCGGCACCCAGCCTTCATGGGAGAGTGCTACTTGGGGTGTTAGTGCACTTTTATATTGTAAAACTTCTGAAACATCGTATGAGTTTAAGGTTGTTGTTAATCTGATGTTTATATGTTCTCTGTGTCTTAAAGAATTGCCAATTGTCTGCCATTCATCTTATACCGTGTTCTACCTGGGGTGCTGTGTATAGTGAGGAAAATTAATTATCAAGGTTCTTACAAGTATGAAAAGCATTGTGATTAGACTACTTTGTTGTTTACATGTGATTTTTTGATTGGTATACTGAATGTGGTATACTATGCGCGCATGTCATTCCTACAGTGGAACCTGTCCATATGGCCAACTCCCATTTATGTGGATGCTTTTCCCTTCTGAAAGTTTCACTGTAATCATGTAATACTGAAGGCCAGATACTGATGTGCAATGGCACTTGCTGTGGTATCTAGTTTTTTTGGGTTTTTTTAAAGGGGGCATACTAATTGGATTTCATCGTTTTTGCACGCATCATCAATAGTGAACGCGCCAAAATCCCATGAAAATGAAAATTTTGGTGACACAGGGGGGGTGGGGCATATACCCCTTGCACACACACACACACCCTGGATCTGCCTATGAACCCGGTCTGCTGGGAAATTGTCAAAATGATGAAAAATGTAGCCTGGTGGGTTGGACCCAAGTCGTGCCCCCTCCCACCCATCTCCTGAATCAAGCACTGCAGGCGCCTAGCCGCCCTGCTGGCACTGTAAAGGTAACTAGTCCATTTGTCAGCCTTACTCCTGATTTTTGGCATATTTCACATTCAGAAGTTAATAACGTAGAACATTTGATGTGGGGCAGTTCACGGTCAAATGGACATGATAGGAAGTGAAAATCAATTCATAAAGAACACGAGAGTATGAATTTTTATGCATGTCTTTGTTCTACCTTTTTAATGAGTGTTCATAATTGGGATGTCATGGTTAATGGAATATATATAATACATTTTTGTACTCGATTTGTTCATTAGAGCAGGTGATATTGAAAATTGTGAATTTTATGTATTTGTCAACATTCCAATTTGACAGAAGACACTTTTAAGAAGACTTAATATCACCCATCCAATATTATCCGATTCCTTAATTTTATACCATCCTGCATGAGCAGTATATGCAATATTGGACACAGCCATATTTGGTAATAGCGCATAATAGGAGCATGTAAACACACGATGTCATAACGCAAAGTAATTTGCATGTTTACAAGTACTTGTCAAACTTGGAGTGTCCAAATGCATGGAGGGTGGTCATAGCCATGTACTTAAAGTGCTATTGGATTGACGACCTCGTAAAACATCTGGTTACGCACCTGGTTATATAGATAGAGACGTAAAATGCAGTCAAGTCAAGGCTGATTGCTTGTTCTATCTTTTGACATGGTGTCGAAAAGCATTGTGAATGCAATATACAGTTGGGGCTGGTTATAAGTCGAGCTTGAAGGGTGACCATTGAAGTCATCTGAAATTTTCAATTATAAGTGCCGTTTATAATGTTATGTATTGTGGGGTCATTTGCTAATATTTGGTTTATAATAGTTGAAACAGAGACAAAGGTCTGGGTCAGTAAATATCAATTCATGATCAAATAAACTCCACTTGCCAATATATCTTCGTATCCTTCTCATGAGTCAATGCGTGTGCCTGTTCGCTATTACCCACTCGAGTGGTCAGTTTGGAGTGGGCTCTCATGAACAGGCACCCCTTAGATTAATGGTGATGGTCTCCCTCTCCAACCTGCCAATCAGATCAACCCTTTAGAGGCTAAAGTGGCACAGTAGGATCTCCAATCAAGTCTACATTTATAAAGAGATGACCTAAAAAATAGGAGCATTTTTCGCAGTCCCAAGCCTGTACATGTATACTTAGGGAATAGTGCAAACTGTCCTAAATAGACCACTTCTCTATTGAGGCCACTTGATGGCAGACTACATTGTATTGCAGCCTAGAATATAGCCCAAAATAAACTCAAATTTACCTAAATTGATATTTGATTAGCCATCACTGCTTTCTGGTCAATGAGACATCTGTTTTGCCAAATTTGAGCTTATTTTAAGTTGTAGTCTCACAGGGTCAAGATTAAGCACTCATCTGCTCGTATTAACATGTAGAAATTCTCCAATTCTTTAGCAGGATGGGTGGATTTTTCATGAAAATAAGTAAATTTGTTCTGCTGACTTACTGCGATTGTGTCATGCATCCATCTTTGTCAATTTGAGGTTATTTTACACTTTACAATAGTGCATCTCAATTAGGACCACCCTGGCCTCAAAGTGATCTCAACGGTGAGGTGATCTCGCTATCCATTTTCACAGTGGTCTCTTTATGAAGCATTACGCTTGTTATAAAGGTGGTCTTAATATGGAAGTAACCTTAATTGGAGGTTTTACTGTATTGTATTCTGCAATAGTATCTATCAATGACTAATCCACCAATAAAGAGTTAGTGTTTTTTGTGAATAGGCACCCCTCAGATTAATGGCAAATGCCCCCCTCTCGAACCTGCCACTCCCTGGTTGATAAATGTTGACCAGTGCTCGTTTCTTGTTGTTAGGGGTGTGCCGCAGCTCAACAAATTGAATTATTGAAATTAGAAGGATCATAAATTTAGTGCAAAATCAGATTTCCCACATGGGAGTGTTGGTTAGATTAATCTGGAACGTGATTTTTGCTCACTTTTCATAATCGTGAGTTGTTGGATGTCATGTTATTAGTCAGATGAAATCTGTTTCTTGATTCCCTGTATTTGCATCAAACTTTTGTCTAAAACTGCACTGAAAAATATTAAATGTGTACTAAACTCATGAGTTGTATGTTGCCATGTATGAAGCTCAACTGCTCAAGTCAATTGAATTCTTTATTCATTCATCGATTGTACTTGCTCAAAACTTTTGTAAAGGCCTTTACACTTTACTGATAGGCCCACATTATTTACAATGCAGCTAGTGCTGAATTTGTTTCTCACTAAATAGACAAAATATTGCTAATTTGGAAATATCTTCTTTGTTTATAACTGAATATACCACATAATACATGGAATGGGACTACAAATAATCAACTCATTTACATCTCAATAAGTATACAGTACTACACGCATTTGTAACATCATAATTATCTTAAATGAAAGACTGCCTTCCAATGTTGTTAATGTACGTACTATGCATATTCCTTTCTAAATGAGACAAGGTATAATCATCATAATGGTAGCGTTGCCACCCTTTAATTACACCCCAAAGACCCGGACGCCCTGCATCGTTCCCGCATGGCACCACCAACACTTAGCGGGAGGTGCCAAGTCATTCTGGCTGATGCAGTAGAACCTCTAATGAAGGCCACCGTTATAAGCAGAACGCTTATATAATAACACTATTTTTGAATGAGCCACAAATTGACTTGAAGACACTGCGATGAACTTCCATTAGAAGACCGGCTCTATAGTAAGACCACTTCTTTAGGCCAACATGCAGGTGGTCATAATGAAGAGGTTCCACTGTATCAACCAAATTTAGCATCAAAGGTCAAGTCATTCTGTCATATAGAGTAGAACCTCCAATTAAGACCAGATCTATAAACAGACCACGTCTACAAGTCCATTTTTTGTTGTCTCAAACAATCATGAAGAGATCACTGCAAGCCTTTATAAAAAAAAACACACCTGTATAATAAGAAAGCTTTTGGTCAGGTCTGCGGGGTGGTCTTAATACAGAGGTTGGACTGGTCCTTTACCACATTTCCGAGCAGGCGTGAAGTCATTCTGGCCGGACAACTCCATAACAGGGCGAGGCGTGAAGTCATCCCGCCACAGCAGGGGCCGGTCTCGTGAATAATGACCACCGGTCAAGCAGCTATTGTCCACTCACACCTAATGACAGGCGAGTTGTCATGACGATCACCAGCACTTGACCAGCAATGGCAATTAATGGGCGCCAATTACTGCGTAATGACACGCGCATAAGGACGGTCATTGTTTGGCGCGGTCCGGGCGGGATTGCTGGGAACGAGCTGGCTGCTTCCCGAGGGCGGCTCACTTCCTGTCTGTCCTGCTGACGCCTGACATGATAGCATCCTATTGCGGTATTATGTCCAATTTTGACAATCTCGATAATCAGATAATTGTTTTTAATAAAATAGTGAAGAGAGGTGGTCTATGTGTGGAGGTCTCCTTACGAAGGTTTGGCTCTGTGAAAAATGGTCTTATTATAGAGGTGGCCTTAATTGGAGGTTGTACTGTAGCTAGCCGCTTTGAGCAAACCTACAGAGCAGTCTTTCAAATTGTGCAATGTTTATTGTGGTAATCACTGTCTCAAGCTTTCATAAAAAGGCTTACAGTAAATCATTCCATTATTATATAAAGAAAATACACTTATAAGACCATTTTTGTTTCCCAAACCATCATAGAGACCTATGTGAACCTCCATAAGAACCACTTCTCTCAGTCTCCTTATTGAGACCACTTGAGGTGGTCAGCCCCTGGGTGGTTCATGGTTCTACTATAGATGCTGATCTTTAATTAGCTCAATACTATTCTATTAGTCACGAGTAGACTTAAAAATCAGGACTCTGCCGGTGATGTTAATCAAAATGGCCGCTGTGTCTGGTGTGGTGCGTAATCACGTTTGTAACGCCGCCAGCATTCAGCCAGCGTAATTGCATTGTGTCATTTTGACGTCTGCTCACCACGAATCATACCATTGTCGTGTGTGAAACGACGACGCAATCAGGCCTGAAGAAAGTTTACATTGTTAGCGTCAGGCCCATTGTGATGTCATTACATGCAGCTCTGATCTCATCATGTGACACCGCAGGGAGCGAGTGGGATTGATGTGCGGGCATTTGTGCAAAAGCCCACTATTGTGTAAATGCTCTCTTATTTTGACATGATTGTGTGTTCATTGAATGATGTTTTGATTTTGCTTTGTTTGGCAAGGATTTATCATCAATTAAGCTTAAGGAAATGAGATGCTAATATCTTGTCATTTGTGCATGAGCCCACTTCTGTCTTAGAGCCCACTATCTTGATATGAAATGACTGACAGTGAAATGCAAGTTCTTATGTGCCATAGCACATTATTGATGATCTTGCTTGTCATTCTTGCAAATGCCCACTTTCGTATGAGGAACCAATATGTGGATGTGAATATATGCTGCTAGTTGTGTTTTCATCATAAAAGCCCTTAAAATTCAAATTTCCTCAGACAAGAAGTACAGTCTTTATATGATAAAGATTTTTGATTAACTAAATGAGCTTTTGAGCATTTATGCATATTTTACATCAACACAACTTCGTGCTTAAATAGTCTTGAGTTGAGAAGATCATGAATTAATAGTATGACCAAGTAATAGTCATGAATATTTATATAATGAATGAGCAATAAGGACTAGATGAATCAGAATGCTCCTATTATCATTTCAGTTCAGTTTGAGCTGAGATGAAGAAGACTAACTGTCCACCCCATTAATTACACTACCATATGTCTTATTGCCGTATTTTCATAGTGTAAATTTAGCTTTCATTTACTGGAGTGTTTGACTTATTACATGTATAATGAAATTCACAATACATGTCCATTACTATAGTATGATATATGAACTTTAACATTTTTTGTCATTTGTATGAATGTCTTCGAGGGCAAACAAATGTAAGTTTTTAATTTTCAATTTATGACTTATCTTGTAATTTGTTAAGTCTTATAGTCTTGTGTATAATTTTCTTTTAGAAGATTTTTATAATTTCCCCTTTGTTTTTATAATAAAAGTGAAAACTCCCCCGACACAGATATGTCTCAACCACATGATTTATTCGTCCTCGTTGGCAGCTCTGTTTAGCAACGTTTGGTGCCACTTTTCGCTCCAGATAGATGATATTTGATCATGAACTTGCAAATTATAGTCTGTTATTATCTGTTCATTGACGAAAAGTGACACATTAAAATATGACCAGCTGCTGCATAATAATCGGCTAATTGGTCGACGCACATTAGCAGTTGTACATGACAAATACGGAGTCAGGCCACGACAAGGGATATAAGTGTTTGTGGTACTTTGACATTAGTGGTCAGGGCACGCTGTTGAAAGATACTGTTGGTATGCAATGTGGGGAAACGAATACCTTTGAAATGTTAAAATGTATAATAATAATTGCACATGCCAATGACCTGGTGTATATGTGAGCTTGTTTTGACGAGCAATAAGGTCAAGGCATGTGCACCGCAGATCAAGAGCACCTCCATAAAGAGAACATGTATGATATAACCAATTTTTGCAGTCCCAATCTTTCATCGTTCAAAAGAGATCACCTTAATCCTACGTAAACTAAAGAGACCACCTCTTTATTATGTATTTGTTATGAAACTACATGTTTCATTGATATAAACTAATATGTTGATAGATCTGTTAATTCATTATTTGGAATGCGCAAGACAAGTAGAATATGAACTGTGAAGTTAACTTTTCATAGCCTAAATGATCTTGCATGTTCAGGTTGTGCGATTGCTTACAGTAACCAATGTGCGTACATGCAAAGGACTCCGATTAGAGTGTCTGCTGCTACGGCGATTTGACACCTTCATCGTGTCAAGGTCCCGCAATACAAACTACACTTCAACGATATTAATGATTGAATGGCTACAATCTGGCAGTGAACAATAGATTTTGGCAAAACATGGATTTCGCAACGACATTTTGGTGCATATGATTGACAGTTCTGTCTGAAAAGTGCATGATTTTGCGATGAAAAAGTAATTGTAACATAAACAACACTGACCCAACCAAAGGTTAGGTCATCACATCACTTTGTTGTTTGTACTTACCTAAACATTCAAAAGCAATATATAGCTTTTAACATAATGAGCAGGTAATTTGGGAATCCCAGTTATGATGTTTTTAAAGGATGAATACATGCACATTTTCTCCAGACACATATGCAAATTAGCTTGTTCTGTTTGGCTGCAGACACCAGTAACTTTATGGATTTTGTCTGTGGCATTGATACATGGCACAGCAGACTGGGGTGAAACCCTGTACGTCCAGTCTGTTTTAGAATTTGAGTTGACACAGTAAGCGCTCTGGGCTCTTGGATGGTCGTATTCTGTACATAGGCAAATCGTATGGAAGTATATCAAATAAAATATACCATATATAACTGTCCAAGAGCTCAGCTGTATTTAAAAGCCCACCTACAAAACTTGAAACATATGAAAATCTAAACTCTGTAAATTCCAATGCAATTCATATTCATGTAAAAGCCCACACCTAGATTGCCCACATTTTCAACTTTGAAATCCATGGGTGTTTGGATTGCACATATATGGTAATACTGAATAGCCGATATTGAGTCTTAACATGTTAACAGTAGTAGATATACATCTCTTACTACTAAAGAGCGAAATATCATAGCAAGTAGATATGAAATTAGCTGATACTTTATCGTGATCTCTATCGCAATCTACTACAATCACAATCGTGTAAATCACTTTCGATAGGCGCATGTTCAACACAACAGAGGACAATAAGTTGTAATCACAAGCAAATATTTTCAATCTCTGCTAGTTTATCAAATTGAATTGTTCGATCTGGCCCGTAATCTTGATTAATGCTTGTCAATAATAACAGCAAGCGCTTGTCAAGATTACAAATGCTGTTAGTCAGAAACAATCAGTGGCAACGACAACACTGAAGAAACTGTCAGATATCACAATGACGTGCAGTTTTCGAAATCCGGGAATTCAATCAGAACCATCAAAGATGGTGGCGCCTGTTAGAAATGTCATCTGTCTTTATTGGAAAAAGGGAATATTGTTGTTTCTTCAAAAGACAGTAAACAATCCGGCGCCTTCTGTGATTCCTTGTAGCAGATCCTGAAGCACAAGGAATCTGCATTTACATTTGTTATCCAAGATTGGCGCCATTGTAGTCCTAGACGTGTTTCTTCTGTGAAGAAAATGCGATTATTGATGGCTGTCATCAAAGCAAAAGTCATCTATAATTACAAGGAATCAGCACTTAAGTTTGTTGTACAGCTGAAGAGATTATTGCTATTTTTTCAACATCTAAACAATCTGATTGAATGAGCATCTACATTTGTTGCCCAAGATGGCAAACGGACATGATCCTCAATCACTAAGAATCAGCAATTAGGTTTGTTCTAAGATGGCTGCCATAACATCAGTGAAGATGTTTCTTCTGTGAGGAAGATGCCATTATTGTCTAATTGTCTCTATGGATGAAATTATCACCATTCTTTCAGCATCAACATTCATTGTTCAAGATGGCCGCTGTAGAACAACCAGACATGATTCCCAATCAGAAGGAATCAGCAATTACATTTGTTTCCAAGATGGCCGTCGCCATTGCAGCCTCAGCAGACGTGTTTGTTGTGTGAGGAAGATGTCATTACTGTGTGATTGGGCATCCATCACCAGCACTAACAATGACAAGCGCTCTGATTGAATAATAATCTGTTTGTTCTCCATCTGTCCGCCGACGCTGCGTGGAAATCTCATCAGCGTTGCTGACATTTATATGCTGTAATTTTTCTTATTTAGCGAATACACGGATATTTATGTTGTAATATTTCAGCTTTATTTTCCCATTACTGTACATCATTCACAGATCTCGGCGTGCGATTATATTGCGTTTCATCATTTTGTCGTTAGTCCGCCCGACATCCCAGACTATTGCAGCTCTACAGTTTAAACTTCATATAGATACAGTAGAAGCTCGTTATCGGGGTATTGCTTATCATGAAGTTTTTGTTGATCTTGATCTTGAGGTCAGTTTCACTTCCCTTCAACCACATAATGAAAAGATATCAGTTGGTTATCTCGAATATTTTGTGCACTTTTCGCCTGACAAATTTGAGATAACAAGCCTCTACTGTATACATAAAGCATGATTTTATCATCAAACCAGCCATGACATTTATCAAAACAAATAGCTTCCAAACAAAAATCTCCTAACGATCTTCTCATTCCGGATTCAAGCGACTCCATCTCTCAAACCAAACCACACCCCTGACACACCAACCATGGAGTTGATTTAAAAGCAGGAATTTTCATTGTCTAATCTGAATGCCTGGTCCGAGGAGCGGTGATAAATTAACTCTTGCTGCTAGTTCTAATTAGTGCACAAAAAGCGTGCCGATCACAAATTCAGTAGAGCCTCCAATTAAGACTGCCTCTCTATTGAGACCACTTCTCTAGTAAAAACATTTCTCTAGGTCCTAAACCTTCATAAAGAAACAAACATGTACCTTCATAAAGAGACCACTGCGTACATCGTTAAAGAGACTACCTCTTTATTGAGACCACTTGAGGTCAGGCCCCTGGATGGCCCTAACAGAGAGGTTGTGCTGCACAATAGAGTGGTGGGACTTGCCCGCGGCAGGCAAGGAGTTAATGGCGCTTATGAGAGATTGATGCGAGCCTTCAATTGTTGTGTTGAGACAATAACTGCTCTCAGTGTGAGTTATCGCCTGTCACCAGTAATGTAGTCATCCTCATCGCAGGGAAATTGTTTGCAGGCTGCCTGGCAATAGGTTTGCCTGTAAATAATGTTCGCTACAAATCACGCCATTGCCATTGCTGCTGGGAAAATGAAAGGCTTCATGCAGTAGAACCTCTATAAAGACCACCCTGTGGACTGACATGAAGTAGTCTCAATAGAGAGGTGTTCTCATTAGGCAGGCTCATGGTGGTCTCTTTATGAAGGTTTGAGACTGTAAGACATGTTTTTTTGACAGAGTTGGTCTCAATAGACAGATGGTCTTCATTAAAGGTTCCACTGTATTTGGGAAAATGTTAGTCTTCATATTTGTCTTCGGGGAGCGTTCGACAGTAAATTCATTACATGGGCAGATACGAATCAATTTGAGTTTGGCTCGCGTTACTATTGGAGATGGGCGCAATCACATATGCTATCAATATGTGTTTGTACGATTACATGTAGAGATGGTGTACTGGGATATGGACTTGAGTGCAAGTATTGATATTGATAGGCTTCTGTCTGTAAGTTCATAGGGCCATATATCGTGGATTTTGTCAGAATCTAGACTCAATTAGCCATCACCTACAGGTTAACTAGGTACAGATCAGGCGAGTGAACGCTAATATGAGTGATGAACACCATTGCTATGTTTGTAAGTGTTGTATGTTGCGCAAGGAGTTGAGAAATGCAATATGGTTTGACAAGGACACCAATGACCTGGTGTAGATGTAAAAGTTGACTGAGCGTATGGACTTTAAAACTCATACATTTATATTTACCACAATAGTACAGTGCTCATGAGCCCCATTGCAGAGCTTTTTCTCAGACTTGATTACGTATAACACCTTGCTGGGTTGTGGGTTCCAGTCCCGACTTTGTATGCTACAGATCTATAGACTTTGAGAAAGGAACCTCACTTGAGAAAACACAAATCTCTGTCCATGATAGGTAGGGATGAAGATGAATCAACGAAGACGGATTACAACATGACATGCTTTAATCAAAGATGAATCATAGCACGCTTTCATCCTCTTTTGATGGATGACCTCTAACCCCAATAGGGTGTGCCAGTGTGTAGCTTCAGGGTGTAACAAAAAACAACAACTTTTGCTCTTAACACCACAATTACTGTAGAACCTCTCTATTGAGACCACTCATTGGACTGGACTGAAGTGGTCTCAAAAGAGAGGTGGTCTCATGATGGAGGTTCGTGATGATCATTTTATGAAGGTTGGGACCATGAGAAATGGTCCTACTATAGAGGTGATCTCAATATAGAGGTGGTGGTCTTAATCGGAGGGTCTACTGTACAATGAAAAAAAGCACCGCAACCCAGTCCAGCATGGAAACAGCCACCAACATCCCACATTCTCAATCTTCATTGCCCCCAACTCAGCCGCTGCCGCTATAAAATAGAGTGAAAAGCATCAATAAATCCCGCGGGCCTCTAAATCTCCCCTCAAGACACTGCAACGCACAAAAGAACAAATTTAGACACTCGCGTTTTTCCCCGTTTATCGCCCGCACTTTCAGCCCTGCGTGATCTATGGAGGATGCGCTGACACTGAAATTGCTCTGTTCAATTCGTGTCGGCGTGTCGTCGTCCGGACGACCCGGCAGATTTGTGGCTGAGCGCTCCTTTATGGCGGTGAGCGACTCAACTCGAGTGCGGGGCTAATACGCGGTGACGGGTGAAAAGGCGGCGTCAATAACGCCAAAAATGATGGGCTCTAATAAATATAAAGGTAGTGGAAGTTTTGATTTGGTTAGTTAAAGGGAGTGGAGGTTTAGGCGTATGCATCTATGATGTTGAGCTAAAGTTGGTGTGGATTGCCCTTGCTTCAATAAAGCTGAAAATGATGTCCTTTATAATAAAAATTAGATAGCTGGTGTTTTGTTTTGGTTTGGTAGAGGAAGGGATGTGTGTTTATAGAGTTGTGGTGTTGAGCAAGATTTTGAGTGGATTGCTCATGTTTTGTTTTTTTGAGCTCTGTAAGATTGACTATTGGGCTTCATTGCGTTACAGATCGCATATTTGATCCCGAATTGGATGAGTAAGTAAGCTTTATCTTATTGTGTTTGCCAAGCTTTCTGGTATATTCACCTCTCCTCTCTGTAGTGTGCATGATAGCCCAAAAAGTAAGTATCCTATGACCTATGCTCCCTCAACAATATGGCCAAACCGAACCTCTAAGAGCATTCGACCATAATACAGATGACAACATGACAGTTGAATAGCTTTAATCTGGATGGTGCTGAGGCGCATGCTAGTCTCTTATTGAAGGTTTGTGAGCTCAAGAAATCATCATATCAGAGTATTGGTCTAAGGACGATGACAAAAGGTCTCATTATAGAGATGGTCTCTTTACAGAGCGGAGATTCCATTGTATTTTATGTCTGTGCCAAAAATGTGCCAATTCATCACCAACAGATTTCGGTGTGAGATGCTCCTTTTAACACAGCGCCGGACCGTGATCTAAGCATGGCCCGGCTATAATACGACATGACAGGTGAATGGCGGAGTTGAAGGCTGTAATCCGCCCGGTGCCGGGGCGCTGCCTTTGTGCTGCCAGCGCCAGATGACTAGACCTTGTCCTCGAGGAGGAGGCCGCGAGGCTGTCACCCGCACAGCCTCCGTAACCCCGCCGCTTTAATGTGGCATCACTGAGAGGGGATCCCAGTCAATGTGATTAAAAGGCTTGTCGGGGAAAGGTCGGGACATGCGTGTAAATCTTACTCTCGTTGGAAAGTGAGTGGGTTTTGTTGTTGAAAGTTTGAGCTCTGTATTGGGTTTAACGTGTTTTCAAATTTCAAGTGTTGCTTTCATTCTTATAGGCCTATCTTCCATAACGTGCAAGCTTTAATGTAGCATCACTGAGAGGGGATCCCAGTCAACATGATAAAAAGGCTGGTCAAGGAAAGGTCGGGACATGTGCGTAAATCTTACTCTAGTTGGAGAGGTTTGAAAATATGGTTTATGTTGGTATCTGAGTAGGTTTTTCCTTTCTATTTATGATGAATCTTTTTGACCATCTCTCTCTCTCGGGTGTGAGATGTCACACAGAGAGTGATGATAGAAAATGTATTCGAAAGCACTGGGAAACACACATATATATATATAGGATAAATCCTGTTCTTGTAGGAAAGAAAGTAGAGAAAGTTGTGAAAGTTTGTGTTATGTATTTGGATTAATAAGACATTTTCAAACTTTAAGTCTTGCTTTCACCACTTAGATCCTCCATAACCTGTCTCCTTGAGTGCTTCCAGCCAAGTATCCAAGTATCCGTGATTAAAACAGCTTGTCGAGGAAAGGTTACGACATGCAAATAAATCTCACTCTCGTTGGAAAGAGAGTGGGGCTACTGCTACAGTTTTTGACACCTTTAGTGTACATGTACAATCACTGGTTTGTTCATTTTGAAAAATATTAAAGGATGAATATTATATAAGTAAAGACCCCGTCTGGATTAGTATATTCACATATATTTACATAAAATGGTAAGACAATTAAAAGAAATATCCAAGCTGGGGTTTTGAAAGTTCAGAATTTACCAGTTTTATTGTGATAACATAATATGGAAGTGTCCAATGGATATAAAATGTGTGATTTGTGTGGCTTTTTTGTCTGTCTTTAACAGAGGGCAGGAAAACTACCCAGCTCTCATTAGAGAATATAGTCTGTTTACAAGAGTTTACGACCGCAAGAAATGGTCTTCTTTTAAAAGAGAGATGGTGGGAGGTTCTAATTGGAGGTTCTATATCATTGCAGCAGTTTTAACAGCACTCAAAGGCAGACCACTTCTATCCAGGGAGGTCCTTTGGAAGCGCTTCCTCTCGAGTTTTAAGGACGTGCTCTGCCGGGTTTACACCTCATTTGGCGGGCAGACAGGGAAGAGCCCTTATGGGCAGTGATCAGGGCCTCACCCACAGCCTTTGATATGACAGCGAGTGCAAATTAATCACGGCTGCGGGCGACACGTCCCTTTGTGCGTGTGACGTGTTAGCCGCTGTGCGGCTGCCAGCAACCGTTGTTTATCGTCAGCCGACCCCTGTCGTTTATGCTCACCCCAACCTTTCACACAGGTCACGTTTGGGCAATTGCGAAACAGTCAGAAGAGACAAGAGGCTGACCGAGACATCACAGTAGAAGCTCCAATTACGACGACCAGCTACCGCTATACCTAGAGAGACCACCTCTGTGGTAGGACCATTTTTTGTGGTGGTCTTCAACCTTCATATAGTGGCCATTATGGTGAACCTCCTTCTTTACTTGTAACCACTGGAAGAAAACAGTCCCATGGGTGGTCTTACTGTAGCCTCGTCATCGTCACAATAGGCATGGGTTGACCGCAGCAATGGTCAGTGTGCTGCCGCTGACCCTCCAGCTGTCAGGCTGACCAGCCCCCGGCCGGCCCTCCACCCCACCCTCCCTCCCCTCACACATGCGTCATCTTCAATGCATTGTCATTGTTGTCTGCTAGTGCTTGACACAGTTCAACCTGCCCATTTAGACCACCCTAGGAACTTGTATGAAGTGATTTCAATACAGAGGTGGTCTCCTTCAAATATTTCTTGCTGGTATCTATATATGAAGGCTTGGAACTGCGCAAATGGTCCAATTCCACAAGTGGTCAGCTTATAAAGGTGGTGTCAGTCACAGATTCCCCGTATCACGGACTCGAGATCACGGATAACCCCATGTAAGCGCGGTCTCCACGTCTTTGTAGCTCAAGTACTTCAGCGAGTGGTAATTAATGACCTCTGCGACCTGCGATAGTGGGCCGGGGCATTTATAACACTTGAGGCCTGTTTATCGACGTCTTCACTGAATGGCCCACTTCCTTTCCTCTATCATTTACCACCCTCAGCCTTCCCCCAACACCGAAAAGATCTTATCCACCATGTGGGTCGAATCAAGGAAATTCACATTTGAATGGGCGATGATATACGATATGGCTTATAAACCTTTCACTGCTAATGAGCTTTAAAGCAGTTAAGGTTTTATTTATTGACCCTTGTCATGCTAATTCGGCAGGGTGGGTTTAATAGCATGTCCAGTTGAAAGTGTTAAAAGGCCTAATATCCTAGATCAAAGTGCACGGATAGAATTTTAAATGAGATTTTGCGTGATCTATGCCCTCTTTATCCCTTTGAGACAAGTACAAGATGCCTGTCTTCGTGTGTATACAGGGTATATATCTCCCACTTCACGTACATACCATTATAAATTGCAACAGCATATGCGTTTGATAAGCAATTTTTGCTTCTTTTTTTTTTGCAATTTATATGACAGGCAAGGCCTATAAATAAGAAGTTACGTATGTGTAGGTATTAAACATGTCAATTAGAAATATAAAGTAAGCTTTACAATGGCAAAATAATGTACACTGTATACATAAGAGCGGAGGTGCCTCCACTTAAACTTGAAAACCATCAATGGATTTCTTCATAACCATCTTAATAACCTGTCAAATTTGACTAAATTAATTTTCCTGTAGATATATTTTAATATGATTAAGTGTAAAAATGTTATCACATAACCCTGCAGTGAATGGTTATGGAATGCAATGACTATCTTTTGAACTCAAATGGCTATGTTACCTGATTCCCCTAGACTTTTATCAGTTTAGGTTTGCGCTGGTTGTATAACTTAAGTACAGGGTTTTTTTCTGTTTTCTTTTTTCAATATCTAAGTGTATCTTGTTTCTTTTTTTCTAATATGCTAAATGATTCATAGTTTATTACAGTTTAATTAAAGAGTGGGGCTATATATAAAAGATTTACAAGGAGACAAATGTAACCTCTACAAAGTGACCACCTCTAATAGTAAGACCATTTTCCGTAGTCCCAAACTTTCATTAATAAAGCAAGAACGCTGTGTAAAGAGAAAAGCTTTGACCAAGACCTCTTGAGGTGATATGAACTTTTGGGCCTTAGAAAGGTAATATTGTATCAGAATTTTAAAAAAGCTGAAAAAAATACACGCATAAAACCGCTAAGACAAGACCATTTGACAATGATTATACTGGCCTAACAAAACTAGAACATAACTCTAATTGTATGAGCGCTTGACCAAATTTACGAGCTTTCACTGCAGAAGTGAAATGATAATATGGTGATGAGTAAATGCGTTCTAACTATAAAAACATACAGGATCTGATAATGTAGGCATCTGTGAATGTTCAATAGTGTGGTGCCGTAGCTCGCTAGAGTTAAAGACAGCTTCCACTGTATACTCCCAAGGGAGTTTAGAAAAAACATAGGTATGCCAGAATGAATCTGGTGTCTATAATGTAAAATTGGCTAAGCAGCCTGTAAAACTGATCAACCAACTAGAGTATAGAACTTCCATGGGTTTAGCCTCAAGTGTTAATGAGATGGTCTTAATTGGCTGTTCTACTGTATAAAACCCCTCCAACAATGGAGAGGCATAACCCGGTTGTATGGGCTACCACCGCAGAATTTACGAGCCTCCGCGTTGGGGGGCGAATAACAATACGGTGCCGTGAACGCGCCCACTAATACGCCGCTTGTCTCTACTGATGCTGCTTTACGGCGCCGTTATGCATCAATAAAAAGCGCGTAAATCATTCGTATCCATAATACAATTGGGTGTGACAGGCCTGAGGCGTGGACCGGACTATAGATGGATGTTTTACACGCCACATAGTAGCGGGAGCATCTGCTCAGTAACACAGAACCTTCTTCTGACAGCACCGCCTAGCAAAATAGTCCGTCTGGCAGAGGATTTTATTTGTTTTGAGAGGATCTTTAGATGGTTGTATGTTGTATTATAATGTTTTGACAGTGTTGCAGGACTTGAGATACACTAAGCAGAGAAATGGGCTTTGACAACGGTTTTTCATGATTTTTTTATAGTAAGACTAGATATTTGAGACCTTTGCTTGGATCAAGAGATATGGGCTTGGAAAAAAATTCTCACATAGATGCTTGTACCAAAGTCCATATGATGCACAATGTCTCTGGGTATCATGCAGAAATGGGGAAAAATGTCAGTGATTAACTTGTCAATCACTCAACCAGTATTACAGTAGAACCATGAGAAGATCACCTAGAGTATTGATCTTAAGTGTAGAGAGGTGGCATCTTATCTAGATTCACATGGGTCACTTTTTGAAGGTATGGGCGCAACAAATATGGTCTTATTACAGAGGTGGTCCTAATTTGAGTTTCTACCGTAGTTAGTTTACTAGCGGGTTTACAAGAAGCTCGCGATAATTGCGGCGTTATTTTGCGGTAACCATAGCGCAATAATCCAGCACTTCCCGTGCTAAATACAGTGAGACAGAAACACTAGCATCACACAGTAATCTCCATTTGAAGAAATAAGGTGTTTCACGTGTTAATCAGCACGCTTTGTGACACCCTGTGATCACCGCTTAGAATGGCAAAATACAGCGGGGATATGGGTTTTAGTTATTTCTGCTAACTTGCGCTTCAGTAGCATGATTTTTGTGATATTACATAGTTTTTTAGAAACTTGTGCACCATGACAACTATAGAACGGAAGTGTTTCAGCCATTTTGGTAACTTGCTTTTTGTTACTGATGCCTGCAGCCAATCAAATCAAACTAATTTGCATATGTGACTTAAAAAAATAGTTCTTGCATTCATCCCATAAAGACATCATAACTTGAAATTTCTTCAAGTCACCTGTTATATATATTACGTTAAAAGCCATAATATTGCTTTAAGTGGTTTGGTAAGTACAGCGAACAAAGTGATAATACTACCTAACCTTTAGTTGGGTACCAACATCAGCAGATGCAAGTATAATGGTACAAAAAGTACAAGTAAGCAGAACTAGATGGGAAAAGTTGTATAATTCTACTTGAAAGAGATAAAGAATTAAGCAGACGTAGAATTCATCAACAAACGTCATTGTTTCAAAGTCGGCAGTTTGGGCAAAAGCTAATACTGGGGTAAATGGGATTTACGGGGCCACTACAGGAAATGACCTGGCATCCATGATATACGTGCATGTAAATCACAACAAAACTCAATGAAACTGTTGGTTAATGCGACTAGAAGCTCGTCGAATCTTTTCATCGAAGGTGGTAGGATGTGATGTAAAGGGGAGAAAAGAGATTCTGACTGCTAAAGTGCTACATATGTGGACGTAAATTGCAACAGAACTCAATGAAACTGTTTGTTGATGCGACTAGTGGCTCGTCAAATCTTTTAATCGAAGGTAGTCGCATGTAATTTATGTATGTTTGTGAAAATTACAACAACATGGTCAAGGTAAGTGTAACTTTCAACAAGAAAATGGTGATCCTTAGTACTTCATTCTTGGAAATTTGTATATTGCAAGAATATGATGTAAGCTCTTTCAAAGGTTCCTCAAATTTCTTAGCAAAGGTGGTCGGATGTAACATAGAAAAAAAAAGCGTGATTTTGACTACTTTTTATACATGCATCAAAACATACTGAACACATTGATTGAATGTGTAAAGGTTCATCACCTTCTTATTGAAGGTGGTAGGATGAAACATTGAAAAAATCTCAATCCCGACTTCTGAAGTACTACTACATATGTGCATGGAAACGGTCCATCACCTCTTGTTTTGAAGGTGGTGGGATGTGTAACCTGGAGAAAGAAAGAAAAACAAGACGGTGGCGATCCCGACCGCTAAAGTGCTGCATAATTGATACAGGGGCCGTGACACCCAGTGGCACTTTATGAAAGAATCATGGAAAAACGCGGCCGTTCGCTGCTTCTTAGCCGGTTATTTACTCAGCTTGGCGCAGCGTTTATCGTCGGCTGTCCTTTAATTAAGGCCCTACGTGGCGGTATGAAAGGCGCGCACGGCCATTGATGGCCACAACACAGGTCGGCAGGTCGGTGGGAGCACGCCACTTGGGCCACTTTATTTGGCGGGCCACAATTTACACGAGACGATAAGTGGTAATATACGAGCGGGGGAGAGAGCTCGGCAATGTTGTTACAGTGAAACTTGTGATTTGGAGCACCTTTATGTAGAAACTTACTATATTAGAACACTTGTTCACAGTCCCGAGCCTTCATAAAACGACTACAATGGACACCTGGGTGGTCTAGATAGAGAGGTTCTACTGTATTAAAGAAGAGAGAGAGGAGTGCCACAAATATTGTTACATTGTAACTTTCAATTAAGACCATCTTTATTAGGAGACTACCTCTACAATAAGACCATTTTTTGTAGTCCCAAGCCTTCATAACTAGACATGTAAACTACCAAAAAAGAGATCACTGCTCATTTCAGACCACTGAAGGCCAGAATTCCTGTGTGTTCTTGATAGAGAGGTTGTAGCGTATATGAGAAGGAAGGTGGAGTGTGTGGCAACATTGTTACTAAGCAAATGCAGTGTGGTACTTGTGCTTGTCAGATGTGACTGTTGAAGGAGGGTGGAGGAGTTCGTATGGTTAGAGGGGGTTGAGCTGGGGGGTTGAGTAGCACTGGTGCTAAACAAGAACAGGCTGATTCGTTTAATATCATGAAAATGGAAATGTTAATGTCCTTGTGCGCGGTCACAATTCAATGTTACCATGCTCTATAGCAACTTTACATTCACACCAGGTCATTGGCGTCCTTGTCACACTGTATCTTTCTCAATGCCTTGGGGAGCATATGAAGACATTTACTTGTTTTTCGTGCAATATAGTGTGATTCGATGTGCAAATTCGTTGAATACATGTATTATTCATTATTCAACAAATCAGTCTAAATTTCGAAGCAAAACAAATGCCATGAACCTCTTCGTACGCACCTTACTCATCTATATCTAGAAAACACTTAACTTCAAAGCAGATTCAAAGGAAACAACATGATTTAATAATAAGCACCAACTTTTCCAAGAATCTCGGTTTTCTAGAGCGATATGAGTAAATAATTCTGATGTAAACATATGTTATGGCGTGACCTCTCCTACAACTCTGACACCTCTTCATCAATAAAAGGAGTCATGATAATTATCAGTGACGGCCTCCATGAATATTGCATGAACGTCTCCATGTAACAATTCGCAATATGTACATTTTCAAAGTGCGTGAACCGTATTTGTAAACATTAATGAGTCAAGCTCATTAATGAGGTTAGATCTTGTAGATATGGCTACTACTCATTGTGATGATCCTGTTAGTGAAAAAGACAGTACCACAGTAATTATAAACATTTCCACATAGGTTATTGAGTGTGATTCTAGTTTATCGAGTGTCGTCATCTGTCATTGGAAGGCAAACAGACCTTTATCGTTAATCTGTTACGAGCTAATCCCATAATTGGTGCATCGGGTGAATAAACTTAACAAACTGTCCGCATGACTTTGGGTTCAGAAACATAGTAAAATGTCACTTCCATAACCATTCAACCTGTCGTTCAAGATTGATTATACCATGACAATGCATAGATTTCGTAACTCGGTCAGTATGTTGATTTTATCACCAGAAATCAGCAAAAGGTAATAAAAGTATCAACTTGAACTTTTGTAAATTTGCTGTGTTCGTGCATTTACCTACCACAGAAGAGGCATTAGTTTCTATAGCTTATATAAAGTAACATCCAAGTAACATTTCCTCTAAATAGAGACCACTGATAAAATAAGACCCTTTTCGCAGTGACAAACACCTACAACTAGATCAAAAGTGCTCAGAGAGCACAGCGTCACTAGAACAACATTGACTCATGGTCAAAAAAGATGTTTACTTTGTAATCAAAGCGTTACAGCAGAAAAAGTATTATTTGATGTGTGATTAACTCTACGGCTATGTTCTTGGCTTTGGATTACAGGTGCTTTCTAAACATGGCTTAAGTAAATATCTGTTGACCATGAGTTGACATTGTACTGATAACCCTGTATTCTGTGAGTACTTTTATTCTAATATAATCAGTATTCCAATTTGATGGTTATGTTTCAAACAGTATTGAAACTATAATAGAAAAATAAAATAAAGAATAATTAGAATTGCTCTCTGGAAGGTAAACTTTAATTGGCAAAGGGCCAAAATTAGACACAGTTGATGTTCAGAATGAGCATTGCACCAAATCTGAATGTTTTTTTACAAAGCATTAGCAAAGCTATTGCAAAAAATGTTGAAAATTGAGTAAAATGGCACTGTGGAAAGCACACTTGAATTGGCAAAGTGCCTAACATCAAATCACTTCATTTTCACGTCATGTCACATAGTTGTGTAAAGTTTGAACAGAATCTGTTTACCGGTAAATGATCTAGCTTGTTAGGAGACAAACATACATACGTACATATATAGAAACAAAACAAACACAAGGCTTTGCTTCAGCTGCTGACGCGACCCAAAAAGGCCACTGTGAATCTCCAAAAAGTGACCACCTCTTTATAGCAGCCAGTCCCTCGAGTGGTCTTAACAGAAGTTACATTTAATCTCTTGTCTAGCTGTAGTAGGATGCATGTTCATTGAATTATTAAGTTATTGTACTGCTTGACCCAGTCACACACATACCATAACATACACATCTGCTGCCTATGATTATTATCTAATTTGAAATGAACTTTGTGAACCGAAAATTCTTTTTCTGACATACAAGACTATGGAAGATATTAGCAGTTATGCATAGGGCGCATTAAGCAGCAATGTCAGTCTACTGCCAGTCTATGACCAAAATCTTATACAGACGGTCATAATCATCGAGTGCTCCGTGCGACGGTGGCTGCAGAAGTTTGGCTTGCCAAACTTCTGCTACGACTAATATCAGCAGTGCTCTGACAGTATGGAGGCAGTACGGGGACCTTACGCTAAATACTGTAATTATACAAACGATTTTCCAACATTTTGTCGGCACAGATGAAATACTGGCACAGTGCATTCCCTGTACAATGAACGTACGAATGCCTTACTTAAGTAATCACATCGTGTGTAGAACATAAGTTGTACACGAGTGCAAAGCGTGTTTGATGCATATTGATTTCACGGCCACCCCAATAAAATAATTTCCAGTGCCAATGCACTGATAACAAACGGAGTCAGTGCGGAATTTGCCCATAACTATATAGTTGTCCCAGCATGCGGAAAACGTCATAGACACCGCAGACATCAAAACGCATTGCGGCCAACACGCCCGCTAGATGAATTGTGCCCCTTGCTTTAAATAATGGTAATGGTGTTGAGTAGTGGCCAATTCCATTGCATTTTAATGAGGGTTAGAAATTTGAGGTATGACGCATTTTTATTCCACATCCCTGTGTGCTTATTCAGCCCCCCACCTCCACCCTAACCCCCTTCTTCCTTATGAACTTCTACTATAAAAAAATCTCATCATCACAACCATTCTAATCCATAGAGCCCAATCACATCTGGGCAATGTTGTTAAATGAACAAAATCCGATGTGATTTGACTGTACCCTTGGTAAAGCAGGTCCTTAGCAGGATGTCAACAACTGCTCCAAGCTGTAATGTTTCCTGTTACTTCCAGGCCTCCTCCCACATGCGAAAGCTTATGAACATGCAAAAATCGCTATGAAAATTAACAACAATTTTTAGCCTCCTGCACCCCCCACCCACCTAATCTGCCTATAATGATCTCCTACCATCCAAAACCACCAGTCCAAGCTGTAACATTTCCTGTTACATCCAGGCCTCTTTCCCCAAACCCCCACATGTGACAAACGAGACAAGGAGAGAGATTTACGCCGCCCACTGCTCAAGGGTGCGACAATCACCAGCTACAGACAACAGCCTGTCATTTTTCACGTTTCATTATGCAATAATTGACGTGTGATTATGACAGCCTTGGCGAAGAATCAAAAGGGAGACAACAAAGTGATGCAAGAACAGCGGTTTGACACAGGCTGAGTTAGGCAGGAAGATCTTTCTTCAGGCATCAAGCGTGGCCTTTAGCATCTTTTGTCCTATCGGTCGCCATTATGCACTTAAGTGATGCAATATGCATAGTCGAAAGCTTTGTGCGGATCAATCATGGGCTTCTTTGACAGTATTTTCAAAAGCGGTGAAAGGGAGGTGGTCTATATTTGATCGTGTGCTTTTGTAAGAAAATGATGAATTGAGAAAACAGGTGCCTTGGAAAAAGTGTACAACAATGCAATTGTGTGTCATGTGTTTGGTTTTGATTGTGGTTTGTACATTTTATTTTTTCTATTGATTGAAGAAGCATGTTTAAACACCCTTCTGCAGGAATCCAAATGGGAAAAAACAACATTTGTATGCTGTCAATTTCTGGAAGAGTTTCTTTAAATCCATTTTAAATCCAGAGTAAATTATGAAACATGCTGATACCACTGAAAATAGCGTACTAAAACCCATATGGAACAAAATAAAATTCAATTTTGTCAATAATTACGAGATAGACGCTAAATACATGGACATTACAATCAAATTTTACATCTTAGTGTTCAGTTCCCCGACTTTTATCTTTAGTTGAGAATTGTCATTGTTTAAGTCAAATGGGCGATAAAGTCCAAACTTGGATATTGCAAAACCTCGTAAATAACATTGATTTGACAACCCTCTATAAATATAATCAGCCAATATAAATATTTTTGAAAGGCTGGGTATCAGCTTGTTAGGAATGTCAGTGCATTAAATCACAAAAACGGCCCTGATGTCACAATTAATGAACATTTAGGCGTTCCGTGCACATAGGATGATTTAGTATGCAATTTAAGTTTGATAATTATGTCGTGCTTTTATTGTCGATGAATATTTTATGGCTTCCGTGAACGGATGAATCTGCGAGTTTCGTTTATCTCCAATCATTCATGAATGCTCGTCCTTTCCAACCTACCCAGGTGTAGCCAATGATATGAGATGATAAATATTGCAAATTTGATGTCAAATTATATTATGTATGCATTTTAGACACAGTGGGAAGCCTGACGGATTGGTACTGGGGGAAAACACTTGATTGCCCTATCGTAGTAGACCTATATTACTTCATCTATCTTTTAGAACATGTTTATTAAAAACTGTCCACCTGAATACCATGAGGGCATGATAGATTCCGTATTTGTTCACCATTATTCTTGCATTTTTACGCATTTCATTTGGGAATCGGTAAATTGTTTCCAAATCCATGATAGCGAAGCTAGCAAATGAATCAGATGAATCTAAAGCTGGGACATTTACATATAGTTTGTGTGTTTTAAAATGAAAAAGCCTCTGTAAATCGTTAGAAGATGAATGACTGATTGGAGAGCTTATGGGAAACAAAATGCCTGATTGTAAAAGTCGTCTGCGCTTTTGCAATGACACTACAGCGTAACGTATTCTGTTAATTCTTCATCCGTCTGTCTTTTAATGATGGATGATGATGAAGTGGCTCGTGCAAATCTGATTCCACATGCATACGAAACCTCGTCAAGGCTTGAAAGTCGAGAACTTGGATACGGATCGGGCAAAGTTTGGTGTAATCCGCCAGCGAAACTCTATTGTTAGTGTGACAGAAACTCATGGTAACCCATTAATGCAGACGTCATTGCAATGACAAGAGATGTAATTTGCCGCCCGATCTTTGACAACATTTGACGTTATCATTATGTTCGAATGATTATTCTGTTGGGCGAAATTACATAGGAGCGTGACTTTAATGCTAAATCAACTGTTTTGTCAATCAATCATCGGTTTGATAGCGAAAAGCACGTAAAATGACCGGTTTAAAATACATCGTGAGCATTTAAAAGGCAATCCATCAGACGATTTCATCAAAAAATGCACAATTGTTACATTCAAGTCGGCATCTGATTAAAATTACCAGTCTGATATGTAACCCATATGTTGCGAACAAAAGCGAACTTATTTAAACTTCAAATAATGCATGTTTTTTACGTCATGATAGATATCAGAGAAAATGAATTAGTTACGTATCAGGTGTATTCTGTCAATCATTTTGTTTGCCACAAATTATCACTTTCATAGCATCAGGGTACATTTTATAACCTTAAATTATCTTTGACTTACAAGGAAAAGCTATCGTTATCTTTTCATGTTCATAATAAAGTTGTTTCGCAGATTCTCATTAAAAGTGACAGTAGGTAATTATATCAAGCAGCAAGCTCTTTTTTGCCACTTTATGCATTTCCTTTTCAATAAACTGATTTGCAGAATAAAAATGAACAGAGTTATGCTGAGAAATCAAGGTCTCTTGATTTGTTTGAATCAGTGAAACTCAAACTTTAGAGAGTAAATAAAAAAGAATTGAGTTACAACAATTACATGCTGTGCAGTTATATGAAGCCAAATTGTTATTTGAATTTAAATTATTGTAATAATATCAATATAAACAGAGAGACTTGAAAAATCAAAATTTTTGCCATTGATCATGCTCAACAGCAGTACATTGTACAGTAGAACTCTCTATTAACACAACCTAAGTGGTCTCAATTGAGAGGTCGTTTGTGGTGGTCTTTTATGAAGGGTTGGGACGATGAAAATGGTTTTATTATAGGGGTGGTTTCTTTGTAAAAGTAGTCTTAATTGGAAGTTATACAGGTACTTTACATTTTTATAAGAGAATCTTAAAAACTTCCAAAACTGCATGAAAATATCCATATGAAAACTTGACAAATTTATGGTTCATCTTCCCATTGAAAATAAGCAACTGCAGCCTTACTTATTTAGACTTGCATTGGGAACCAAGTCAGTTGACTACTTGCTGTATCAATATCGATATGAAAACATTAAATTAACTGTTCCTCTTGCTATTGAAAACTTCTCAACTTCAGTACATAATACGTCATTCTTACTGAGAATGGTATGGACTAACTCATGTATCAATATCGATATGAAAACTTGACAAATTAATGGTTCCTCTTGCCATCGAAAGCTACTCAACTTCAGTACATTGTAAGTCATCTGTAATGAGGGCAGTATTGGCCCCGTCACGGCACTAACTGCTGTGTCAACACTGTGTGTTGACACAGAACCAAGTACCAGGCGGCCAGTCAGTGGGCTAACGGCGCCACTCGACACAGCCGGTTTTGGTCTTGCGTGGATACCTTTGAGAGAAGTGAAGTGAAGCTAGGTTCGACTGTACTCTCGTACCCCATGTAGGCACCTCAAGCCCCCCGACATGGAGCCCTCGGCATGAGCACTCGCAGCCTGACGTAGAGGACCTCGTTCATCACGGATAGTTATAAATGTGCCGTGTGGAGGGCGCTGTATCAGCCGGCACACACTCCCAGACACGAGCCACGCATCAAGTGGTCATAGTCCACGCACAAGTGGATTTATCACCTCTAGTTAGGCTGCTGCTGCTGCTGCTACTACTATGAGGTCTATCTATATTGTGGATGACAGTATAACTTCCCATTAAGACCACTTGTATAAAGAGACCAACTATCTATAGATAGTGTATTTATGACCTCGAGATAGGTAGGCTGCAAGGAGAGGTCTATAATGTTTGCTTTTACAGTAGAACCTTCCAAGAAGACCACCTGTATATAGAGACCACCTTGATAATAAGCAGTCCTTGATAAAGAGGTTTAAATGTAGTTATAGTCCAAACACAATTGTATTTATGACCTCTAATTAGGCTGCTGCTGCTACCATGTATATTTATACTGTGGGTGACAGTTTGGCTTCCAGTAAAACATACCCTAAGACCGCCTGTATAAAGAAACCATCCTCTGTAATAAGCAGTTCCCAGGTGGTCTTTGTCGAGAGGTTCTAACGTAATTATAGTAGACGAATAAGTGGGCTGTTTAGGAGTGGGCCTTTATGTAAGCATGGGTTCTTGGATGTTAAGGGTAAAACTATTACCCTCATATTCTCAAAATAAAGACTTCATAATGGAATGGAAAAAAAAACAACACCTGAAAAAGCCCACAATTTGCATATTTAATGACTCCGCCTTCAATGTACGGCCAAGTAACTATATCATACTAACTGTATATGATAATATCATGATGTAAGTCACTGTGACCTCACAGTGAAGACTTCACAATGTAAAAAAAGAAAGAACATCCCAAAAAACGTGAATGATTTGCATATCATGACTCAGCCTTCAATGTACGACCGGCGTCTGTTGTACATCTCCAGCTTTATGAGCGCGAGGACTATCAAGGTCGTGACCCCGGCCAGAGGGGGCCCCTAAAGTCCCCCCAGTGGCCCCGTCAGCCTGTAACAGCCTGCGGATCGCTGAGCCGCTCATGAATTTGGGCAATATTGGACTCATCGCAGCTTTAGATGGTGTTAATCAGAAGTTTTATAGGGTTCTTTTGTATTAAGCATGTTGAGTGATGATTGTTTATGTGTTTCAATTCTAATCATCTCTCTCTATTTTGCGTTTGGGCAATAGTGGACTCATCGCAGTTTTTGATGGTGTTAATTTTGGTGTCTTGTAAAACATGTAAATGTAAGTGATCACTGGTTATTATCAATGATGATAAGTTTCTAGCAGACTTTGCTTATGTTGGCTGAAGGTACATGTAAAATGCTCAAATATGTACTATTTGAGATAACGAATAGGTGTATTCATAATGTGTTGACGAAAAATGAAAAAAAAACTGTAGATGGATGTAACGAGATATACCTCTATGTATGTATGGTCGAATGCTTTTTTAAATTTGAAAATGTGAAAAGGAGACCTCATTCTTGAAAAAAGATATATCAATGAAAAGGATTACCATATTCCTGTGCATAATTTCCCATGGGCCTTACAATGAAGGTGGGCTTAGGGTTAGAATATAAGTTAGAAAAAAATAATTTTTCCTTGAAATAAATTAACAGTTACGTCCACCCTCAATCCCCACAAGTGACATAAGACACATGAAAAGATAATACTTAACCTCAATAAATCCTGTACTCATATGCATACACATATCATAAACATGCTTCGATAACGTTTCACTGTTTTCCATCAATGATTTAGAATGAACATCAGTACAAACCTTAGATGGGAGTTTAAATCAATGTTTAAAGATATATATATATCTGTGTTAATCTGCAGCCAGAATGTATCTAAAGTGATGATTATTATATAGTCGCATACCAAAAATAATATTGGTAATTTGTTTGAAAGTTTGAGTCACAGAAAGGAACAACAAAAGTATAAATGAGATAACAAGGTTCTAGTGCATATTGTGACATGTTGATTTTCTGGAAATGAGACATGTTTGCAACATATTGAACTGTTTTTTAAATGATCATTATATCCACTCATTAATGAGTAAACAAACTTCATTATCTTCTCAAAATTCCTTGTTATCATCACCATATCTCTAACATGAGCTAGTGACAGCGGGTTTTTGTATATTTGATACTAAAACTTAAAGCCACTTTGAGTAAAAATGCTTGAAAGTGAAGACAGCAAATAATGTTGAATAATTGACAGGGTATTAATGCGCATAGTGACGTTCTCTTGCGCGTGAGTAATTTGCTGTCATGTTGAAATACGAGGAAATACGACATGATCTCTTGATCTAGGTGCATTATTGACAGATACGTGTATGTGACGTGTATGTTTGTTCATCGGTGTGTGAATATGATTATATTATCATTTTACAGGTGCAATTTTGTTTTTAGTAATGGGTAATCATGTTTTTTCTGCCTTTTTTGAGTAATATATGGACTTTGATAAATGTCAATGGCTGTTAGCAAAGATTTATTATAGCTCTCAGGTTCCCAATATAGAAACCATAAAAGCTGGTGATTCAACTACACAAAATTGTTGCAATGTTTTACAACTGTGTAACTGTTTCATTGGTAATATAATATGTAGTTATTATTCTTTTTCCAGATTAATCAGTCCAGAATATGCCCAAAATAGATGTTCTGAGGGACCGTTGATGTGTGACATGTATATATGGCAAATATGGTAGGTTCATTATGCTTTAATAACTGCACAGGTTCCAAGAGCATTTTGAGCTTCTTTTGATTTACTGATCATAGGCTCATTAGGCGTCAAAATGGTACCTTGAAGTGAATAAATAAAGAATTCTAGTTACCAGAGGGATTTTCAGTAAAACTTATCATCAATTTAAAGCATGTTTGCTCACATTGCTATAAAGTGGATCTCATCATACTTCAAGATAAGCATGTTCAATTACATTTGTATCTGCTGACATATCATAACTAATCGCAACAGTTGTTTCAATAAGGTCTGCAGATATGAACAATATGAACAACTGACCTCGTGGTTCAATAATATTTACGGTAGAACCTGTCTAATAAGACAACCTAAGTGACTGGTCTCAGTTGAGAGGTGGTCTCTTTATAGAGGTGGCGTTAATTGGTTGTCTCTACTGTAGTCTGAATGAATAATGTGTTCCACTGTTCCAGTATTCCGTGCCATGCCCAATTTCATGGTAACGAATGTCAGTAGCAGTAGCCAAAAACAGTTGAAGTAGCGGCTTCGGCTTTGATAAATATGCATTTTGACGTATGGTTGATGGGGCTGTTTCCCATGAAAAAAGGAAAGCTTCCGGCGCATCAATCATCCCTGCATCAAAACACATTTGTCAGCAGCAGCCCAAGCAGACAGAATGGTAATTCCCTCTGTAAATCATCACTATTTTAAACATGTTGACAATGCAAGTGCTAGTGATTTGTCAACGTTGTTTTATACCATAATGACGTGCGGGCAATACAGCACGCAATCACCGTTATAATAAAGATACGTTGACGAATGACGTTACACTGCCACCACCACCTCCCCCCTTTTCTATGGCCTTTGATGACAGCTGTCTTTGAAATTTTAATTACGGGGCTTTCACCTATTGCCGTGAATCACGGGTCATGTTAACGTGTTACGGAGCGCTGTTTTGCGTGACCGGCAGAGACATTACGGTACCTGGGTCGGACATCGCCACACAAACACACCTTGATTGTAACGCAGCAGCATGATTTTCTTTACCTAATTATGGCAATAAATTCTGCTTCAGTGGCGTATACAGCAGAACCTCTATGAAGACCATCTGAGCGACTGACCACAAGTGGTTCCATGAGAGGTGGTCTCTTTTCATTTTGGTCTCTAAATGAAGGTTTGGCTCTGCAAAAAATGGTCTTATTACAGAGTTGGTCTCTATATAGAGTTGGTCTTATTAGAGGTTCTAATGTTTATAACCCATTGTACTCGTTGTGGGGATTTATGACACATCAAAGGGGGATAGCGGTCTTAGGATTTATAGCCCCACCAACTACTCAATAAAATATTAATATGCACAAACATTGACTGCTGCTTGTGATTTACGGCCGCCTATATTGGTGCATAATAGACATTGCCGGGCGCGTTTAAGGCTGATGTGGCATCTTTGTGGCCCGTTCACAGCGCACACTTCCTCGTTGGGCTTTGCGGCGGATTAACCCGCTCCACTTTGATCCCCTCGTCCCAATAACACAGCGCCCCAGCATAAAAACGCGCGCCGGGGTAATAACAATAATAACACGGCCATAAATCATCGCGCGGTCCGGATAACAATGAGGCGGCAGCCATCTTGAAATGGCGGCGGCGGGGAACTGATTAACTAGTGCAATAGCCGTGGCCACCGCTCTATAGACAGGGGCGATGAACAGTTATTGTTCTTGCCGCAGCTTCCGCTATTGTAGAGTAGAATCTCTTTATAAGACTGTATGCAGGACTGCCTTCAAGTGGTCTCAATAGAGAGGTGATCTATTTATGGATGTATCAGGCAGCCTCTATGAAGGCTAAGGACTATACCAAAAGCTGACCTAGTAGAGAGGTGGTTGTATTATAATGGTGAACTCAATTAGAGGTTCTACTGTACGACCATGAGGCCATTGTAATTAATCTCCTGCCTCGGCCCCGGACTGTCTGGGAGCAGCGGGGTGGCAAGTGAGGAGCAGACACAATAGAGCAGCAGATAGACCCGGCGGAGACGGATGGCTCCGGGAGTACAGGTTGACACCCGCAACTGGCGGCGCCCTCTTTGATCGGTGCCACCTCTATTGTCCGAGGCCGTGATTTAGCGCGTCCATCGCTCACTTATAATTGGCAATATGCTGTAAACTGGGGGTGGCTGTCACTCACATACAGCAGAATCTCCAATTGAGACGAGCTATACAAAGAGGCCGCCTATATAACGAGACAATGTTTCAGAGTCCCAAAGTAACAAAACCAACAGGAACCTCCATAAAGAGACCACCTCTGTATTGAGACCACTTGAGGCTTGCCCTCTGGTGGTCCTAATAGAGAGGTTGCACTGTATATTGTCCGGATAGTGCGGATTCACAATGGTAGCTGTCAGCCATGGAGGAGCTCCACTATTACTACTAGCATCGTAGAAATGTGATGGAGTCTCCGTGGCACCTTCCTATTTATGGCATGGCATGCTGACAGGTTGATGTCAGTCACTTTATTGTGGGCAGAAAAATGAGTTCTAGTGTGTAATAGATCATGGCCACATGGACTAGAGATGTCAATTTCACCCAGTTTTTGATATTCGAAGCTTTGGCGGTTTTGAGAGTCGAAGCTTCGGCATTGAAAGGGGCGGGGCATTCTGTTGAACTTACTCAACGCAGGCAAGAGTTTAGTCAGGGCGATGTAAGAAGAAAGACAAAACAATGAAATATCATGCTATTTACATGTTAGTTACATTTAGATATTTAGACCACTTATATACCCATTGAAAAAAAAATATTGATCATTATGAGGTTTTGTGAGTATAATGTAAGTGCTTACTGCTAACACTTCATCACTAATCAAAAGAAGCAATAAAGGAACCAATACTATCTCCTGTGAATTGGTTGTAATTAAATAAAGTGTTAAACTGGTATAACCGAAGATTAGTTAAATTGATAACCACATTCACTTATGTAACTTGCCATCTCAAAGGTTTGGACGCAACATAAGTACTCACCTTGAATGACAGCCGACAGCTCTTTGGTCTATGCAACCGGAGAATAATAGTATGAGACCAACCGCCCCGGCAAATAGTTAGTAATTATTCAGCTGTATAATACCTTATAAGTATGTAGCTGTAAACTATATCAATTATTGGCAGGTAAAAATAAATTATCAAAGCATTCGAATCCTGTTTCATGGTTCAAAGCTTCGCTGTAGGGGCTGAAGCTTCGAACTATCTTGACATATCTAACATGGATACATAAGATCTTGGTTTTCACCCCTGTGTGGCTTCAGATAGCTCATGATGCAGGCTATGCCTTATGGTTAGGCAGTTTGAATATAATGCAGATAAACAACTTACAGTAGAAACTCATTATCTCAAATATTTAGAAGCACCATTAAAATATTCTAGATGTATAGCCACTATTCGAGACAACCAACTAATATTTGGTCATAGTGTAGTTGAAGGGAAATGAAACTGACATTGAGGTAACAGAAAATTTAAGATAAGCAATGTCCAGATGACAGAGTTCTACTGTATTATGGATTGACATATTAAATTGTTGGCATGTAACACTGCATACTGTCCATGACATTGCCATCAAAGTAAAATATCAGTATGCGAAACAGCTAAACATACAAAACACATTCACCTATGAATGTACATATGTAGGTGGTCAAAAATACAATCACCGGGTGAGAATGCCAAGTTGCTAGAGCACTATAACAGTGAATTGCGACTGTAGATAAGCACATTTGCATTTACATTTTTATTTTCCAAACACCAACCCTCCATTTCACAGTACTGTTCTCAGTGAGACCCCGCCCCTCACGCCCCCCCTTCCACCACCACCCACCCCCCGCCCCTGCTACAGCCCATCTCTCCAAAAGCATGGCCGTGGCATGTTCTATTGCAGCGTCATTTATCATCATCCCAGAACACGATTACACAAGAAAAGCCGTCTGGTCCAATAATGAAGTGCTCCCATCTCGCGGATCCATCATGTCGGCCTATTGTTCTACAGATACCCGGCTAAATGGTAACAGTTCTCACAGATGGATAATGCTCAAACGATGGCACATTAATAATGGACATGGCGGGGTTTGTTCATTTTTTACGAAAAAGAACATGGGGTTGTAGGTTTGTTTTTATCCTACTAGAAAAAGGTTAGATGGATGGTTTAAAAATGACTGTTCAAAAGACATTTGTATATAGTTGGAGCCGTCCATGTGGACATCTCTAAAATTCTGTATAGCTGACATGAGACTGCTGACACATTTCATTTCTGAACCTGTGTAAACTTACATAGACATATTTAAGCTTCTGAAGGTGTATATATAAGACATGCTCCAATGTCCCACTATATTGCTAAAACTTGTGAATGAAACTTGTAAGTCAAATTATCCATTCCGAACTTTTCCATAGAACAACAATTCAAGATAGCAAAATAGAAAACTTATCGCCAAATACACCATCTTCCAAAGCCAGCCATTGACAAAAACACCCACCCCAACAACCCCACATCACACTTACTCCGCATTCATCCAACAAAAGGAGCGTGCACAAAGATAGCCGGGTTCAAGTTCTCATTGAGTTGAGTCTTACCACCGGCTGAAATGAGCAAACAGGAGATGTGATGGGGTTCCCCATGTAGCATGTGTCGACCGGCTTGTCTAGGCTGATTACTCGGATGTCTGAGGCTACTTCAGTGGGGTCCGTGGTGTGATTGATGGGACGACTTGTTGGAGTTGGTAGTTGATAGAATATATTTCATTTGAAATTCATCATGTATGCAGATAACAAGTACATTATGCTTCATTATATTTGTCTGTTAAAGAACAAAAATAAAGGCCAAAATCCCATTGGTTGATACAGTCTAGGAGGGAAAAAACTTGTCAATACCTATGCTATTCCCCAGCCATAATAAATAGTCATTATCATCCACAAGCAAAGTGCATGATTCGATGTCGATCACAAAACCCCACATCTGTGGAACAATCAAACGCGATGTAATGCCGCGTTCTGTCTGTTTATTATTACGTAAGGGCACGTAATTGCGTGCAACACGACCATTATTCATCGCATAAATCAAATATTTATTCTAGATATCGCAGATAACTATGCACATAAAGTCGCTGCACTAGTGCGTACGTCTGTGTGCACGAAAGCAGAATACAGAAAAAACCCGCTATTACAACCACCTCTGTAAAGAGACCACCACTCCAATAAGACCATTTCTCAAGGTCCCAAGGCTTAATAAAACAGACCACCATGTATGAAGCTCTATAAAGAGAGCCCCTCTCTTTTGACACCAATTGAGGCCGACCCCGTAACAGTCCTAACAGAGGGGTTCTACTGTATTAACAAAGACTCGGCACCAAACTGATTTCATCAGCAGTCATTTTGCGCATTGATCAGCCCATACGTCATACACGGCCCATTAGGCGGCGAATAAATGCCCGCCCAGCCCGCCATATTTGTCCTCATCCATCCCCACGTCGCGGCCCAGCGAGCACATTCCCCGCCAGCGCATTCTCCGCATTTGGCACCAGCACTGCGAGCACATTTTGCTGGAGATTACCATTATGCTGACAGGAACCAGTTACTCTCCACAGCTTGAGTGAGTCGTCGTCGTCGTCCGCTGGTAGAGAGGGTTATATGATTTACAGCGACGAGTGTGAATTATGAATATAGTGTACATTGGCCAAATTAGCCGATTGTAAAACACTCACCGTTATAGCGGCTCCACGTCACGACGGAGACGGTTCCGAGCGAGCGGCGCTAACCGCCGGTAACCCGGTAATTGGGTGTAGATCAGAATAAACGATGACAGGCGCAGCGCCCATTGACGGATATACGCCCGTATATGGAGACGAATGGACAGCGGTGTCGTTAGTTTTCATTTGTGACTGGCATATTTCTATGCGGGGAGAGGGATGGGGCAATAAAGCTGCCGGGGCCTAATGGAAGCGCCCGCGGCGTCCGAGAGTGAAATATGACGATGTTATTGGCGCTGCAGAATTCATGCATTTACTGCGACGACGCCCTGCATTCATCATGGCTGCCGCCAATAATTCTGTTACCATAGGAACAGTGATCGCGCGACTCAAAGACATTTGTATCATGTTGGGGTTTGAGCGATTGACGGCTGGTTTTATGTGGATGGATTTCATGTGTTTGTAGATTTATGTGCGCATTAGTGGATTGCTTGTAATGTATTCTGATTCACATGCAGTAACAAAAGTTAATTTTCAATCCTTGCAAAATAGCTCATGACGCTTTTCAATGTTTGAACAGCTACTGATTCTAACAAGAATCCACTTTGTATTTTCAATTCACAGCAGCAGCTTAAACTGAGCAACCAACAATAAACAACTCACAAAGACCAACTAAGACCCAAAACACACCGATTTTTTACACTACCACCCCTATAACACTCCCTGAACAGCTGCACGAGTAGCAGTATTGATACTACAATAGAGGCCACCTCAATAAAAAGACCACGTCTATAATAAGACTATTTGCTTGGTCCCATGTCATCATGAAGAGACTACTGCGAACCTTCATACAGAGACCATCCTCCCCTATTGAGACAACTTTTAAGGCACTTAAGTAGTCTTCTTAGAGAGGTTCTGCTGTACAATACGGCAGCGGGCAGCATTGATAAATGTTGCAGGACTATTGCGAGTGCTGGGCGTGTTACGGCCGCGCCTGATTGACTTACGGTGTCTCGCTGTCAGCGACTCGGCCACGAGCGGCCATTTTACGCCACGACGCCCCACTTAAAGCGGCCACAAAGCACAATAAGGGAGCATAAAGTGGGCGGCAGCAGAGAGGGACCGGCCGGTAATGCATACCTGAGTGTGTCTCCCTACACGTACATCACTCACATCACCCCGTTTTACGGCTATAACATTGCGCGACGCGCGGCTTTTATGATTTGCGCAAAGATTTAGACGCGAAGTAGCGGAGGGGAGATGATGATTGGTGTTGGGTGGTGAGAGAGCCACATGGGACAGTGTGGTGATTTGTGGAGGGTGGGGTGGGGTGGTTGGATGCTTTGAAGCAAGGGCTTACTACTAGTGGCCTGAGCCCAACAGTTTTATGACAAAATTTGGGTCATTTTGGCCCCTTTTCCGCTTTTTAAAGAATAGAAATCATTGCCCTCTAGTGAAATGGGCCTTGTGCCAAACTACTTTTATATGCTAGTCATCGCCCTGTGAAGATACAGTTCTAATCATTTGGAAAAGAAATTGTCATTGAAAAGTACAGCCCAGAACAAATGTAAAGCTCACCACCTAGATATGACCACATGGAACCTACAAGTAAAATGCCCCACACGCTTTTATATGAATGTTTATGGTAATTGATTGCAAAGGCATACAACACTAAGTGTGGGAGACTCCAAAAAATGGTGCGCAACTATACACCATTAAAAGCTTATACAGTGACCAAATATGTAGCTGAGAAGGGGCAGAGTCTAACGAAAGTGAGCAGAAGGCACCACTTAGTAACAGTGATCGAGCTAGACTAGTCACAAGGGTGGCGGTGTCACGGGCGATGATATAATGAGCTGAGTTCAGGGGATAATCCGGCCACAAACACTCAGCTCACAGATATTTGCATTTGTTCAGTGCATTACATCATTTATTTGCACGCATATCATTTGCAAATGGCCTTGCCAGTCCATGGAAACACTATTAATCACGTCCCGGTTTCGCCTGCTTGCCTCTCCCCTGTTCTGCAATCACCAGTTGGAGGAGGCTGCCTCGGTCTCGATGATTGTTGCCCTCACGGCCTGATAAGTTTGATCAGCAGACGTCCTTACAAGGATTTCAGGGCTAATGACTTACGATTGATACTTTTACAATGATTGCTATAACTTTTGAGCATTTATTTTTGGTTTTGAACTTTAATTTGTATGAATAGGTTTGATCAGTAACAACCTTATGATTGATACGTTTTGTGTTTTGCAATGATCGCTAACCTTTGGGCATATTTTTTCGTTTTTGCACTTTTTTTAAACATCTATGAATAAATCTGATGAGCGAAATCAGGCCGCATTTGATTATTACTAATTGATAAGATGATACTTTCTGTGTTTCTATAAATGGTCTCTAATGCTGGACGTTGGTTGTTTATTTTGTTTTTTAACTTTTGATCTCAACAAATTGGATGTGGAGTTAGTAGCGGTTACGATATTGATATATTTGAACTTGACAGAACATTTTTGAATGTCTGCAATTTCAAGTTATCTATGGGAATTTATGACATAGATTTTACAAAGAAAATGGAAATTTTTTACTTTAGTCATCCATAAATTCGATTTGTCAGGTTTCCAAATTAGCAGGTCTAACTGTATGTTGGCCTTGGTTCTTTGATGTTTATATTTAGTCATATTCAAGGTGTATTTTATAGTGTGAAACCATATCATATTAAACTAGGTGATTGTTAGCAACTTCAATGATAGATGAGTACTCATAAATTTGAGGCACTTTATCAAAACTGAAAGCAACATGAACCTTATACCATCAATCAAGATCTACCACATAATGGCAATGAGTCAATGAATTTAAGTTTTAACAGTTATAGCAAATAATCTCCAAGATTCTATCTGGTTGTCAGTGTTCAGGGTTAATGATGATTTTGTATAGAACTTTGATTTTACAAAATTACCAACCAATCATATTCATAGGGAAATGGCTGAAGTTGAATTTTGCCTTGCCATATCTGTTTGAAATAAATTTATCTCTCCCCAGAAAGTGAGGCATTTGAATGAGGCATTTTGGTAAATCATTGCAATACCCTGCTGAACAGGGACATGTTCAGTTTGATATCTGCATGACCTATATTTTTACTGAGGCGAGAGAACTTCCTCATGGTGTCAGTGTCATTATAACTGTAAAACACCCTCCCGCCAACCCGACCCATATACTCTGAATGTGCAAATAAGGAAAGGGACATGGCAGATCCAAGTGTAGGGTGGTGGTGCAAGCTGTGCATGTCCAGTTTTGTTTTCAGCCCTAACATTTCATTTTCATAGGGTTTTGGCTTGTCAGCGAGTGTTTGCGCTCATGAAAAATACGAGATCCGATGGTTGGGCTACCCTTTTCTGAAAACCTGGATCTGCCAGTGAGGAACTTTTGCGAATGACCCCTGTCAATGCAATACAATACAGCACAATAAGAAAACAGTGCAATACAGTATAGTACTTCTGGCTGGAACTTTAATGTAATGTATCACCCTGAGATATCACGAAGCAAACCAAAGCTTCCAACTGGTTTGTGATAAATGGTCCTCCATTTGTAAGCCATTTCACCAGAATTGCTATTTGCAATGGCCAAGACCTCTACAATATCAATCTGGTGAACAAGACCCAGAGACTTGCATCACCTCCAATGTACAGTAGAACCTCCCGTCAAGACCAGCGATCTATTGAGACTACTTGAGGCCAATCCCATACGTAGTCTTAATAGAGGTTTCACTGCATGTGCCATGGCCAAGACCCACAGACCCCCAGCACCTCCACAAAATCAATCTGGTGAATGAGACATTCATATCGCCTCCACGAGGGGCCATTTGGGCGCGTTTCTCCCGCAAATCCAGTGTCTTGAGTGAAATTTATGGGCTCTAGAAATTTATGTGCGTTTTTGCGCAGTAAATAGACGATCACTGTGGGTGACGTCTGCAGACGCTGACTCGTCATTTGTTATTGTATTAAAATCACATCGGTTCAGTCAAGGAGTCAGTTTTTTCCTGGTGAGTAACGTACAGTTAGATATTTGATGACATAAGAATGGATTGTCTAGTGTCTGAGTAAAATTATACGGATACAGTAGAGCCTCCATTAGGATCTCCTCGCTATTGAGAACACATCTGTAATAAGACAATTTCTTAATGTCTGAAACTGTATAAAGATACCACCTCTCTATTAGGACATCTTGAGGTCAGTTCTACTTCATTTTCGACAGCTAAATGTAGTATTTTGAAGAGTTGCAAAAATTAGGACTTTGACTTTGTTTTCATTCAACAAAGGGTACTTACTCGTAAGGGGAAAAGAAAGGTTATTTTAGACTTTTATCAAAGTTCGATTTTCTCTCTTAATATTGTTTCAAGTTTTACAAATTACACCTTGATGTGTAGGTAATAATGTTATCTAATCATATAGTATGGTTTGTAATTTACTGGTTTAAAAAAAGTTTTGTTATGAAGAAATTTAAGGAATTTGTGCAAATTTTGTTATGAAGGAATTATTGCAAATTTTACTACCTAACCTTGTATACTGTATATGCCTTGTAAATGATATATAAACATGAAAAATTGTATCCACGTTTTTTCAATAGAATTTTTCCATTTTGTGGGAGAAATTATCAATCGTCGGTTTATACACAGTTTACAAAACACAACCTAACCCATCGCAAACCCCACTGCCATTGGATAAAGTAGGCACTGGCGGCGACACCATGACAACATAACAAATGCGTCTCTCTAAACTATTACTGGCCAAATCCATCATGTTCGCAACAAAATCATCGTGGCCGCGGCGGCGAATGGATCCAATAATGATATGAATGCGTATCGTGGGAGAGTGATCGGGGGCTGTCGGCGGGTCAGCACCCCAGCCACTCGATCATGCCCCGGCCAGCCACAGTGGTCGCCAACTCACTGATATTAGCGTTGCACGTTTAACATTACTGGTAGGTGATAGGCTTTGCTGATGGCAGAGAATATTGGTTCTGTATTAGTGTTTGAATGGTGAGTTTAGGACTTATTTGGGGCTTATTATTCAATTCACATGTTATTGAAAAGAAGATATTATAAGCCTGCTTAATAGGTAGTGTGAAAGAGATTCCTGTGAACCGAGGATGTCATTCTTCATACCTTTGCGTAAAATCCATTACCAAAGATTCGCATCTAAACAGAAATCTTATTTTGTTTTTGCTTTACATGTTTAACAATGTATTGGTGTTTTTGCTCAAAGTGGTAGCATTTTGGAGTGACAGGGATGACTCCAGGGTCAGGCCCCTTTTCACTCCATCACCAGCAAGATTGGGGTGAACTCTTTGATATTGGATTGCACGTTTTACACTGGGGTTTCAGAATTTTAGTAGTTTTTCTTAATACCAAGTGCATAAAGAACTTTTTTCACAGTCCCAAACCCCCTTGGATATTCATGTTTATCTCTTTATGGAGATTTGGGACCACACAAAGAATGGACTTATTGTACAGGTGGTCTCTTTAAAGAGGTGATCTTAATTGGGGGTTCTTCTGTACATCATACCATGAATTTTGTGGAGGGTCCACAGCACAAATTATTGAAAACTTCTTCAAAGTTCTGTCAGTTACCATACTAGTACTCATTTATTGTTCAAAATACAAGTAGAACAGAGGTCGTCATTAGTGGAGTTTATACATGATACAAAATAGGAATCTATTGTACAGTAAAAATCATTATCTCAACCCAGCTATGAGATTATCTCATTCCTATTTAAACCTATAGGAATAGCAGTAAAATTCTCAACATAGCCAATATTCAAGATAGCAAACTGATACACGTTCATAATGTTGCTGAGGGAAAACAAAACTCACTTAGAATAGCAGAAAATTTGAGATAAACAATATCTAGATAATGAGGTTCTACTGTATGCTCATTCATGGAACAAAATACGCTTGTAGCACTGTTCACAAAAGCCCCACTACTGCACTGAAAAACAAGTGGCACGAACAAATGTTTGGTGAAAGGCGTTCATGTATCAATCTGCCAACCCCACAGCTTCATTAGTCATCAAAGACATGCAATCCCAGCAAACAAACAAAACAAACAATCCCCACAGTGGAGCCGGATTCCACAGCTGTGTAACAAATCCACCAGCATTTCTCTTTAACTACAGCAGAACCCCTCTATTAAGACCACTGACCTCAAGTGGTCTTAAATGGTAGTTGGTCTTTTTATGTAGGTTCATGTTGGTCAATTTGTAGGGGATTAGGATCATGAATAATGGTCTGACTATATAGGTTGTTTCTGAATAGAGGTGGTCTTGTTTGGATGTTGGACTGTATCTACCCAGGCAGTCCATTTTTCACACAAACTTCCTCTTTCAATTACGATAGACAGAGACTGGGATAGTACATTTGGCTGGGCCATTGGAAGATAGATTTGGGCGAAAGAAAGTTTAGTTGTGTATTTAGAACTAGCTGAATACATTATTGTGCATTAGAAGTCAGCAAAACCCAAAATAACCATTGAAGTAAGTATATGCACTGGCAAATCCAGGTGTTCGAGGGTTGCATCTTGTGCCAGTTAGAATTTTATGGAAACTGCGTGCTCAAAAGCATGCTGCAATGCTCAAAACCCAACCAGGATATCCTCATTTTTCACCAAAAAGGCCCTGGATCTTCTAATGGAAATTGTCTTGTAGCAAGAAGAGTTAGATACATGAGCAATCTATGAAAAATGAGATTGTCCAATCTGTGTAGTCAATGCCTATTGTTCTAACATATATAAAGTGAACCTCCCGTTAAATCACACCATCTGTTGTGGACACATTTCTTTTCTCTCGAAGATATCCACATACGACAGGGTCTACTGTATTTTTGGTCACCCCATATAGGGCCCATATAACCAATAGCCATTGTTCTAAGTGGTTGATGATCAATGTAAATGATGGGAATAGCAGGAATACATGGCCCAACGCTCCTCGCTAAACACCGCTTTCATTGCCGGGTCCATTTGTTTGTGTGCAGCCACAAGCACCATAATGAGCGTAATACACGGGAATGGATGCATTGTCATGTATCAGGGACGCAGTACCCTCTACTTGATGGTTAGTCATTGATGTCTTCTATAGACCCTTTTGATGCACACGATTTTTTATGTGCAACATGCTTCAGTGGCCACATGGATTATAGAGAGTTGGACTTGGGACCAGAAGATCGTGGGTTTGATTCATGGTCAGGTCTGGTGCTTGGTGTTGAGCAAACTCATCTCTAATAGATTAATTACTATGACACACCTACTCTGTGGTATCTACACTTAGATAGGTACTAGTCAGGCGAGTGAAAGCTAATGTGAGTGTTAAACACTTCTGCAATTCGCCCAATGTGGTAAATTTGAGCTTCACTAATCTCTTGCAGATCCAGATTATGTCAGAAAAGGGGGGCACACCCACAGGATTTTGTGGGCTTCATACTTGCAACGGCTTCCGAAGATTCAAATAAAAACCATGTAAATGACATTTGGGAGGAGAGTGGGGGCTTGCCACCTGTGCCCCCTGGATCGGCTTATGTTAATCTAACGCGCAATATTAACAGGTTAGACACACAAGGGTTAATGATGTAAGGGAATGAATGCTTTGTCATCTATCAGGAAGTGCCCCTATGATTACCAGCATACGCCGACTCCGCTTCATTTCTCATCAGAAGAGTTATTGTAGCTCTCACAGACACTAGGATAATGCATTTGTAACCAGTCAATACAGTAGAACCTCTCTAGTAAGACGACCTGCCTTCAAAGGGTCACAATCAAGACATAGTCTCTGTTCACGACAGTCTTTTTATTAAGGTTTGGGACTCCAAAAAATAGTCTCACTAAAGAGGTGGTCTCTTCGTAGAGGTGGTCTTTATTGGAGGTTCTACTATAATCATATACACATAGTGGAGAGGTTTGTTAATAAGGGCGCAAGAGATCCAACATCCCCCAATCCCGAACCCTGCTCCCACCATAAAGAGAGTCCCTCTATATTTGGGCCACTTGAAGCGCTCAAAAGTTACGCTATAAACAATTTTTAATTGCCCGACTATGACGATCAATTATAAATCTCCTCAGTGTAAGATTTACACTCCACGACAGACTCCTTCCTGCCTTGTTACCTGATGAATCTGTAGGTTGCTCCTGAGCCATGTGTTATCAAGGGAATTTTATCAACTTTTCTCTTTAATATCTTATTGGAGGTACTTGTTTTCTGTTAATCTCACATCACTTTAGAATTATGACATTGGCCTACCAAATATACAATGGTCCTAACTCTCACTTACTCATAAGAGGAGTTAACGTTGTCTATGTTCATACAAGTGGGGTTGAGAGATTTTCTGTGAAGTTTGACAGAATCAGTGAACACGGGTGATAGATATTTTTCATCTCTCAACCACACTCATAAAGTACCCTTATTCTCCCATGTGTATTCTTCATTTTTAGGTTTTTAACTTTGTAGTGTAATCAATGTTTCTGCCTTGCCTCTTAGCCAATCAGAATCTAGTATTTTCAGCAAACATGGGAAAATAGAATGCTCTCCGGAGAGAGAAGCTTTCTACTGTATAAAACATTTAATCACCCCAGCTAGATGATCAATTATAAACCCATGATATACCTCTTCCTGTATTGTTACCTGACAAATCCCGGTTCACTCGCCCGCGATGCGTCCCAGTCAGATTACGTGTAATCACTCCTCGTCCCCGATCCGGCCCTCGACACTGACATATTCGCGTATTTACTCACGATGCGCCAAATGAAGCTGTTCTTAATCAATTACCCGCGGATTAGCGTAATCTGTCAGCCTGTATTGGATAGCGGCGGGGCTGACCTATGGAAATGCGCGTAATTTGTTGAACGGACGGATGTTGTATGCTTATTTAGGGCGTACAAACGCATATATCCACGTGGAGGGGGGAGGGGTTAGGAGGTATATATCAGGTTTGAGTAATTATGGAGCAGTGTAATTTGTATAGGTTGATGTAAGAGCCATGTCTTAGACTATAGTCCTAGGTTCGAGTCCAAGTGTAGATGATGAGATATAGCCTTTTAGAAGAAAGAAATCATTTCATGTCAAAGCTTATACACAATGCTATTGTAGACCTGCCTGCCATCTGCACCAACATCCTGATGACCGTTGATGATGCCACACCACCATCTTGTGACAAATAGGCAGATTGACTGCAGACTGAAGAAAACTTCCCCGAGGAGCTGAAAGCTCTCTAGGTAATGCTTCAAAAACTACGTCTACATCGAAATGAATGAACAAGTCTGCATTTATGCAATACAGTAGAACCTCCAATTAAGACCACCTCTATAATGAAGCCATTTTTCATGGTCCCAAACCACCATAAAGAGACTGACATCAACCTCCATAAAAAGACCACCTCTCTATCGAGACCACTTGAGGTCAGTCCCACTAGGTGGTCTTGATAGGCAGGTTCTGTT
>CM032669.1:41121007-41185867 GCA_019095985.1 Streblospio benedicti
TGCTTTTCAATAAACATGACAATTTATGTCACAAAACGAGAATAATTTTCATTTATATAGTTAAATGCTCAAGATTTAAGCATATTGTGGTAGACTTTTAAAGAAAGCACTAGTCTCAGATTTGACTGATCTTTGCTGCTAAAACCTAAGACAGCTCAACACAAATCCGGATCATCTTGTGACTCCGCCCCATCCCTCACAATCAGCAGTGATGGAATCTGGCAGTAAAAGATGGTTCTGCCATCCCCCAGTCAGTTCAATGTGTCCACATCACGGCTCAACCCTTTACTGGTGGATTTAGTCCCTGAGAAATGTTCATGGTTTTCATACAGGGGTGGGGGAGGGGAACATAGTGAAGGTTTAACCACTGTTTAGTTAAATCAGAGATCTATGTTGGTAAATTTGAGCTTATTGTAGGCTTTATCCTAAAATGCATTTGCTGCTTTAGCCACTAAAGTGTTTAAGCAATGCGTGCCATACATCACTGGGGATGATGCATCTCTGCTGAAAATGGTTCAATATTAATTCATCCATCAAACCGTTTATCAGTCGAATGACTTTCGGCATTTTGGATTTTTGTCAGTAGTACATTTGAGATGGTGATATGCAATATTAACATTTACAGCAAAGCCTCACTATAGTATTTTTTATCTTAATTTTTCTCTTATCTCGAGGTTAATTTCATTTTCCTTCAATGACAAACATAAACATATCAAATGTTTACATCGAATATTGACTATCGAATATCTGAAACATAGCACTGTTATCACTACAGCTTTTAGATAACGGGGCTATACTGTACTATTTACAACTGCCATTTTAGGTTTGAAACTTTGTATTGTAGATCAACTTTTCTGCTCCGCCTTTTCGCCAGTAATCATCAAGTATTCTTGGGAGAATACATTCAAGTTTGACTTGACCAGGATCTCCAGTACTGAGAAAGACATGCACAATATAATACGTACCATCAGGCTCAAGTGTAACTCCAATTAGTGGTCTCATTAGAAGGATGGTCTTTTATTTAGGTATATATGTAGGCTTGAGACAAAGAAAAAGGTCTTACTATCCACATGCTCTCATTATACAGGTGCTCTTTTTAGCAAGTTATACCAAAAAATGTAAACCCAGCAGCATTCACATCCCAGGTTTTGACCAGTGTAGCTTGCATGCCAATCGCCAATACATCATGGATTTGTCATGTTGCCTCCACTTTCCACTTATTACCATGTCGCTGTGTATTAATCCTGCGCCACGGATCCATCATGGATCAATCCTGCATGCCCCATCCATCTCCCTGATTGACACCTCCTCCAAATTAGACCCTGTGGCAGGCAGCAGTAAATTGTAGTGATAAACTGGCAGCTATAAATAAGGCAGGATGGACAGCCGTCAATCATGGGTCTAAATAAGGGAAGATAGACAGCCGTCAATCATTGGTGTTGATGGGAGAACTTTATAGTGAATCAAGCCATTCATTAGTCCAGGGGTGTAGCCAGTCACTAACCATTCTACCTCATAACATGATTCGCTGTTTATCTTGTATTATATATGAAAGCAGATCTCAATTATGGGTTTATTTGGAACATTAAGCGAGTGAAAAGCTACACCTTAGTTTCAGGGTTGTTAACCACCTAACTAAACTGGCAGATCCGGGTTTTTGGAAAGGGGGGTGCACTTAAGGGATCTGATGGATTTCATATGTGCAATCGATAGCAGACGTGCCAATAACCCTATGAAAATAAACTCAATTTCCATGCGCGCTCCGCCCCCCTGGATCTGCCCATGCACCCCCTCTTGCCAACCCATACCCTGATTGCCTGTCTGTCTTGTCTCATTTACGGCATCATAAATTAAGGAAGATAGGCAGCCATCAATCATGGTGTTGAGGAGAAAGATTCAGTGGATTGAGTGTTTCCTTAGTTTCAAGGGTGGATCCAGGCCATATTGATATGTATACACTTGCTGGCAGATCCAGGTTTTTCAATATGACAAATCTATGATGTATTGACAAACGGCATGCAAGTTACACTGATCAAAACCTGTGGAGGTTGGTGGGTTACAATCCTGTTACATGTTCTAGTATAATTTGCTACATCGACCACCTTTGCAATGCGAGTATGCGACTATCTGTATAATAAGACCATTTTGTTCATGATGTATTGGCAATCAGCATGCAAGTAACACTGATCAAAATCCTAAGATACTGCCCTCAGGTAGTCTCAATAGAGGCAATCTTTTATGGGGATTTGTGGTGAGCTCTTTATGAAGGCTTCGGACCATCTTATTGCGGAGGTGGTCTCAATTGGAGGTTCTACTGTATATGCCAGATGCTGGGATTCTAAAGAGTGCATTCTTCATCTTAAATAAGCTGATGCACAAGATTGTTCTTCAGCATTTACATGTAACATAGGTACAGGTCATCTAGTTGAAAGATCATGTGAATGGATCTTAGTGCGGAGCACGGTAATGGCTTGCGCATGACTTGAAGGGGTGACACAGGATAGTGGAACATGGAACATGGGGCAAAAAAAATAGTGGAACATGGAAAATAGGGGTAAAAAAATAGTGGAACATGGAACATAGGAAGTCATAGTGGAACATGGAACATGGCATTTCCCTTAATTTTTTCGCAATTTGTTTTGCAATTTTACTGTGTTTCAAATAAATTTTACGCTAATTTTGTTCAATAGGAGAGGTTTCAAAAGGCACTCAGGATCACATTGTATTGCAGTGTCGCAATCATCTAGCCTATGTTTGGTTTCTACAGCATCTGCCTAATGTGCTTCTTTGGCTGAGGTGAATAGGCAGGTAGACTCGTGAACAGAAGGTTAGTGTTTTCATTTATGAGTTGGCTCTGTTTGTGAGTGTTGAGCAAAGGCATACCTAAATAAGGTTGCACACAGCAAACTCATACCTGTGGCACCTACACATTAATTAGGTACAGGTCATTGGATTGAAAGAGTATGTGAGTGATTGTGTGAGTAATTAGCTTCAGTGTGTAGAATGTAAAGTCGTGAGAGCCAGACTTGGATCACAACTATGAACTACCACATTTACATTAACTGGTACATCTACCTAACTAAAACCTCTAAAAGTTTGCAACAGTTATCTTTTCCTCGACATTTTTACAGTGCTCAAGCTGCCACGTATACATTCCAGTACTGAGTGTGAATGCTCAGTAAGTGCTTGTAGACAGTTGCACCCCTACTCCAGAGCTTCAATATGCCAATTTCAGAGTATCCATATTTATAATGCCTTTGCACAAAGGATCTGGGCTGGGTGGTAGGATAAGGCTTTGAAAGTTCAAACCTATTCTCATTTTGTATTATAAAAGTTGATGCAGAAAATGGCTCAGATTGCATGTGAGCACACAAAATTTCAAAATTTCATTGGGGTAGGATGCCCCTAAAGCCCCAATGGTTAGAGGCCATCCAAAAATACCCTATGCATTTTCATGGTTTTTGTGTTTTTCGTGGTTTGGAAAAATCAGGGAAAATTAGAATTGAATCAGGGAAAAATCAGGAAAAAATTAGGGAAAAATCAGGGAAAACGGAAATGAAAATCCTGTGACTACCCTGCAAGGATTTTCAGTGTTTCGCAAAATTGTTGACAGATTTTAGTCTACATCCCCATAATATGGAACTGGATAGTGATTTACATAGATCAACTGTGTCACTTCAAATGAAGCAAAATCCATATTTTTGTTGTTCCATGAGCATGAGCTCTACATTGGCTGAAAGCTGAAGCATACATGGCTCATGTACATACCATATGATTACACTGAGAATATATTGAATAAAAGCGAAAGTTCTAGGTCTTTGTCCCTCATATTTGTCCTTCATATAGGTTAAAATTTGTTATATCGAATGTGATATGATTAAAGAGAATTATGAAGACCTCAACAATTCAAGTATAAGGAAATCAAACCATTTTGCCCTTCATTTTCAAAATATGCTCAAATTTGACAAGGTGCCCCAATACCAGAAAATAAATGGCAAATTTGATGACGGACCGGTTTCTCTTTCTCTGAACGTTATTGCGTCGCTTCAGCAGCTGAAGCAAAAGCCTAGTGATCGTCTTGTTTCTAACTATGTATGTCTCCTGACAGGCTGGCGCATTTACCGATAAACCGATTTGGTTCAAACTTTACACAACTAAGAGGTGTGAGACAACACCAAAGACAAGTGATTCAATTTTGGGCACTTTCAAATTAAAGTGGATATTTTTCAATAACTGCTGAAGCAACGCATTGAAAGATGATGTTGGGGTCCGCGGTTAGGACAGCCGATATTACATTACTATTTCTTTATGTTATATTATAAAACAGCTTTGCAGCCGCCCAAATACTTTTTGCTATTTGTATTTTGAATATATTTGCCTATATCGTCTAAGTGATCTGATTGTACTATAAAAATTTAGATATAAAGAATTGCGTGCTATGTTTGCAATTAACATGAACATTTAATCAGTAGAATCATGCATTTTTGAGAAACATGTGCTGTATGACATGATATATTAGCTACAATAATAAGTAAACTCGCAAGTATGCGTGGATTATTACAAAATACTAACGATATGATATTTTTGAAAATTATCATAACGTACTCAGTGTACCAGGCTGCTGTAAACTTTTTAGAATAGTGAAATGCGTGATTGTGTCATCTCTTTGGTAAAATCTTTGGTAAACTCTTTTACACTATTCATAATACAGTCGTACATAAATCTAATGGTACAATATCTTCAGTTACTTATGAATTGATTAACAAACCTGATTTGTATGAGGATGCTATGCTTTAGACTACGGTACACGTTACACGTTTTATTATATACACGATAGACTTCAATTCTTCAAGCAACAAAGCTGTCCTGGTAATTCCGCATAATATAAAGAATTGCTTAAAAATGTATTCAATTTTTTTCTTGGGGTCATTTTCATAGTGGAACATGAAACATGATAAATTATAGTGGAACGTGGAACATAGGGGTAAGAAAATAGTGGAACATGGAACATAGGGATAAGAAAATAGTGGAACATGGATCTCAGGAGAGATGTGTCACCCCACTCATGACTAAGTGCTGCCCAGTACAACACAGCTTCTCCATCTAGATCACTCGATGGGTTCAGCTTATAAGTTTTCTCCATAGAGAGGTGGTCTTCTATATATGCTCCTTGTTGTCTCTTTGCGGTGGTTGGACCGTGAAAATGGTCTTATTATAGATACACTCTCTTTATTTAGGTGGTCTTAATATAAGGCTCTACTGTAAAAACACACCAGGCAAGTCGATTGTTGTTTAAATGCCTAGATTTAATCATTGGGGAATGTTAACTGATGTATACAGAGATCTAGACGGGTTTAAGCTTGAAGATTTTACAAATCTTCAAAAAGACGACTCCACAGTTTAATGTACAAACAGAGAATCTTAATTAATCGGCCCTAAAGCCTCCGAAAACCCACACACCATACATTCCCCCTGTTCCACGTCCACTGAGCAGAATGGTAAAGCCCTAACTTCCGGAAGCAGCCATCTTTCTAGCGCAAGTATAAATGACCATAAATGAGCAGGCGCCGTAAGATTAAGCGCCCCATTGTACAAATAGCCATTTCGCACTGAGAGATATGTAGGGGAAAGATTAGGGCACACGTTTGCCGCGTCCGCTGCCATTACGTCTTCCTACGCCAGACGTACAACCGCATTACGTCTTCCTACTCGAGATGTACAACGTACCACTTGGCCATTTCCTCGTGCACGTGATAAAGTAGTGTCGTCTGCTACTGGTGATGAGCTACTGCAGGAAGATTGTGATAAAATATGACTATTGCCTGATCCTTCTTACTTGTTCCCTCTTATTTGGCATGCAAGTCTTGTAGCACACTATGTTTAAATCAGGGCTTGTTAACAACAATTGCGTTGGGGTGTTATTTTGAAGGTTTTATGAGCTCATCTTTTGCAGAGCTGCATTCATCTAAATTGATGTAGGCCTACAGTAGAACCTCCAATTAAGATTACGGTAATACCTCTATAGACTCTATAGAAAAGAACCAACCCTGTAATAGATTATTTCTTGTGGTTACACACTTAAAATAACACGTGATAACAGCCAACCTCCATAAACAGACCACCTGTCTATTGGGAACACAAAAGGCGAAAACCCATGTAGTCTCAATAGAAAGGTTCCACTGTGGTCAGCCTTTATGTGGTGGCGGTGGATATGTAGCTGCGCTGCCCCTGTAATTCACCCAAATGGCTGGCAAGATTTGTGGCCAATTTAAGCTGCTCCTTTGCTTGACACGGTGTAAAGACATTGCAGAATGCCGGGAATAAACCCGCGCACAATGAAGACTGGTGGTCCAGCGAAACACTGGGCAGGATGAGCAATTTGCGCCCAATGAAGAAAGATGGCCGCTTGCCTTCACCCTGCCACAGCCCCAATGGAGATATAGGAACCCGGGCTGCCACGGTCCCAATAGAGATGTAGGGTGCGCGCCAAATAGGTGCGTAGTCACTGTTTACTTGTAGATTAGGCTGGGGCGAGTGGTCAACCTAGGTGGAATGAAGATGAAGTAGGGCCTAGTGGGAGCTGGAGCTATAGCCTTTGTCAAGGTTAAAGATAAGTAAATATGTGTGGGTAAGTGGGTAAGCAAGTAGGCAACTAAGTAAGCAAGCAAGTAAGCAAGCACATATACCGGTATAAGTACATATGTATTGGTAAGTGTCGTGTCACTAGCATTGCAGATGGTTATCCCTACTGCACCATTTTCATTCATCAAGATAATCGTCTAGCTAGGCAGAGACACTTACACTGGGGTGGCTGCTTGTGGTACTGCCAGCTAAAAATGCTCATATACAATGATCATAAGAAATTACATGCAAAATGTCCACAGTATTTTAAAATGATGAAAATAATGTCTATGACAAAGTCTCCAGTGGAGCATCAATGGGCTGCTGGTGGTGGCAACCCCCCACCCCTCCCCCGGCAACAAGACAGATGACCGCGGGGGTCATTTGTTACCGCGACAGGACAGGTGGCAAAGCACTAGCTCACCGAAAGTGGGTAAAGAAGACAGGGGATAAAGCCAGGAGGGCGAGTCCGGGCCTGACAGTGACACATGGCGATCCGAGTGCAAGATGGATCGCCCGCGACATGCCCCCCCGTAACCTGCTACAACACTAACGCCAGCAGGCAGGAGCAGCAGCAGATGACATTAGCGCATTGTCTTGCTCTCACAACAGATATGGATTGAGTGTGGGTGTGATGGGTGAGGGTCAAGAGATGCTGCATCCCTCTTCTTTTGTGAAGTCTTTTTACTCACATTCCCCTCTTGGGGGACCTTTTACTAACCGTCTACCTTCAACATTTTTGTCACACAATTTCTTTTTTTTAAATACATCTATCTCTTCATGTTACCCCCCCTCGGTGGCGTCGTCGTTGGTGGCGGCGGCAGCACCAGCAACAATAACAACACCACGACCAGCAGCAGCAGTAACAGCAGTCCTGGCTGTGGAGGCGCCCTTCCCCATCCAACCATACAAAGGTTATAGATGGTCACTTATCAATCACGAATACAAGCACTCATCCTTATTAAATATACAAATTTGTTTGTTAATCTAATTAATAATTAATTAATTGGCTTCAGACACCAGTAACTTTATGTATTTTACCTGTGGTATTGACAAATTGCACAGTGGACTGAGATTGTCATAAAAAAATGAATTGCATACTTTTTAGAAAAAATATCATACATATATGAATATAAGCACTAATTTTTCAAAGATAATATGCAAATGAGCTGTTCTGATTGGCTGCAGACACAAGTAGCTTTATGGACGTTGAGTGTGGCATTGATACATGGCACAGTAGACTGGGGCGGGTGAAGCCCTCTATCCCGAGATGGATGGGAGATGCACCTAGATGATCCTCCCTCACCTCAGGCCAGACAAACGCCTGATCAGGGGAGGAAGGACTGACCTGGGGGCCAGTGGACGTGGCCACAAATCATGGGAGATTGGCTGGTGGTGGAGGGAGGGAGAGCGAGAATGGGGTGTTTTATGGGGGCTTTGTGATTTTATCTCTTGTACTATGGGCTTATAGATCCTTTGTAAAGGTGGAGGGTTCATGAATCATATGTGCATATCATTCTAGAGTGCCTTATTCTATAGCGGATTATGTTGTACTACAAACCATTATGCAATTATTAGAACAAGGAAGTTGGAAAGGGAGGGAAGGAGAAAATGTTTTGTATAAATGCATTGCCTTTTATCTCTTGGAAGATTGCACTAAGGACCGTGTGTATTAAGTAGCATGTATAGAAGTTTTTTTTATTAACAAGCAGCATTTGTAGAATTGTTTTTAAGCAACTATCGTATAGATAAGAAGTAAGTTTTCCATAATGCGTACAAAAGTAAGCTTTCAGACGGCACACACAAATTGAATGAATCATAGCTCTACCCTGCTTGCAAACTACCATTAGATTAATTACATGTTGTTGGCAGCACCAAGTTTCCCACAAGCCTGGTGCTCTATCATCCTGTTTGCAAAGCTCATAAGTAGGCAAGACAGATGGACAGTTTTGTCAGCGTAGGTTAATCAGAAAGTGCTAGTTCATAGTTGCCCTGCCATACAAGTGGGCTCTAGGCATGCAAACACCTAGTTGGAGGCCTCACCACCGCCAGGTGCTGCAGGAGAGATAGGGGAAGATGCAAAGGCCATTTGAGATTGACACGCCATCCTAAATATGCTTCTGTCATTTCTATTGTGTACTAATGAATTCCCAGCTACAGATTTATCACTGCAATGTCCGCTTAACTCCTAAACCGGGTGATGAATGCGCGCCAAATGGAAAGATGAATGGTCGATGCTGCAGAAAATGGATTTGCAAATGGGAGTTCAGCACGGCTACCCTATTCTCAATCTTCATTTGTGTACTTGGAGGTGGCATATTTCATAATTTCATAATCGCCCCCAATGTCAACAAGTTCAGCCAGTGAGTAATAACTGCTGCCCACCGCGACTGTAAATCACTTCTACAGCGGACGGCCCCATAAATATAATGGAATGCATATGATATCAGCCAGAATCACCAATCTTGTAAGACAAGTATGCAATAAAGAAGCATTAAGTGCGCAAATCTCATAAGCACATGACTTTGATGCAGTCACTTTATAACAATAAGCTCCTACAAAGGGGGATTTTGTACGCAGCAATGCTATAACTCACACACGGCTCTATTATTACAAGCTTATGATACAGAAAGACCCAGAGACGCCAATAAATCAGCCAGTGCTTTATTTAAAACTGGTGGAGACAAGTGTTAGCGCGGCATGCAAATATGTCATCAGCCCCCGGGCTAGCCCCGACCACCAGCCTCAAACATCAACTCCTGCTACTGCACCAACAACGCAAACACCGCTGCTGATAAACACTACATGACAGCGGGCGGAATTTCCTAATAAAGCTCAGCGCAAAACGAGGCTGCTGCGGTGGTAGTGGTATTTCCCCATAATTGAAAGCTGCGTGAGTGATGGGCGCCGACCCGGCCCCTTGTGGTGGCCATCTCTCATCGTGACAGCGTTTGTCAGGCCTTAAAGACTGATTGGCCCTAATTACCCGGGCTGTAAGCCGCGAGAGACCCCGGCTCCCCCACCCCCCGGGGGCGACCCCCAGATACAAACACGCAATCACCGCTTATCCCTGCAGCAAGCCCACAGCCCGGGGTGGTGGTGGGCCACTTCAAAGGGTCGAGGCTGACAATACCGGCCACACGGCATCTTGACTGACGGGCGTCCCACGCATTGAGGGCAGCGCCACGGCAGGTAATCAGGCCGCCGGTGTCGCCTTTCGCCGGCCATCTTGTTAGGCATGTTGCCGGGGATGTAAAGCAAGACCCGGTACGGTGGGGTGCCATTCAGCCACTACCTGAAGGCGTTGTCTCCTTATAATGCATTCAGTTGATGTTCGGTTATCTAGGTAAATGCCCCACTTGGACGCCAGTGCCGTTTTGTCGGTGGCGACTTGTGTGCTGTTGCGAATGTGTTGAAACTATGGGGGGAGCTTTCCTTAAACTTAGATGAAACGTACAGCGGGCTTACTGCTGTGTGTCTAAATCAAACCATGAGTAGAGGTGGTGTTTATAATATTTGATTAGTTTATATATTGATGTTTCAACCTAAAATATATGACGTGATACATGCACAATTGTAGCACAAAGAAGCAAATAGAGGTACTCATTGTTTGATGGAAGAAGCAACCAAATCTCGGTTACAGAATCTTCAATTTAATAAGAACACCCTTATAATGTATTATATAATGTCGTCATATCGCCCAAGCCTTTCGAAAGAGGCAACCTTGAACCTCAAGAAAGAGACCACCTTGCTATTGAGTCCAGTAGAGAGGCCCTATAATATATACATGGGTTTAAGTGACATGGCGACACGGTCATTTTGTGAGCCACTTGTACATGTAAAAGTGACATATTGAAAATCTGTATCTGTTGATACGAGACACACGCATATTTCTACTTTTTATAAATCATATTAAATAGTGACCAATGAACTTTTTGGAATGTCATAAAAATGGACACAGAGACACTGCATTTATTTTCAGACCCATGTAAGGCTGTAGTAGAGGTAAGTTCCCCCGGCGGTCCTAATATAAGGCCCTTCTGTATTAAGACCCTCCTCTAAGAGCCCCTTACACAGCCAGCTAATGAGATCTGTAATAGGACACGAGCTCCCTTTTTATTAGTCAAATCAACAAGGCTTCACACCAAAGTGAGAGCTCACGCTTAAGATCAGAGGATATTGCTGCCAGCCAAGAACATGTGCTTCCTTGTTTGGCACTTTTTGGAGAGCTCCTCTTCCCTGTGAAATATGATGACGCATTCAGAGGCTCATTTTTACATGATTAGTACCTGTTAATTTGATGGTTGTAATGCAATGTAATAATGTTCAAATCAAGTTCCTTTTTATGGATGTTAATGAATTGGAAGAATGGAGTTAGAAGACATGCGACCTTGCCACTGCGTACTGTTTCTGGTGAGCCAATCTCTGTATTGAGTATCGCACCAATGGTGAAGTGATGACATGATCAGGCCAGGATGCTGCTGATACGAGAATTAAATATATCAATATTGTCAACCTCACCAATGTTGATGTCCAGAGTCAAGTGATAGGTCTAATAACAGCAGGCAGCAAAGATCGGTGCGTCAATATCTAACTGCTAAAAAGGCTACTACATGTATGATGCAGATATATCCATAAATCCCCTCACGCCAAAACCATAACTACCAATACATTAGCAGACGGCAGGATGTCACCACGTGTTAATGATATGTTGGAGAGGCGCTGGTCCCGCCGTAACAAGCCCATTACACAGTCGCCCGGAGGGAGCAGCACTTTGAAGGTTCCACGCCCACAGCAGGGCCGTGAAGGCAGCAAACACCCCGGCCCTGATCAAGGCAGCCCTCCAACACATTGTTTGCTGGCTGCAGTGAAACCTCCCTGTTCACATCAACCATGGGATTGTCCTCAATAGAGAGGTGGTCTCTGTATGAGGGCTCACGGTGATCTCTTTTTGAAGGCTAGGCACCGCGAGAAATGGTCTTGTTATAGAGGTGGGCTGTTAATAGAGGAGTTTCTACTGGAGGTTCTACTGTATATCCGATTGGAGGCTCTACTTTAGGCACATCAACACCTCCAGCACCAGCAGGAGTGTCACTTCGGATGCTTCTTCCGCTTCCTTAAGCACCTGGGTGGTGTTTCATTAGGCACTTTTCCCTAACAAGGTGTCAGGTACTGGCAATATAACAGGAGTCTGGACGTTTTAGCATATGGATGTTAGAAGTATGTGTAATATAAAGAATACACCATAACCTCCAATGAAGACCACCTCTTGGAACACAGATAAAAGGTTTCTCTGTCTAATAAAGAAATAAATTGAATGTATTTCCAGGTCATTTTCTGTGGCATATCTTTCATTTTATAATTAAGGTCCTCGCAAACATACATGTTCCCAACTCTATTAAGAGACCATCTCTACAAGATAGATTTTTATGGTCCCAAGCCCTCATAAAGAGACCACCGCTAACCTACACAATAAAACAACCTGTCTGTTGAGACCCTTGAGTCCAGCTCATGGGTGTTCTGTATAGAAAGGTTATATTGTATGTGTGAGACAAGGAATAAATAGTGTATATGGTGAAGTGACTTTTGACATATTGATGATGAAATGTAGCTTCTAAGATCTTCTAAGGCATTAATCACCACATACAACTGGTATCAAGAGGTCTTTGTTGTGTAATGGACTATTTAAGGTACTATTCAGCACGAAGCAGAACTAAAGTAGGACCCATTTCTTATAGATTTGACTACAAGGGGATAAGTGTTAATCAAACTGCTGTTGACACTAATTTTATAGAGGAAATGCCACTCCATCTGTGATTACTTCACACTTGGAAGGCCTTAAACACCCTCTAACAATATGGTAACGTGGGTCTTAAGGGTGTAGGAGTGGTCACACATTTACTTATTACCAGTAGCAGGGGGACCTCATACAAATACAAGAGATTCACAAGCCTTAAGATCAATATCACATTAAGGGTAGAATGAATGACATGTGGAATTAAAGCTTAGATGACTGTCATATTGATAGACTATTGCAAGTATTGACACTATAGGGATGTAATTAAACCCACTTAGAATTCAGTAGTGTGCAATCGGGTTGACATTAAGCTAATGCTGAAACTTCCTCAGAATAGTTCAAATCAACTGTTTATCCTGGGTGGTAAAATCTCAAATGCAAACGACAATAGCGGTTACCAGAAGGCACTCTTTAAAATGGATAAACAGCAATAAGAAGGGAAAATCAGATAACTTAATTATATTGCTGTGGACAATTGCTTGTTAGAGATCAAAGCAGGCTATTTTTCATACTACTCAATTAATGTCGAGTTTCTGAGAAGTACATTCAAGTTATCAAGATTGTGGTGTGATGTTCATTAGGAAAAGAGATTTATGAGGGTTGGCCACAGATTCTATCAGCTTATTTGGACAGTATCATTAGAATTATGTGGTTGTGTGCTAAAAGTCTTGCAACCATCTTCAATTCATCTTAGGTCTGCTACGCTGGCAACCACTTGTTTCTTTGGGATAACAAGACTAATACATCTTTGTAAAAATCTTGTGGTTTAGCTGTAAAGTGGATAATAGGTTTTATGAAGTTGTTCAGATGAATTAGGGCCTCAGCTTGGGTGGTATAACTTCAGCTTGCGATTGGGAACACGTGGGTCAATGGTTGGCAACTGGGGAAATAGCTTCAGCACATGGGTTGGAGAACATAAAGGTGTTTATGCTCCTTTTGAATGCAAAAAGCCACATTCGTTCTAAACAGAGTTGCTACCATCTACACTGCATCACATCATGTAAAAAATCAACATGGATGTGTGTAAAATCGTAAATATATGCATTTAAATATATGAATTCATTAAAAGTATAGCGTTTAAACAGATAAAAAGAAAATTCCATGAAATCCCCTTCTAAACTCACTGAACCTCCGCTGGGAAATCGCCGATGTCTGCCATATGGACAAAAACAAGGTTTTAAGTGAAGCTGCAAGTCTCATGTTTGTGGAGCCATAAATCCGTGATAAAATCAACAGAGCGCCGAGGCCACAGAGGGGATAAACCACCCCACGTCGATGCCAAAGCCGCTTACAACCAACTGTGGTGGTAGCAGCAGCAGTAGCGCGATCTGGAGAAGCTAAAGAGATAAAAAGACAGGCTCATATTTCATAAAGCCACTAACAAGAACAAATTGATCCCCAGGAATCCCCGAAGATCTGGGCATGAATATGTGGCAGGGTGCGTCCGCATGGCCGTGGCTGCAGCCGGCGTGGTGATAAATGAGGGGCGAATCCTTTTGTCTCCCTCGCCGCCGCCGCCGACCATGAGTCATAATTTGTCTGCTGTCAAAGTCTGATCCACTTTAAAGCCACCAACTGCGCCTCTGTGTCTCCTCAAGCACAGCAGCAGCAGCAGCAGCAGCAGCAGCAGCAGCAGCAGCAGCAGCAGCAGCAGGAAATGTATTGTTGTTGTTGTTTCTGCTGCTGCTGCTGTTGTTGTTGTTTCTGCTGCTGTTGTTGTTGTTTCTTCTTCTTCTGCTGCTGCTGCTTCTGCTGCTGCTGCTGCTACAGTTTTGCTGCTACCATCGTCATTGTTGCTGCTGCTGTTGTTGATGATAGTGATGCTGCCAATCGGCGCACAGATCCACATTCACTTTGGCGCCGTCATTGATTCCGGGGGGTTGATTAATCTGCGCGGGTTTCAAGGCTACATCTATCTTGCCAGCCGAGTGAGGCCGTGGTCTGACGATCACGATCATTAAAGTCAATGGTTTTAGGGCTCTTTGTCTCGTCAGAGACTTGTTTTGACTCAAAGACATGTTTCCCCCACAAATTTCTCATTTCCTAACATACTATATCTATATGCAACGAATCGCCCCCTCGTGGATTTGTATTCAAACATCTCTGACAGCGGCTTTAAGGATGGAGGAATGAGGGTTATAACTGTATAAGTACTGCTGCCGCCGCCGCCGCCGCCGCCGCTTTCTGAGCCAGAATCATATAACAATCGTGACTGTGAGACTGGTGCTTTACGGGTGTATGATGAGTGCTGTAGCTGCTGCCACGTGAAATGTAACATCTGTCATCATCGCTCATCAGATCGCTCCGTCGCGGGGTCGCCCCGCCCGCACTTCCGACGGCGGCGGCACGGAACGTACTTCATGTTCGGCGGCGGGTCGATACCAACACAGCGCGACCACTAGCTGAGACACCCCCCCCCCCCCAGTCAAAACCAATATAGTAGAACCTCTGAGACCACCCCTGTGCTTGAAACCAATATAGTAGAACCTCATCTCTTCAGTCTAAACATAGACTACTATCATTTGCCAGCTTTCCTCTATAGCCCAAGTTTACCAAGATGGGTGTCTGATTCGCCTAAAAGCAATGAGCAGCAGCACCTTCATTGTACCTGGTGCCATAATTAAACTCATATCCCCTAGCTTCCTTCAATCATAACAGATTTCCCAAAAAAAGAGCAACACGAGCCACTTCCATCTATCACCAGGGCAGCCGGGAGGCCGACCAGGGCGCCCCCCGGACACCCGGAGGCATCATTAATGCCAGCACCGACCCGGTCACCACCGACACCCTGCTACACTGTCTGTTACTTTCAGTGATCTAGTGCACAGGGAATTGGACTCTAGATCAGAAGTTGGTGGAACTCTTGGCCAGAAGTCCCATGCCGTCCCGGTGGGGCTGGTGGCGGGCGTTGGGCAAACTCATGCATAAACGCTACACACTGCTCCCTGCTGAAAATTTACCCTGAGCCGAACCTCTGTGCTAAGATTATCCATGGCGTCATGTGGTCTTAGTAGAAAGGTGGTCTCTTCATGGAGGTTGACGGGGATTTCTTTAAATGGAAGTCCTGAACTGCCGAAAATGATCTTGTTTTATACCTAATCTTCTCTCTCAGCAAGGTCCTACCACTATAATATTGACGTAACTGAAGGCAGGTTTTACAATCTTAAACTTCCATTTTACTACATCGAATGCCCCTGACGGGACTCAATGTCTCCAGCTATGGCAGTGGTAGGAACTTGCTTGCTATAGACCACAGAGAGAGATGATTAGAACTGACTTCACAGAAAAAAAACACATTAGGTCTTATTTTAGACGTGGTCTCAATAGAGAGGTGGTTTTAATGTGAATGTTTTACAATAGCCTACTATCATGTGTGTCAAAGATTGCCAGTGCCAAATGGCTCGTCATAAATCCATCCATGCCCCGTTTTGACACTGGCCAGCCGTGTCTGGATCTGAGCACACGTGGACCCGAGGCACGTCTGTTACCACGGCCTCCTGTGCTCAAACCTCCCACAGGACTGAACAATACTGGCTTTGCTATGACCGACACACCAAAGATGGTGTTGGTTCCTGCTGTGCAATATGAACCAATCTAATGGATGATATACAATTCTAATACTTTCACTCAATTATGATCTATGGCAAGCACGTGTATAATATAATGGTAGAAACGTGCTATCTATAGAGAATTGATAGAAAAGTGTAGTCTAGGGTGTGCTGGGCCCTGCACACTACTGAGAGACGATACAATTTGTATACACCTTAAAGCAAGCAATACAACTAAATGGATCCGAAGTTTCACAGCACACCACTTCAAATGTATGAGCTGAAAATGATCAACACTGGATCACGTCTGCAATAGATCCCTTTCATTCTACTCTAAAACTCCCAAATGGCCTCACAATTTTGGCATTGTTCTGACTGACAGGTCTATAAAAAGACGCGTAGTGAGTTAGAGTGTCTTCATGTTTGACTCCTGCTGTGTCATTCACATAAAAATCTCATTTACACTGTGCGTATACACTGTTATAATATAGTTTCGATAACTTGTGTATTGGACAATAAGCGCAAAATAAATGAGAATGGTAGTGAGTTAATGTCTTCGTATTTGGATCCTGCTATGCTATATATGGAATGAACAAGTTACTGGTATTCATTTTCGACATTATGTACCATTGAATTTAGCTCTTTTCCTCAAATTATTTAAACGGTGAACAACAACAATAACAACAGCAACAATAATGACTGCGACTATAACAGCAACAGCAACAGCACTAAGATGTATCTGCACAATTGGTATATTTTGGTATTAACTCTTTCACTGCATGAGTCATTCCCACCCGCAGAGCCAGCTCAAAAAGTGATCACCAAACACAAAAACACGCCAAGCTTCCAAACTTAATCCTGAAACACCATCAGCAGACCAGGTTCACCCGCCACAGTCAGAGGGCGTGCCCGGGCCGGCGCCGCGACCCTCGTCTGTCAGCCCGGGATGGATGAGGCCGACGAGGGGACGGTGTCCTCTCACGGCGGGGTGGTGGTCAGCAGAACACTTCTCTATAAGGACCACCTCTAAGAAGACTATCAAGTTCTCAAACCTTTATATATATATAGGCAGATCCAGGGGCGGGAGCGGGGTACGCCCCCACTCCCTTTTCCCACCAAAATACTTTATTTTCGTAGGGGTTTTGATGAAGTCCTTAAGTGCGCACCCCCCTTTTCTTAAGTGCCCCCCCCCCTTCAAAAAACCTGGATCTGCCTATAGATAACACTTTGAACGGTTGAGCCTGTGTAATGTGACCATCGTGAACAGCAAAAACAGCTCCAAACTTGTTCCACTCGTCACGACCAGCCCGCTATAAATCACGATTTCCGTGTCGTTCCATAAACTGTCATGGCGTCGTCGTCTGCTGTCGGCAGACGGTCGCTGTTTGTTCACACCCGCCTCCCGGTGGGCGAACCGTGCAGTTTATGGGGTGACGCGAGAATCAAAGGTGTGCACTAAACCTCCCGCAATGTGGGCACAAACCTCCTAAACGCGCCAAACCAGGCAAATTACCCTCTAAGTGTCTGTTTGGGATGTGGAATTAAAGACTTTGAGATGTCTTAAATTTGCTCTGCCCTTGTGGTTATAGTAGAATATACAGCACTGAAGCGCATTGGCAGATCCAGGGTTTTTTAGGGAAAGGTTGGATGGTACCCCCAAGATGTCATGGGTTTTGTATGCGCGAAGGCTTATGGAGATGAAGAAAGCACACACGTGAAAATGAAACTTTTGGGGTTTAAAAAGTGGGGCGTGTGCCCCCCACTGGATTTGTCTGTGGAAGGGAACTGGCCTCAAGTGGTCTCAGTAGAGAGGTGGTTTCTTTTGTGGCGGTTCAATGTGGTCTGTTATCAAACAGGCTTGGGACTATGAAAAATTGTCGTATTATAGTGGTAGTCCCAATAGAGAGGTGGTCTAAATTGGAGATTCTACTGCACTTTGGGCTTGTTCCAAGGACACAGGTGTTGATGTTGATTTGTTGAGCTTTTACATGATGTTCATAAGTTTTATTGATGGCAAAGTCACATTAAAACCTTGACCACAAAGAGCAGTAAATAGATCATTATCACATGTGTCAGAAAGTGGAACAAATTTATCGATAATTTCAAACTTAAATGTCAATGAAATTGATTTTCAATTCATTACAAAGTGTTACCCTTGTGTACAAACTCTATCGTACCAAATAGGCCAACAAAAAGCTGATTTACTCCATTCCGTAATGAAAACAAACCCGACCTTCCCCCCATAACTGTATTCAATCTACCAGATTTTCATCAGTTACCTCATTTGATTCAAAATGAAACATTAGATGTATAAAACTGCACAAAAGTTATTATTTAGAATAATGAGAAAATTCCTAAAATTGTTTATTTCAGGGAGCACTTTAAAAAAAGTATATATTTAGTAACATGTGTCGTACATTCTGTAGTTATGCACTGTATGTAGCAATAAGAGATATTAAGACTACCTCTATATTGAAACTACCCCTATAATAAGACCATTTCTTGTGGTCCCAAACCTCCATAAAGAGACCACCTCTTAATTGAAAACACTTGATGCTATCCCCCAAATAGTCTTAATAGAAAGGCTCCACTATATATTTACCCGGGTCCCTTTGCATTCACAAATCACTCACGCGCACTTTCACCCAGCACTAAAACACACCAACCAGCCTCATAAATTTCCACCGCCCACCAAAACTCATCATCAGTATTACACGTAGAGATCACGCGGAGTAATACCATCAATCCCCCAAATAAAATAGATCGGCCCATTCGCACGTTTCACGTTTTGAGTTATGTGGACATTAGAGGGGCGACGCCATGACAGATGAGCACGTGGTCCCCTCGTGACGTCATCAGTATCCATCATGGCGGGTGCCAATATGGCGGACCCCGGCTAGGTGGTAGGTAGGAGCTGGCAGTGGCTGGCTAGGCCTTAATCTAGGCTAAAAGCATGGAGAGGGGATGAGGATTTGGTGATATGAAATTAAAAATATCATGTAAAATAACTCCTTTAAATTGCAGAAATGCCTCACAAATATGAACACTAGTTAAATAGTATTATCCATCGGGAGCTGACTGTATGAAACACATTGAAATACATGTAGGGCCTATATCTAAAGTAATTATAGCATTACCTACACTTGTCCTACAGTAGAACCTCTATATTACGAGCATCCAGAGAACTGACCTCAAGTGGTCTCAATAGAGAGGTGGTCACTTTATGTAGGTGTGTGCTGGTGTCGTTTATGAAAGTTTGAGACAGTAAGAAAATGTCATACAGCAAGAGACAGAGGTGGCATCAAATTGAAGGCTCTACTGTATAGAAATGATTACGTAATACCGGGAACGCTAATACCTATGGTCAACGTATACCTATATCTATGGGATCTAGGTAACAAACGGACGCAATTCCGGACCCCGTGTATGGACTGTTGATGCACTTCCCTGCTGCACCCCCTCCCCCAACCCTCCCGGCCTGTCACGCCCTCGCGTGAGTTATGCCCTTTTGGCACTACCCCTCAACACATTTGTCACGTGACATGGTGGCCATGCATCATTTTCCACATACTGGTTCTGCTGTCGTCTGCCACTGGTGGTGGTATGCACACTAGAAGGTGGATCTATTATTATTGTTCACTGGCAGATCCAGATTTTTGGAGAACTTTGGGGCATTTGAGGGATCTCATGGTTGGGTCATTTACATCACTCTGGTGACCGTGGAGAGCGAAGGTAGTTTTTTTTAGTGGATTTGTCTTCTTTAAGGTATAAACAAAAGAATTAGCCCCAATGTCCCTCACGAAAGTGCGGGCTAAATGTGTGGGAGCCGCAAATCCAAATGGCTGCATTGGAAAATAATCAAAAATCATCATTTGAATGGTTTGGCCTACAATTTTGTGTAGCACATCAATATCAACATTTTTTGGGTCAAGAAATTTAAATCTGATGTTATTTTATAGATTTGACATATTTTTACATTCAAATCCAGGATGGCCGCCGTCGGAGATTTTAATGATCATCTTTTGAATGGTTTGGCATACAATTTTGTGTGGCACATCAATTTCACAATTTTGCGGTCAGGGAATTCACATCTAATGTTATTTTATAGATTTGACCCATTGACCTTCTAATCCAGGATGAGATGCATGGGGGCTCAAGATGACCGCCTAAAACCATTATTCAGGATTTTGTGTGGTTTGGTGTCATCTTATCTTAAGAAATATTACACACGTTTAAGAATTAATAATTAATTTACTAAGAATTGATAATTGATTATACAAAAACATACATAATGTTGTCATATGATATTATGTTAGTTTAATTTTTATAATACTGATAGATTTCAATCAATTCCGCTCCTTCCCCCACATAAATAATGACAGCTCCCTTATATGAGAACACAGAGCGACTAACGTAAAACACCGTGCGCATGACGTATGCTTTAAAACGTACATCCTGCAAATATTGAAGTGGACCAGCCGCATTTCTCGGAAAGCGAACATTAAATCAGATTCGTCATATAAACAAACTGGAAACTATTTTTCATTTGTCATATTATATTGAAACATAATGCGATTTAAAGACTTGTGGTCGTCCAATAAGACTGAAGCAAAAGCAACGCATACAAAGCTTGCAGATTTAATACAGACTTATGCCTTCCTAGCCAACATATGCTTATTTTTGATATATATATTGTTATGGGCGTTGAATAGATTTGGCAAGCCTGGTGGTAGGAGACCATGCTGCGGAACGGTTTCTAGAGGAACTGGAACTGACACGGAAAGCACGAGGTACCAGACATTGGCAGAACATGCATCTACACGTGGAAGAAATAGCCGTGAAACGGGTGATGCGCTGACACCTACCGAACACAGAACCATTGTGACAAGAAAAGGCTCCAGAGCTCGTGGAAGATCCAAGGGCAGACCAAAAGGAGGCCAGAACAAAGGTCACAAAAGTGCACCAAAAGATCCATCGGCACATGTTTACGAAGTAGCATATATAGAAGACAACCAACGTTCGAAGACAAGAGGTCGCCGTAGAAAGTAATAAAGGGGTCTGTTTTGAATGAACATTATGTAAAATTGACACATTGTATATATTTTACGTCAATAAACATGTCATTGTTTACATAATGAATGTACCTAGTAATGATTTGTACGTTGAAATAAATTGATTCAAGTTAGCTTGTCTGCTCATTATTCCAAGAATGTGAGATAAATGTAAATGATCAACAGAATAAGAAAACAAACAAAACATTACAATGAACAGACTATAAGCCTGCATCTGTGTTGGGGTAACCTTCAACTTATTAGGACCACTTCAATTGAGACCATCTATATTATTGCAATCTTTAAAAACACACAAAGAAACCACCATAAAGTTCTATTAAGACCACTCGAGGTGCTAGGTTTTCAACATACCTATCGACTGACCAGTGACCATGCCTCTCATCCACCATCACCTTCCCCTCCCGTCACCCACAATTACCCGGCCTTGAGCCACTGCTAGTGACTCGCTCAATATAGCAGGTCACCCTCTTACACCTTGCCCAGCTTACCATGCCATGCCCCCCCCATGCCCCACACACACATACACGCCTGCCACCCTCACACTGACACACGAGCCCAAAGATTGCATTGGCCGTCCTCCTCGGCCCGGACCACGCTGCTTCCGCCGGGCGGCGCGGTCGTCTGTCAGCCAGCGGGCAGGTGGAGGGGGCGGGGACCGTAGGCCTTCCGTATGTGGGCAACCCAGTGATTTTTAAAGAGGTCATGAAATGATTTGTTTTTATTGCAACAAGTTATATATGAGTACACTGTAAATGCATGCCTGCATGTATTTGTGGCCAGCTACCATAGATAAGCAGCAGTGTGCATTTTTTCTATCTCACAAAGCTGTCTGCTAGAAAACTTATGAGCGCCGCCTGGTAGTGAGCTGACGTCATAAGAGGGATCAACTGGATTTGCTGCTATCTTCTCTTCGATCTGTTTTACAGTTGATTTTGTACATGTATGTGTCTGCGCCATCCACTAGTTAAAGGGACTCGCCTAACTTGGGCTGTTGGAATAATCACTGTGATAACTGTGTCAAATAGTGAGATTCATTGTATGCATAGGGCGACATTATTAACATCCATACAGTCAACAAACTCTTATCTCATATATAGTCTACATAAATTACTACTTTAATTATAAATCACACCAGCAGACAGTATTTTACCACCTATATACCGGACGACACGTACACGTAGTCAACAAGTAGCGCTAATTACACAGACACCGTTTAATTAGACACATGCATTTATTACTACAAAGCATCATTTTTTTCTGTCCAATTACATCTCTCTGCACACCTTGACACCAATACACACCAATACAGCGCAGCCTGTCCGTGTGGACACACCCCCTTTATGGACACCTGTATTATGTAGACACTTTTCACTTTAACCTTTCTCTTTTTATCACATATGAAATGAATCTCTAATTTAAGTACACGTCTTACGTGAACGCCTTTGAGAGAAGAGAAAAGGTGTCAACAAAGACAGGTTCCACTGTATACCAAAAGTCACCGTATGGCTCATTTCAAAATACATATCCTGAGGTGCCCCATTAGATCAAGTTGTGCCACCCTCATAATGAAGTGGACACCGACTAAATGTGGCACCTCTGGTTACTCTATTCATTAACCCTTTGCTAACTAAAGTAGTCATTTCTAATTTTACCACTGGAGACAAACTTCAAGCCCAAAATAAGAGCAATATCATACAGCTGATATCATACAGATTAATTAGATGTGTGATTGATACTTTGTTGGCTAAAGCAGCCGTTGACAACTTAACAACTGGATCCCAAAGAGTCTTATATAAGTTCAAACCTACCATGTCTGTTGCAGTGAGGGGGAAAATTATACACCACTGGTCTAAGCTTTGGCTTATTCTAGGCTTTATTCTGGGCTGCAATAACCTCTAATATTTCTGTTAATTAGCCCTTTGTTGGCTCAAGTCGCCGTTGATAACCGGGACAGATGATTTTTTAGGCTAGAATAAAGTGTAAAATAAGCTCAAATTTAACAAATGTGTCTGATTCACGGGAACATGCTGCGTAAGAATCAGATGACCATTGTGGTTGATTTTTTTAGATTTTTTAAGACTTTATTTAAGCTCTAATGGTGGTCACCAAAGATCTGAAGAACCCTAATGTGTTAAAGTTGAGCTTATTTTAGGCTTTTCTAGGTACAATTATGCTTACTACTGCATTAGTCACTAAGATAAGCAATACACAAACACCTATTCTGGTACAATTGAGCTAATTTTAGGCTATAGAAGTAGAACATTTTACTACTTATTAAGTCGTCATATGGTAATAACACAATTGACTAATTTAGCACCTAAAAGGGTTAGCCTTAATCACTCTCTCACCAACATAGCCTCAAGCAGCAGGCAGTTTGTTTGAGTTTTCAAGTGTAATCAGACATGCATAAAACTCATCAACATTAGATGCTAATGATGATTGCGCTACTTGGTGGCAATAATTTATTGAAAAATAGTGGCTATTACGCGGTGCACGTTGTATGAGTAACGTATGTCTGCGGGGCAGGTACGCATGGCCGGCGGGGTGACATGGGTGTACGCACAGAACGCACAGTGCGCAGGCTGTACGCATATTGAAGCCACTAGTATAAAGACTTACACGTATGAAGTCACCAAGTCATCATTAGCAAATGATGGCATATCGGACTCAATTGTAATTTCCAATTGTAAGATTTATAAACAATGTAATAACTATGCCCCCTCCCCTTCCCCCTACTTTTCTTAGCTTTGAGTGTTGGCCTAAAACCCTTTTTTTTCTTCAGCAGAGTATTTAATTTCCAGTTGCTGAAGAGAAAAATCACATGGAAATAACAATATCCCCAGAGCTCTGGCAGCCATTGATGAGCCCCACCCCAGAAATCCACTCTAGTCTAGCCCCAGTCTACATGTCTTATTACTTGCCATGTACACTAAATTTGCAAACTTGTAATTCTGAATACAATAATTCGTTTGACACCTATTTAGTCTCAGCTTAATTTTTCCACAGTACTTGTTTTCAATACTTAATCGGAATCACGCGCACTTGTCATTTAAAATCACATATCCAGGTGCACCCAATGTTCGGACTGTGTTATGGGCCCTTATTATACAAATAAGTAAGTAAGTAAGTAAGTAAGTAAGTAAGTAAGTAAGTAAGTAAGTAAGTAAGTAAGTAAGTAAGTCAAGTGTCTGTGGTGTCGTTGTAGGTGCATGGGACATGCATGGGCCAGAATGTTTTCACCAGGTTCAGTGGCAATCTCTGTTGATCCACAAACTGTATGCTAAGATGTTAAAAAATGAAGCTTGCAGAATGCAGATAGTGCATTGTCATATTTTGTCTCACTCTGTATGTTATTGACAGGATGTCCATGGACAGAGCAGCTGTTTCAGTGTCCGCCATTTAGCTCACTGGGAACAGCCCTAATATTAGAGAGTTGCCACACAACTTACCGTGCGTACCTGTTAAAAAGCCTTGCTACCCCCGGACGCCATGACTCCGTCTGTGACCTCGGTGGTGTACTACTGTGCGCACGGCGTAGTAATCTCCGTGGACACATGCAGACCAAATATGGCAGCAGACGACGCGGATCACGTGACGCTGGGGCAGCCTCGTTCTAGGACCTACTAATTCATAGGATTATGGCAGTATTATCTATGTGCGGCATGTGACAGGGTGACACTGAACTATGTGCAAAAACTTGTTAGGTACCTGCCTGTTTGTGTTTGCCGTGTAAGGTCATTGTTCTCTGGTAGATATAGATCATTTTAGGCTAATTACACAAGTGGTTGATTCCATAGGCAGATCCAGGAGGGGAGGGAGTCCTATATCGTGCATAGGAATGGCATTAAATCGTTTGGGTGAATGCACCCCCTCCACGCACACACACACACTTTCAGAGAATCTGGATATCTGCTGATGGATTCTGAGGGAGGAGGGGGAGGGGATTTGGGCCTGACCAGCTATCCAGCGTTTTCATCATTTGGCCATGCATGTTTCGGACTTGGTGGTTCGATGGGCACGTGCAAGCCACTTAACATTTCACTTGTATTCATTTCACCATTGCTTCAGAGAAAAAACAAAACAAAAAACAAACATAAGTAGATCCCGGAGAGGTGGGGCGGGGGGGGGGGGGCACAGGAGGCACAAGAACTCACACCTCTTTTTCACCCCGAAAATTTTATATTATGGTGACATATGTGAAAGGTCATTATCTAGCGTGAAATACTATTCTTGCAGTCAGCAGGGATAGTAACTGTTTTTTTGTATAGAATAATTTTTGTTCCAAAAGGTACATTTTTCAACAACGTTTATGAGGTGTAGACCTCTGAAAGGCGAATATTATGTAAAAAGGTCTGAGAAACTATCAGAGATAGTGTATTCCCTATTTCTAAACACGGACATACTTTTTTTTCAAACAAAACAAAACAGAACAAAACACACAACAACACAGATATACTAGTCAACTAAAACAAATCAAACTTGATATGTGAGTTAGTGTTTAATATTCATCAAGTTCTGTTAGAATAAGTTTCTATCGGGTGAAGTTCCACGTGTAAGTGTCTAATAAATTGCACCTCAAACATGCATTTTGTTAATTGCCATTAATAGTAGTAATGACTCATAATTGCCACTTTTTTAGATGAACCACTGTGCCAGACACTGACAGCCCCTAATATGGGCGTTGCATGCATTTTAATTGCCAATTTAGAAGATCCATCAAAATGTATGATTTTAACGTATACATCATCCACAGCATTTGCGTAGTAATTATTACGGGGCATAATTTGCTAATTGGCTTCACACATTTTAGAAAAAAAGTACGTTGCATACGTGGCCATACCCCAATAAAATATATAGCTGTGGTGTGTGTTTTTATAGACTTAAATGATGATAGCAGGGAGAGTACTAAGTAAGTAAGTAAGTAAGTAAGTAAGTAAGTAAGTAAGTAAGTAAGTAAGTAAGTAAGAGGATATACATAAGCAAATAAGTATGAAAATCTATAGCTGTAGGTATTAAAAGCAGGCAGGCAGGCAGGCAGGCAGGCAGGCAGGCAGGCAGGCAGGCAGGCAGGCAGGCAGGCAGGCAGGCAGGCAGGCAGGCAGGCAGGCAGGCAGGCAGGCATTTTTACATGACTTACTCCACTCTCCAATGACGTGATGGAAGAACGAAATACGGGTTTTGCAAGCGGTGGTGATTGACAGATTGACACGCTTCCCAACTTCCGGTTCTGATTGGTATGTAATAATAATAATGCCCAATTATACGACCAAGATGTGCCAAGCAAAATGAGCGTGACTGATGAACTGTCATCATCAAAATGCCATTCTAAATCGCTTCTTTTGCTGTGTATGTGTATAAGTGTACAATCGGTGAACGCACCTTTTTAACTGCTGCACCAGCAAGCCCGGAATCATGCAACACGACCATTGTATCGCAATATAATAACTGGAGTATGATGCATCGCTTCCTGTGTCTACAATGGATGATATATAGTCATGTCTAGTCAATTTCAGTCTACAAACTTATTCCTAATTATGCCACATTAACGGTAATTACTACTCCATACTTTCATCTATCACGTTAAACAAGAAGTTCACTCTGCTTGGACCATCTGTGGACTTTAATATCACAATAATTGGTTTGCAATTGGTCTGCCAGAAACTAAAGTCTGTCACCTTCACTGTTTTTATGAAATACTATTAACTATCTAGATCTATGTCTTATAATAATTAGTTTGTAATTTGGTCTGTTAGAAATGAAGTCGTCATGAAAAATGTGTGATAATTAATACATGTATATACATGTAATTGTAAACCACCCTTTATTTTATTAAGAATAGGGCAGTTGTACGGATAAAATCTTCCACAATTACTATTATGTTTATTAGCTATTACGTCTATATTTATGTGCCTTAAAATGTAACTTGTCTTTTATGTCTAAACATTTATATATCTTTACTACACCATTAGTCCAAACTTTCAAGGAACTGTTGAAATAGCCTTCCAAATTACTAGCTATATGAGACCTTTATTGTCATGTAGCTAACTACCTCTATGTCAATATATCAAGGCATTGTAACCAAAGGTGATGCAAGCGCTAACAATTTCATGAATGCAGAGACATTGTGGCAGCATTTCACATTACAGACCAACCCCCAATAAAGACCACCCCTAGTAAGTCACCACCTCTATAATACGCCCACTTCTCTTGTGGTCCAAACCGTCATAAAAAAAAACCGCTAACCCCCAGAAAAACACCACACCCGTGTTAAACCCCACGTGTAAATATACATAAGCGGTTAATTCAGAGGTCCCGCAATATGCTGAGGATTTACAAGAGACATTGTGGCAACATTTTCACATTATGCTGCAGATTTATGCACGGGTGATGCCATGCTCCAGATCTGAACCACACCATCAGAAGCAGCCTGGCCTCGCCATGACAGTGACTTGTTTATAGAGCCGGGTCCAGGCCAGACCCTGCTATTACGCTCTCATGACGCCATGATGTACGATGGCTAGCAGCGCCACCGACCCATCCGTCACTGCTGCCACAGAATCGTCATTGTGCTCTGTGGGTTTGACGGGTCACTCCGTGTCTTCTGGTTGACTCTTTTAGGTGCTCTTCTTTTTCAGTCTTCATATCAATCAGCATGCAGGTCTGTTGAGCTGGTGTTATATGTGTTTTGGGTTTGGGGGCCACTTATGTGTCTATTTTCCTCAAGATGGACCTTATGACAAGGTGGCAATTCAAGACGGTCTGGGGTTCGGGGTCCTGACCTACTTAAACATCATGCTTGACCAGGGCCACACAGGATCAGCTGGATCCAGGGCTGCATGCGTCTCAAACGCGCCACTTACAGATACATCACTGCCTTTTATTTCATGGTGTCATCATTTTTTCTGTTGCATGTTGGGTCGCTTGATTGTCTATTTAGCACAGTCTGGTTTGCTCTACTTCTTCTGCTGATTCAGTTCAGGTGCTAGTGGACTTTCGGGCCAGAGCCAATCCATTATTGGGGGCAAATTTTTGAATTTTCGCAGGTGAAAAGGACAGGCCCCACGTGGGTAAATATCATGTAAGCCTTGTAAGGGATAATTATGCAAGGTTGCTCAGGTGTGTTCCAGTGTATTACTAGTTAAGTATATTCGACACCCCCGTCCACTCATCCCTCGTCTAAAATCATCTCTAGGGTGTCATGGATTTAGTCTCTTGTTCACTATGTTCATACACAGTCACACATGACATCAAATTTTGTGACAAGGGACAATTATTTTTGGGCTTTATGGCAACTTTATAGTACTGAACACTGTCTCATTTTGAAATAAAGTAATATTGAAACTGAACATTTTCATCTTTTGTATTCACATTATGAGCATCATGAACATTTTATGCAACAAACTGGGTTGTACTATGCATTCCACGTGATCAAAGACTCGTCGTATGAGTAATACTGTGCCCCCACATACTTACTTTGAATGGGCATTAATGACAACTTACTACAGTAGCCAAGTTGATCATCTGAGCAACAGCAATTTCTCTAATTTTTATAGAAATAAGTAGTTTCTGATGGAGACATCGTTTGTTAAAACATATGTAAAATAGTTATATGGTATAGTTTGTTTAAAATACAAACAGCAAAAGCAGAAGACTTTATGTTTGTGTGTGAGTGTAATTTTAATGAGACAACTTAGTCCGCAGGTTGATGTACATCAGGCGTGCACATTTCATTGTCGTGAACACCCACTGCAGTGCACAGTACAGAACCCCTCTATCAAGACCACCCAGGGGGCTGGCCTCCAGTGATCTCAATAGAGAGGTAGACTCTATATTAAGGCTCACGTTGGTCTCTTTACATAAGTTGGGAGCCTAGAATTATGGTGTTAATACAAAGGTAGTCTAAATCTAGAGAGGTGGTCATGTCAGGAGGTTCTACTGCATACTGGTCACCTGGTCCAAACTTTACATCCTAACCACAGAAGAACAGTCACCTTTACGATGTCGCCGACACTAAATCAGTTTTAATCCCCCTCCAGACGACATTTGAGCGTGAGAACACGGCCCGAGTCACGGTGACCTGACCGCCGCCACCACACTTACGTCGGACGTACGTATGTGGCTGACCCTCTGCCAGCAGGTGCCATGGTTTAATGGTCAATTTTACAATGCCCGTAATAGACTACAGGTAGAAGCTCTTTATTAATACCACGCCGTAGCTGGTATTAAGTGGTCGCAATTGAGAGGTGGTCCGTTTCAAGGAGGTTGTCAGTGTTCTTTTTTAAGGCTTGCGACCGGGGAAAGTGGTCTTCTCATAAAGGCGATCTGTGAAATGGGGTGGTCTTCATCAGAGGTTCTACTGTCTGTTCAGCATTACTAATATTGTCACTGGCCAGAGTACAGTAGACACTCTCTATTCAGACCACCAATCCCCCTGGCCTCTAGTGGTTATTAAGAGGTGTGGTTTCTTCAAGGAGGTTCGCGGTGGTCTCTTTATATACCATGTTTCTGACCATGATAAATCGTCTAATCACCGAGGTGGTCTCTCTAAAGAGGTGGTCTGACCAGAGAGGCTGTCCTGTACCGTGCTGTGGTAGCGTGTCCGTGTCTGGTGCGATGCACGTGTGAGGTTGTCGGCTGCTATCTCGTCACACTGAAAGCTTTACAGGCTTCTTTATTGGCGGTGAATTGCTCGTGGTTGTAGGCCATCACAGCACATGGTTTGATACACATTGTTTCACAGAGAACTGTGTATGCCAGACGTGGTAGGAATCTTTGGTATTCAGATGTTTTAAATGTGTATGACTAATACGCACAGAGCTAAACTGTAAATTGATTCTTTAAGCATGGCAGATTAAATTACATGTATCAACTTTTGCTATGATTTGTTTGTCGAGACATGCATTTGGTACAATGGCATCAAAATTCATTTGTCCCAAAAATCTACATAATTTCAGTGAAACTAACGTTTGTGTTAGCTCATCCTGACTATACACATTTGAAACATAACCGAACCAGCAAAACCACCACACCGATCACATTCAAAATCAACCGGACAGAGCTGCGACTCCAAAATAAACACCCAACAACTGACCCCGCCAAAGTGACCACCAAAGTTGAGTTGTTCCCACATGTACATCAACAGGCAGGTTTGAACGTTCCAGAAGCGCAGCCTCCCGTCCACACGGACACAAGGAGTCCATTAATCACGGCGGTGTTGGTGGCATGCTTCTTGTCAAGGTGGTCCAGCTGTCCATCCCGGCGCATCCGCAGATTGCCACCACTGACGTACGCACGTCAGCACGTCTTTGATGTACGTCGGACGTTTGACGGAGGCCGTGTTCTTGTTTTGCGTCTGGCGCGCATCCGTCAGCGATCTTAGGCGAACCGCTGTCAAACACGTGTTTTCAAAACACTTTTATCTGCTTGATGAATGCGTTGTCGACTGATATGATGTGTGTATCCATCAAAATCACCTCAATGATTTGGACGTGGGGGAAGATATTGCAGATTTGGGGAAAGATGTGGGATGTGTTATAGTTTGGTAATGTAATTATAATGGGAATGATTGGTTGCAGAGCATGCATGTTCATAATTATGATTTTGCCATGGTTTACACGTGTACAAGATAAAAGGAGAGTGTTGCTCGTGCTGGCAATATATTTCACATTATAAGTCTATCATTAGTTCATCAACTTGATAACGTATACCAATATCGAAGAATCATGTAAAATTCAGTGCATGCATTCCTAAAAATCATGTTTACATATGAGACATCAATACAGGTTGGCATTTTTACATATATTCAGTTGGGAATTACATGAGAATTTCAGATATCATTTAAACATTTCAAAGCTTACAAATATTGAAAAAGCTATCAGCAAATGCATATTTCATTGAAGGTATAAGCTAGAAATGTCTGCATATAGTTTAATTAAATCGAGATCAGTCATAATCATGACATGTGTCAATTCATCATATGGCCGTATAAGTATTGAACATGTGATACATCATTTTTATTTCATTTTGAAGTACCGAAGGCATTGGCTTTAATAAATACTAATAGAATCATGTGAACGCATGTGTGTGTTTTAGTACTGCTATGGAATGGAGAAACGTAAGTTCAATTATCCATACCTGATATGTGAGAAGCTAGAAATGATAGATTGGTGACATTTTGCATTTTAGATGACTCATATAATATGTATCAGTCATGTCCATACATATCTTCAAGTCATATTCACCATACAGCTCTCTCTGTGATCTAATAACCAATATAACATTCACTGGTGAATGAACACATTTTGGGGAAACAAAAATCAAAGTTTTCCTCTGTCTTTAAAAGGGGAGGGCGGACATGGATGAAATTAAACAGATTTCTAAATGCTTTCATTCTTGGTGGTCATCCAAGCTTCCTCTTTCTACCATCTGGTCAATGTCCAGAAAAGGTGATGAATATACAGTAGAATCTCCAATCAAGACCACCTCTTTATTGAGACCACCTCTATATGAAGACTACAGTCTCAAACCCTCACTAAGATACAACACGAACGTCTATAAAGAGACTACCTCTATCGAGCCAATTTGAGGCTAGTCCTCATGTGATCTAAATGCAAAGGTTCCTCTATACACAAGAAGGGTGTTTACATTATCGCATGACAAGCTTTCCAGCCCCCGGGAAGTAGCCCAAGTCCGGAAGACATTGGTCACTCAGCGGTCACCCACTCAAACTGACCACAACAAACACCCTCAGCCCCGGCGAGAATTGATTTCCGGGAGGTCAAGGGTGTCCTGGCAGCACACTGCCGGCTTGTCCCTAATAGCCCCTGGTCAGCCGCGGGGTGACCAAGGAACTGACCCCTGGCGAGGGAGGGGTGTGCCACGGTCAGTAAGGGTCAGCGGGGCGATGCTTTCGACAGCAGACCATGTCATTTTAGACATGTTAGATGGATGAGGACCAGAGGCGAGAGTGACCCGCCTGACCCCATGACCCCGGGGTCGTCTGCAAACGCTTCCTCTGATTTGATGGACGTGACTATGAAGATGACAAGCTCAATGCTGCATGGATCTGGTGTTTGCAGCGTTGTGTATTGTGGGTTTGAATAAAGAAAGATATGAGATACCAATGACCAGTGCTAAAGATGTAAAAGTAGTTATGAACAATGACACTGTCACTATATGACTAGCGTTGCTAACTGAGTATGTGACCAAAAACACGACATTTTGCCATCATAAAAAAGTGGTTGTACCTGGGCGTATCATCGGTCTACGAGAATCTCTTTCACACTGCACATATATTCATTGTTTAGATACCATATCTCCTTATATTCATCAACTATTAAATTTGAACATTAACGTGAAATAAACGAGGACAACCTGGCCCATCTTTCAACACCGCTGTCCTTGTACACGCCATTATACATGACATGGGACAAACTTCAAAATGCAAACAATGAAAACCGAAGACTGCAGGCGTGATCCGGTCAGGTTCATGTCGCAGCCTCTGGGTGACCGGTCACTGTGGTCAGCGAGCTCTGACCCTCCGGCGGCCAGGCGGTTCTGAGAAAACGACTGATTGAAGAGACTGATTGGGTCGATCCATCATCGCCATGTGACAGGCGGAGGAGGAATCGGCAGACGCGTCTTTTCAAGATGGCCGCCGGCGTCGTCACCGGACTAGATTCTGTGCGGCGCAGACGACTAACCCTTTACTCGTGTGTGAGTCACTAGAATAGAGGTTAAAATACGCATGAGGGGGATGTTTGATTTGCCCCTCAGTCGGACAGACGACTTTTGATCCTCGAACGTACGATTCTGCAGAAAATCCGAAAAAGCTCATTTGCATATTTGAATTTTTAAAAAAGGGTGCTTGCATTCATCATATAGATACATCATTACTTCGTGGGTAAGAAACTGATAATCTAGGCCGTCCGTTGCAGCCTAGAATAGACTTCAACAAGGCCTAAAATATGATCAAATCGACCCAGATGTAACCGAACGCAGTGATGGTGAATCAGGCATCCAGTGTGGTATATTTGATCTTATCTTAGGCTTCATTCCAGCCTGCAGTAGTTGACAACTTACTGCCTTAGCCAACAAAGGGTTAAAGTACACGCTCGTTTGTGATTGTGACAATGGCGCGTAAATTCAATGAGACCGGCTCATAAATCGTGCATAATTAGTGGTATTTGTCCAGCACTGGACACTGGTGATTAGCTCCAGGCTGGTCAGTCGGTCAGCGCTAGTCAAACACACGGATTAGCAGTTGATGGATGAGGTGTTTCTACGAAACAGCAATAAAAAGAGCATTACACATTATGCCAATCTGCCAATCAAGTTGTAATTATTATATTCAAGGTTACTTGGCAGTCTACTAGCCTACATTTGAAATCATAGACATGCATATTATTGCTATCACTATATTTTATATCACGAACTGATGATCGTAACATGCTGTCTCTACATGTAAGTATCACCCAGTGAAAGTTTTGATGTATATTTTAGAAAAAAAACTAAAGTCCAAGGTGCATGGAAGAGGGTAAAGATTGTGTGGTCAGTGGGGAGGTGGGTGGGGTGTGGGGTTCGTGAAAATAGAGATTTAGAGAGAAAACAATACGACAACTGTATCACGTTTGTGTTTATTCTATACATAGATGCTATTTGGTAACCACAACAAAACAATGTTCTTACATGTACATTATTTCGTCAGGTTTTGAGACTATAATACAACCATACAACTAACCAATATCATCTGTACAACCTGTGACGTTCCTCACTTGTGATTGATCGTGACGTAGGCCTTCATAGCTGCTGCTGTGTGTACAGAGCGTACAGTGAGTGTACAACACCGTACACCAGCGTACACATATTTCACCTGACCAGCCGACAAGCGGCGAATACCGCGTGTGCACAAACCGTGTCGTCTGCTCAGTCCACGTCACTCAAGAGACACACCACGTGGTGCCGAATAAACAACAGAACCTCTACTGGGGCGACCAGCACTGGTCTCAATAGAGAGGTGGTCTCTGTGAGGCGTTCCGGTGTTGTTGTTGCTGTAGTTGCTGTAGTTGCTGCTGCTGCTGCTGCTGCTGCTGCTAGTGGTCTCTTTTTTAATATGCTGTTGGTATGAGGTTCTACACTAAAACAACAGCATCAGGTGAGTTCCAAATCAATATGGCAGCACCATAACCCCCACCCGCACCCCCAACTCCCCTGCCAGCACCAATCCCCTAATTACCGTATCACCACTGCTCCCTGATTGACAGGTGAGTACGTCTCGCCGCAAGGCGCCGCTTTGAAGGGGATTACGGATCGTCTCTTTCTCAGCTGGAGACGCTGACCAATCAGATGTTGACGTGTAATCTCTGACATTCTCCAGCTTCTAGTCTCATATCTACCGATCACTTGTCTGTCCCTACAGCTTGTGACTACTGCCGATCACTGTTGGGGATGGTGTGCGTATGGGTGAGGGGTGGGGGTGAGGGGAGGGGGTGTTCTGTTGCCTGTAGGATCACCAGCATAGTCGGTTGGGCGGTTACTTGTACCTAGTTGTATGCACAATTGAAACTATGACGATATCTGTTATGAAATAAAACTTCGTGGTACTGTATCATACAGAATAATAAAGGAAATTCGTGAACTTTGAATTTTGTTTCACAAATTGATTCTACAGTAAATCCTCAAGTGGTCTTAATGGAGAGGTGGGCTCTTTACGAAGTTTCGTATTGGTCTCTTTATGAAGGCGTAGGATCACGATAAATGGTCTTATTATAAACGTGGTATCTTTATACAAGTGGTCTTGATTGGAGGTTCTACTGTATATAGAATACCAATTGAAGAAATCCATGCTATTAGACACACTTGCGTGTCAGTCACACATGCCACACCTTCCCCATACTGTGTTACCACCAGATACAAATAGCCGGTGTACTGTATTAACAAATCTACTCCACTGAATTAACAAATCCACGCCTCTGGATTAACAAATCCATGCCACTAGATTAACAAATCCACTCGCTGGATTAACAAATCTATTGCTGCTAATTAGAGCCTCTGTCTGAGATGACCGCCAGACGCGGGTCACTGCCATTGGCCGGACAGCGGACTTGTGGGTCATGAGAATAGAAACACACTGCACTGGTGGATACAGGTTTTCGAAAAGTGGGGGGCTCCACGGGATGGCATTGCCAAAAAAAACACAATAGGAAATTGAAATTTTTGGATGGAAAATGGCGCGGGGGGAGGCAAATCGTCCGCCCGGGTGTTTTTTCACCTACGAAATCCAGTGGATGCACCCCACCCAACCCTACCAAGAGCCTGTATGTGCCAGTATTCTACACCCACCCTTCTGTTCAGTGCCAGTATTTCTTCAACACTTTGTTCCAAGTCATACAACAAAAACTGAACAGACATTAAAGCGCGTAATTTATTCGAAAATAACGAGCAGGTGCGAGCAATTTGTACAATACAACAACGTACAGCAGACGAGACCTTTTCGCAAGTCGTCCATCGTGGATTCGCTTGCAAGTGGATACGGGTATGAATACACAGTTACATGTATTTAGCATAACAACCTTCTGATGACGTCAAGTATTGAATCGTGAGGTGCTTATTGTTGGGTAGGTGCCTTGTATCATATATTTTTATATATAATTGTATACGGAAATTGAGTATCCCTACTGATGGTTTATGATTCAGCAGGTTATGAACTAAACAGAACAAAACCCAAGATGATCACTATTTTGGTTTGTTTACAGCACAATTCACTGGTGAAAGATCATGACCACTTAACTGATGACATGAAAATATGATAACGAAATGACACAGACATTTCTTCCTCCTTCTCATACTGAATATTCAAGAGAGCAAAACCTTTGTAAATAGAACAATGGGGAAAGAAAGTGGCTATTCTAACCTACGACGTGGTTCTATTTCGTGTGGGGCATGGCTGTGTTACGTCTAGCGGTCGTTTGTCATCTTTACACTTTACGGTCCGTCAACGAGTTATGCTTTCAACTGTCCGCACTCTTTTTTGCTAGCGCTCGTAACTCGTGAGTGATGTAACTATCACCCACGATGGGAGCTACGAACGACTGGTTGTGAACTCTGACTTTGAACACTGGGAGATGGATTATGGCTTGTCGTATGTCAAAACTAGTCTCTACACCTACCTGTACTTTCTTCACCTAATTCACGTCTAAGAACAATGGAACATCTATATGCTAGTACGTACTTCCTCTGTGTAGGCAGAGGCATTTTGAACGATGATTAGGCTTTTGACTGGCACCTGGAGTGATGGTCTCTGTCTTTGAACACCGACAGATGGATGGGTGGTGATTCTAGCTTTTCTAGAACCTTGTATAATAATCGATGGTTTGACGTACGTCAAAACTAGCTTCGAAGCACATTTCACTTCTTCGATGTCATCATACTTGTACTTCCACTTATAACCACTCAAGATTGTGTGCAAAATGCACATAACCGTTCACAGACCACAGATTTGCAGAAAAAACCTTTCTATAATCTTCCTAACTGAGTAATTGGCAGTGTCAGAGAGTAATTCTGTTCAATACTACACAGACTCACAACATGTTTCAGTTTAAAGCAAAATAATGATACAGTTACTACATTTTTACATTCTATGATGTTTCCTTTTTAGTATATTCCTAATTGGCAGTTTGATACATTTGTTACATTCTAGCTATATATTTCATTATGAAATTTGGAAATATGGATGCAGTTTCCAGCAACTTAATCTAGCTAGTAAACCACTTCCATAATGTTATTCATAAGTTGGTAACATTTCTACTGGACTGAATGCAGCAACCACCATTTTGACACAAAATAATGAAGCAATCACCGCATCACCACATTGTACATCAGACCTAATTACCTGCCTACAGTTTCCCACCAGAACTCCTAGCTCCACATCAGCCTGTAATGACAAATCTACAAGGGGATTATTTAGATAAGCCAATCATTAGAAGTCACGGGCTAATAGAGGCTATCAGGCGGCCCCTTTGAAGTGACCACTGGTCAGTCCTCCCAGTAAGCGAGTGGGCTATAGAGTGACCGGCAGAAGCCTCCTTGACAAGTGTTGTGGTCAATTGTGATTGATAGGTGGTCTTTAGGTGGCCTTTGATGTACCTACGGGGCATCACTGACCACGACTGACCACTATCAACAAGCAGGGGAAATGTCTCCTATTATCGCCCAAGCTGCCAATCATTCGCAGGCTAATGTGCGCCAGCATGAAATTTGAACTAGGCTTAGTGAGGTGAAGAGAGATGATTAAAACTTGAAAAATATGCTTTGACATAGGCTAAGAATGTAAAATGGGCACTTTCAAAGCTTTGTAATTGAATTACTTTACCTGTGTGTTTAGTTTGAATGTCTTCCAGCTATATTTTACTGGACATTGGATTATTTTCAATGGATTGTTGTTTGAAATAAACAAACTTACTTTTCAAAGTGTCAGCGTCAACTTGGCTGTCATTAATAAAACTCAATTCATTTTAATGGCTGCTGGATATTTAAATATGGTGCTAATTATGAACAGAGACGGGCCATACATCTAGCATGCCACGTGTTTTTACAGACATCTCACTGACAAGTTAAACAGCACAAATAAATATAATGTATACGTGCACTATCCGGGGGCTACAGATGATTGAGTCGAAAGCGAGGCTGCTCGGTATTTTCCGTCACTTTTGGCGAACTTGCCCGAGGCCGGCTGAGACCTTTGACATATTCGAATCGTGAATTACGATCCAGGGGCTATATTGTCATTGCACCATGTTGCACTAACTAGGAAAGTGGAAGTTCCAAAAGGCAATAATTCATGCAATGTGTCCAGGTGGTGTTGCAGTCAGCAACAAGGTTATATAATCATTAAAAAAAACGAGAAAATTATTCCTTGGGGTGCTTGTGCATTTTTCAATGCTTGATTGCTGTATTTATGCTGGTTTACGATCGAAAAATGATAGAATTGCATAATTTGGTGCCGTGTTAGAGGCTTGTATGTGTGGATTGTGTATACTTATGCACTTCATTACGTGGTTTTAATTATAAGATGTGGCATTTAGAGACAATGGAGACTACGTATTGGCTTTAATGAAGCTGGCTGATTTCAAGCCGTACTTGTGTTACTAGGCTGTGAAATAGGCTTAACTAATGAATATAAACCTTTAATGATCCTAAAATTATAGTAATTGACTAAATAGCTTTATCTACCATTGAATATTAAAGCACACGTGTATTCATGTGTGTTTAGAAATATGGGAAGGAGAACCTATTGCAATGGCCTTATTAATCTATCTTGCTTTATCTTTCCTAAAGCCAAACCTACTTACCGTTTAAACCATTAAGATCCATTATCACCAGCCCCTGAAGTGAACACACACAGCTTTAATCCCCACCAAAAAAGGATCACCACAGCTTTAAGTGTTATTTCTCCTGCTCTATAGAATCCCCTACGTGCACTGACTTACTGAAATATCGCCCACCAAAATGTTCTCAGACTCTTGCCAAATGAAAGCGATCTCATGAAGAGAACCTGAGGTCAAGACCAAGATAAAAGAGCAGAACTCCCGGAGTCTTTTAAGCCCATATAGCACCCTTAAGTTGAATGGCCTCAGGTTGGTCAAGACTTAGTGTCCTTACACGGCTCAAGTGAAGGGTCGAGAATGACCGGACATGCGTACTTGCGCCGCAAACAGCGTTTACGCTGCATATTTTATGAGGTTAAACTGCCGTCTGCTTTCGTTGTTGCTTGCAGCGCACCTGCTTGGTCGGGCATAATAAACTTTCTTGCTTCAAGATGTTGGTCGGCTGCATCTTTCATTGTTGAGTTCTGTTCTGTTTTGTTGAATAACGTTGGAGCAGAAGATTGAATTTAGATGACCAAGAAGAGACATGAAGTGTTTGTCCTTACCCTAAAACCAACTGCATGTAGATTATTTTGGTGGGAAGTGCTGTTCTATGAAAATGCATTAGACTCTACGATTATCAGTGGAGTAGACATTTGTCTCAACTAAATTGTGTGAAAGTTTGGAGAAAGTATCATTTGAAGTTGAAACTGAAGAATATAAATGATCAAGAACATGAAGAAGAGACACGAAGTATATTTGTCTTGATTTAGCGACCCAACGCCCAACTACTGGCTACAGAGCCTTTGACATCTGCCTGTTTCTCATAAAGATCGTAGAATCCAAATTAATGTCAAAGTAATGAGCATTGTCTCAAAGCATAATATGAAAGTTCTAGAAAAGACTATTTCTTTTAATTAAACAGTGGAACGTATCGCATGTTTGATGTAGACACCTTTCGGGAGAAATGAAAAGTGACCACACAAGTTTATCTTATAAACACATATAGAGGAAGAGAGAAGTGAAAGGTGTCAACGTAAGGCAAGTGTCCTTAAATGGGAGGTGTTTATATTACATGGACATGTGCCACAGTAGCCTCAAACGTAAATAAGAGATGGAAACGCTTGGAAAACCTGGCATCATAGCTGCTGTCCCAACACTCTATTGTGTTAACTGGGACTAGTTTTTCTAAGGTGGCTGCTGTTGTCAAAACTCGTCAAATCTCTCATCTACAGCTGACTTGGGACACTCTTTGGCACGTCAACTTGATGAGAAGCAGCTCGTCAGCAAGTTTTGTGCCGTAGATCACCATGATCACGGACATTAAACAGGACAACTAAGACGGGATAGTTTTTTGTTTGTTTGTTTTAAAGGCCCCTGTGGGGAAATGTACGCATCCACGCAGAGCATTGGCTTGTCCTCCTCCCCCACTTCATTGTTTGTCTTTTAGGCTGGGCTTAAATGTAAGAAAATGTGTAATTTTTGATAACTTTTGATGATGTTCACACATCTTGATAATTTGCATTTAGTCTAAAAGTCATTTGAATAAACCACGAGACCAAGAGGTGTAAACCAAATCCACGGCCGATCTGCTACCGTTTAAATAAACCCTATCTGCTTGTGTGTGTTTGCTTTTGAATGTTTAATCATATACCTTATGTCAGTTACATCAACACAGTGAAATATTGTGTTTATGAATCTGTCAATGTTGAATGTCATGTGTATGTGTTCACTTATATTATTGACACATTGAAAAATAAAGCCATTCCTGAAGTAAAATCCACCGTTGTTTATATTTATTTATCACATACGCCCACAATGATTTATCTGTTTTTGAAATCTATGGTACAAAAAATAATGTTAATGTAATGTATTAAAAGCAATTTGATTGTTTTGTCGTCCGTACAGTCAGTACCAAACAAGCTTTCACTTTATTAACAACTCATCAATCAAGGATATTAGCCCAATGTTCCTGACAACACCAAAGTATCTTTCATTTGATTGACAGCCTGTCCCTAGTGTTAGCAAAGTACTTTTACCACTATCAAGAGCTTAGTGGAGAATATTTCTTCATATAACCTCCACAAAGGCTATTAATCAAGTGTAATAAGGCCTTGGTAATGGCCAATGTATACATGGCTTATAAGTGTAACACATCAGAAGTTTGAAAAATGGCCCCTAAATCGATTTCTGGTCGTGATAAGAGCCCCAAGTTGGAGTTGTGACATTGTTTTTAATGTTTTTAGGTATTATGTTTTAGAATGAGGAAGGTAATGATGCTTTAAGTTTTCATTTTGATTCAAATATTCCATATTAGCATTTGACTACTGCATAGACCATGTGTGAGTCTCAGCCTCTTGTTCTACGGAATCTCTTTTACACTACATATATCCAGTGTTGCAATTGAATATCTCCAATAACTTGTGAATTGAATAAGTCCAAAATAGAAGAGCTTTGAGTCTCAACTGTATATGGGCAAAATATCTTGTATCTTGTAAATTTGTAAAGATAAGACAGTATATATACACTGTCCTCTCGTACTGTGTTTTAACTTCAAACAAATGTTTCGAATCTATAGACTTGACAGCTTAGATACATCATTTTCTGTTTGTTTAGTGAATGATGAATTGATGTATGTCGAGCTCCTACATACTATAACTCTTTATCTTCAACATTTGCTGGTGGTAAAATATAGATGAAGGACATCTGTTTTATTAGAGTTTTGTGTATCTTACTCTATGCTGCTCTTTCAGGATCATGAATCATTAAATGGAGTTGATCTCCCTACAGCAATGCACTGGTGTTTACTTTGTACATTAATAATAAATGTGACTACATGTTTTGTTATTATGTATTCACAACGTTACATGTTGACGTTTTTCTGCTTGATCTCAAATCAGACCTACATAGTTCAGATGGTGCTTCTTGGTGCATTTGTGGAGGTGCAAATACTATCTTAATGGATAACACAGCAAAGAACAAATTGAATTCATAGTATTTTAATATTTCTTTTCATAGTTGATAACAAGAATAATATATACAATTCAAATCAGCGTTTAAGTCTATACAAATATAATAAATTCACTGAACAAATCAACAAAAAGAGCCTTTGTATTATTTCATAGTGTGGTAATTATTTATCCAGTAACAATGTTCACAACAAAGGAACGTAAAATTACTTTAGTTGAATAAAAATATAAAGTCAATGCAATGAAATAACAAAAATTCTGTGAATTACACATTACTGCAAACATTATTTATAATCATTTGAAAGTGCAATAGAAATAACCTCTTGGTATATAGTATTTTGACAGTTACATACTGTTTTATTTATCTTTAAAGCGAGTATTTCCTATGATAATTGCCCCAATATTAATGATATGAAATAAAATTGACTATACACAATAATATCACAAAAGAAAACTGTCAAGCATTTTTCTGATACACTTCCCCAGTTAATAACACATTCACAACAGCAATTCTAGTTCAATATAACACCACACAGACAGTATTCATCTCAAAAGAATCCTTCATCACTGCAAGAATTACACACATAATAATAGTATTTATGAGATCCACCGCTGCCAGCAAGGTGTTAGGGCTCAAGCTACGCGGGTAGGCTTGTCTCAAGGCAGGGTTGGGGCTGAGGGAGCCTGGAGTGTGGCCTCCTCCCACAGCTGCCAAGGCTGAAGCACTGAGGCCCAGACTGGAGTAGGGGAAGCCTGCAGGAAGACCACTTGCAGCTGCAGCCGCCGCCGCTGCCGACGCGGCTTCGCTGGAAGATGTGTGTGATCGCAAGTGCTGCAAGAGTTCTTCAGAGGTACCAAATCGCTTGCCGCAGTAGTCCGATCCTGCCACCCAGTTACAGATATACGGTAGTCCGTGGTGTCCTGGTAGGACACCGAAAGGTGGGTATAGTCCAGATAGTCCTGGGAGTCCTGGCAGGCCGCTCGTAGCGCTGCTGGTGGGTGGCAGGCCTGGCAGTCCGTGCAGGCCCGCAGAGAGGCCAGCCAGGCTCGTAGGAGGGAGAGGAGACTTGTCGTGGGTGCACTGGGTGCAGCCGGCGGCGCATGCGCTTGCTGAAGCACCGGTCGGGGTCAGCTGGGCACTGGAGAGGGTCAGCTTGCAGTGTGTGCAGTATGGGTCGCTGCACACGGGCATCAGGGTGGTGGCGCCAGTCGCGGTCTTCACTGTCGTGTACCTCACGTAGGGGGAGATCCCGTGCTTGTGATGGTGGGCGGCTGACAGCTGGCTCAGGGCGCTGTGGGCCAGGCTCGGGTAGTGGGCTGCGGCCGCGGCAGCAGCAGAGGCCTCGGCAGAGTGGTGGCCCGCCAACAGACTGGCATAGCTCGCGTAGCCTGGTGGCAAGAGCCCGTGGTGGCCTCCCAGGCTCTCGGGTTTGAGCACGCCCGCCATCGACGATTGCAGGGAAGGAGGCAGGGAGGATTTGATGGCATGGGCTGCCGACTCGTGGTGGTTCACTTCGAGGCTGAGGTTTCCGCAGCTCACGCTGATTCGGCTGTTGGAGGAGTGGTTGCCGCCCGTCGTGGTGGGGGCAGCACCAGCTGTGGAGGGTCTCGGGGGAGACGGAGGCAGGCTTGGAGTTTGACTCAGCGGTGGACGTAGGAGTCTTCCTGCTTTCTGACGACTTGGAGATCGGAACCAGCGGAGGGATGTCTTTGGGTGGTGGCGTTCGGAAGCTTGATTTTGAGTTGCTGTCCTTGCTTCCTGGTGAGACGCCCTCTCTTCTGCTGTCCGCAGGATTGCTCTGTGATTTGCGGCCATCACTGGCGGTTGATTTGGCGCTGGGGGATTCGGTTTTGCGGCCACCTTCTTTGTCTTTCCCATCTTTTTCCTTCTTTTCAAGGGGGAGGGATGATGGGCTTGGTGGGACCGCTGTCCTTGCCTATGCTGCTGCAGGTCTGGGCCAGCAGGGCGAGGGGGCTCTTCTTGGCATCCAACTGCAAAATAAAGGTGAAAGAATCGTAAGTAAATCAGCATTTAAAATTCAATTTTTCATTTGTCTTGTATTCCAGCGGTTTAACCTAATGATTGATATTTGCTTTAACACATGACATTGTCAGATGGAATTATTGCCAGTTAAAAGTATTATTTCCAAGTAGACATTCCATCAAAACTGGAAATTAAATATTTAATTACAGTGTTTTAATTTAACCATATTTGGTAGGGCACATGCCACGCAATATAAAGAGCAGAGAAACCTTGTGAGTGAAGGAACAATGTAACACGTAAAACTGTCATTGATGGCATTTAATGCAGGTTTTTACAACACAATTACAACACTTGAGCCTACTCCAGTATGTAATATCTATCGACCTCATGTTAAAAAGCTTGTGTAAACTCGTGAAATGTTATCAGCTGTCTTTGTTGAAATGCTACATTCAGGCTGGCGAAAAACCTTAACCCCAGATTTGACCAGATTCAAATATTCATGCTATAGATTTTACATTGGAGATGATTATGTTCGATTTTGGATCATCTAGCATATTGGTTGCATATAATTTATTATTGAATGGTACTTTATCGTAATTATATTTGTTTTTATAATACGCACATGTTTTAATGGTAACTACTCATTGGTGTTAATAGTGATTCTCTGAACCTTGGAAACAATTTGTAACCAAATACATGGAAGTATATAGTCACACCTTCATTTGATGAACATCTTGCTCATGTACACACTTTTCATGAATTCTATATTATACAAAATTAACTCAATTGTGCTTCTATCTATGCACAGCAACCGGCAGGTGTCATGAAGCATAGCACCTTATACATGTAGTACTAGTGTGATATTGGATTGCAGGTGCTTTCCAAACATGAGCTTATTGCCTCATTGTCACATCTCATGGCTATATACGCCCGCGATGCAAAATACTTTGAGGATTAAAACCCGCACTCTGCAAATTTGTGGTAGCAGACGTGGGGCCCCTCGTAGGGCTCAGGTCTCTCCTGACATGTGACAAGGTGGGAGGTTTGAATCATAACTGGCGCAGTTATACAAGGCAACCTACTCTGGCAAGTCCCTTTAAGAGGGCTGCACGGCAGTAACCTATCACTAACACAGGTTTTTGGCACTCTCTCCCCCAGTTTTCACTTTACAAGGTCGTCCGCTTGTACGGGACTAACTTGTGCAATGAAAACTCACCCCCCAAAAAATATCCATGCGATATCCATGCGCGATGTTCTTGTGATGTTGATCATCTCCATCGGTAGCGACACCTGTAAGTCACACATGGCGGATTGGACATCTGGAGTGGGCTTCAGCTAAAAAGAAATTTCTGAGTAGTGATCCCTAGGTCTTGGTCTGAAAGAAAGTAGGATTAGAAAATCAACACTAACATAGGGAAGTTGCCGAATTTGAGCTATGTTCCCTAACATTTAGAATACTGTCACTAGTTGCAAAATGCTGAAAAGCATTCAGTATCCAGCCCATGGAGTATCTCACTTGAGACCTGAAACAAGCTGAAATAGCCTGACCCTTTCAGTAAGCAAGGTGCTTACTCAAGTGGTACAGGTTACCCCATCTCTCCACCCCAGTGCTGGCTCAACTTGCTCAACACCGAGTGTTCCTAGGGCTAGCCACCAAGTTCCTTGGTTGCAGGGTGGTAAAATCCCCACCCCAATACTAGCTTGTTCCTCGAAGGGCTAAGATTTCCTGTGGCTGGCAATGCTCAAGTGCTAAGTAGGTTCACTTTCTAACACCAATTAAGAGTTGCCATATATATGTGTGCGGTTTTTTAAAACAATTATACTCACTATCATCAAGTACCATTCAATTATAACTAATATGCAACAATATGCCAGGTGATCCAATGTTCAATAGATCGAACACGGCCATCTCCAATGTACAATCTATATAGCATGAACATTTTGAATGTGATATGTGAAAATGAAAGCTTTATAAAGTTGACCCTACCAAAGAAGATAACACCAGAGATAAGCGGAACTCTCAATGAGAATCATTTATATGTTTATCAACGACTGTGCCCATGTCAGAAAATCCTTCACTCACGATCATGTTTTGAAAAGAAAAAAAAGGGTATCAAAAGTTGCAAATGGAAACAAGTGCTTACCGTGGTTGGAAGTGGCTGTAGGTAATCCCCAGGGTGGAGATACTGGGACGCCGACGACGTCAACATGTTGCCGTAAGTATCCAGTGTTACGAGTGACGTAAAAATCCAGCAAACTTTAAAAGTCCACAATTGGTAATGAATGAATGTGTCCAACAAACAACAGTTATTCACAATGCTCTATGCACCAACAAGTAGTAGCTCTGAGTTGTGAATCCGACGCTGCTTTGGCCGTCTCAACTCGTGCTGCTGGTATAAATGTGGACGCACAAGGTTCCGCCAGCTTTTCTCACCGCTTCCTCATTGATACTTGTCAACAGGCTCCGTCCACCTGTCAAAGCACTAGCCAATCGGCAGTGCATGGGGCGCGCCCATTGGCCGACAGCGCGGCAAAGCTGTCAAAATGGCCGTCCTTGCGCGATTGATTGATGGGTGAGCTGGGCGGGCCGACCAATCGGCGCGCGGATGACAGATGGGAAGCGGCGAGGGGGCGGAGCGCGGCAAGACCGGCCGATCATCAATCATTGCCTCGGCAGCTGCGTCAATCACATTTGATTTATGTCATACTCTCTCGGCGCTCATGTAGACTACTTCTCCATTGCCGACAAAGAGCTAAATAGAGGGTGATATGCAACGGATCTGCGGCGCAAATTACACCGAAATTTCACGAGGTTGGACAGTTCATGGCGACTGTGAAGGTGCCGACCGCGCACCTTTGACATCTAATGGGTTGACCTGGGATTGTTGGCGGTGGAACGGTTTTGCCACCTTTTGAATTGCAGGTTTCAGCATGGGGGCTGGCAGCGTGTTGGTGGAAAATAGTGTGGGGTATTGTGCGTGTTTGGAATAAGTTTGGGACGTTCACGTAAACTGTAATTTAAGAGAAAGACCAGTACAAAATGAGGAAAGGGGGTGATTAAGTAAAGTTTCCAGTAATCCTTATGTTTAAATGATTGGTAGGTTACAAATAAAGCTAATTTGGTGTGTAGAGGACTAGCATCACAAATAGTATTACGCATGTTTTTTTATAGTACAGAGAGGCCTCTATCCCAAATATATATTCTTACTATTAGCACTAATTTTAAAATAGTTAAACACTTATAAACATCACCTCTCATATTCACAATTTTTCAGCAAAGATTCTCTACATAACACAAACAAGAGATACAAACCAACAGCAACCCACAAAGTCATCCCCCATCCCTACCATGCAACCAATCTGGACTCATTAAAATTACTTTCAAAATTAAACCAATTCTACAACATCGCTATTAATGAATAAAAAAGCACAAACCTCTAACAACAAGAGAAAAAACAAAGAGAAACTCAAACCTAAAATAACCGCCCCTCCCACCGTGCACCAGAGTTGTCCCTCATGCATACCACGCCACCAGCCAGGAGACCCCCTTCCCCTCCCAAATGCACGCACCACCGGGGCCCGGGTAGGGTTGCACGGCTTGTTTGTGCATTGCTGATAACAATCTAGGGCGGGAGGCGTTTGATGTCGGCTGCGTAACCCTTTAATGGACGGAGTAGTGAATGGTACTATAGCCTAAAATAAGCTCAAACTTACCACAATGGCTATCTTATTGACCATCAGTGCGTTAATCTTGTCACTGTGAACCAGGGCGTTACAGGAGTCTCCTTGACAGAATTCTTCATTGCACCTCTGCCATAAAACCTTAGGTATGGCAAGGACGTGCGTAAAACAAATCACCATGATACTGCGGTTTTACACCCTAAAATTGACATCAAAATATGACTGCAAAAGACATCAAAATACATTTTTGTATATCTTGAATCAGACATCAATCTTCTGGGTAGATTTTCTCTTATTTTATGCTTTGTTCTAGCCGGCAAACTGGGGATTATATAACACCCAAAGGGTTAACGCCGGTAGAACCTCCTGTCAGCGTAAACTCGCGCCATGTCACGTTCAATCTGCAATCGAACAGAGAACGTTATGTACGCGGGGCAGATAGCATCTTGATCCCCCACTTGGCTGGTCTTTGATGTATGGGGGAGTCTATGCGGGCCTTGTGTTCGCAGGCTAAATCATGTTGGTGTATTAACATGGATTATATCTTTCAGCCGTCAATCATTGGGGATGTGTGAGAAAAGAATTGAGCTGCTTTAGTTTTGAAAGTTAGTTATCTTTGTGATTAGCAGTAGGGTGCAGGGGCTTTTTTCTCTCTTTTTTCTTTTTTATGACATGCGGGTACATGATACTGAATGCACGCGTTTGACAATCAGCTTGGGCGTTCAATCTGTTTGTTGGATGAAATTTGATCTGTAGCAAAAAATGCATGTGCAATTTCAAACTGTGCACACAGATAAATGAGAGACTTACACCAACACATGCACACTAAGTCAAAGTGGACGTGAACTTCTGTAGCAAATGAAGGAAGTTTATCAACTGTGTATGCAACCAATGCTTCTATTTACCAAGTCCAGAAATGCTTATCGATATAGACAACTACGAATGCTTTGATATAGGCATGTAAACCGGATCAAACGTGAAGCATAAGCTATGACCAACGTCCCATAACATTCTAGGCTATTCTAGGCAGCCCTACAACCTGCTTGTAACATGTCTAGTTTACAAAGAAAAAGGTAAAAAAATGCCTTGTCAAAATGATTTGTTTCGTTGGTGGCAACAGCAAAGGCAAAGGAACAACATCGCCTGGGCGAAAATAAGCAAATGGGCACGTCACTTCAAAGCAGACGACAATTTGTTTCGGTGCATGCGCAAATTGAAGCAGACTCGGACCGTTTCAAAGCAATGTAAATTTCCTAATTACCCCTGGGGGTTTTCATGGCTCTGCATAAACATCCCATAAACATAAAGGCGTTCACATTCAAATGCTGATTATGTCAAGTAGTAATAGGCCAACTTGAAACCGAGAGAATACAGCCATTCTCTTGTGTAGGTGTCAAATCGTGATCTCCAACTCAAATACACACACAGGTGCCACTACAAGAGTGGAAACAGTAGCTTGGACATGTGCGAAAACTCCCAAACGCCCCCAGTGTTTGAATAACGTTTTATCTGTGTTTATTGAATTTACCTGCAGCAAGTCATTACATCACCCTTTCAAATTCTCAGAAAGCCGACACCGTTTGGTCATCGGGCAAACGTCAAACGTTCACGCCTATTTGGCACGTCTAGAATTATGTACGATGAGAATAAAGACTTCCTTGTTTGCCAACCGGCAGTTTCGCTCCCGGTGGGATTATTACGCGCAGCGTGTCGCACGTTGAAATGTTCACAGCGTTTGACGGACTATTTAGCTGCGCGCATGGCCACCCCGACCAAATCACCGCCCAGCAGGCGACTTCTTTTGATGGTCAAGTCTTGGATTTCCCCAGTTTACAGTGCTCTCTGCGAGCGACCACCGATCCGAGGAAGGATTTGTTTGTGTGGCAGGCGGTGGCCCGGTACTGCGTTTCCTCAGTTTGACAGGCGGCGGCGCCAGACGAGAGTTGAAAGAAACCACCAGCTGTCAATCACTGCGCGTGGTGATTGACAGGCGTGTCGATTAACGTTTCACGGGTCGCGAAAGCTGCCCTCTCATGAATGTTGGTGATTTGTGGAAATGAAGTCACATGGAGAGGGGGGCGTGCGTAAATGTGGTGCATATTCATCATGCGAGTCAAACTTGAATAGGATTTTAGACAGAAGGATTGTTTTGATAATTTTGATAAATGTTTCAGGATTTTTTTTTAGGGGGTGGCGGGGGTCATAGTTTCAAAATTGATTCATAATTTTGTATTGAAGACCATTTGGGGGTGGGGGTGGGAGATCAAAGTCACATATGATCATGCTACAAGAGGGCCGTGGTTACATATTAATGAGGCATGGGAGACAACTGCCTCAATGTTTTTGGTGTGGAGTGAGGGTTGTTCTTTGGAACCATTCAGTATTTATGACAGGGTGGGTAGGAGCATTTTCCAAAAATGCCGTGAAAAAAATAATAGCCCCCCTCAAATCTCTGTGAAAAATTGTAACCCCCTCAATTTCATGTGATAAGAATTGATGAACCCCCCCCACTCCCCCATAACAGTTAACGCAATCATTGTCAGTTAACCCTTATCTTATTTGATGGATTTCCATAATATAAAAACGGTAAATTTTAAATTTTAGTATAAAATGTCTAAAAAAAATAGGGGTAAATTTTATGTGAAAAAATTGATAGGCTCCCCCCCCCTCCCCTTAAAAGTGTGTGAAAAAATTGATAGACCCCCATCCAAACATTGTAACAAGAGTTCATGGCCTCGCCCTAAAATCTTCCTATCACACCTTGTCATAAATACTAAATTATTAGGTCAAACCCTGAATGAAACTGAGCTTTAACGTGTGTTTTAAGGTTACTTTTCTGTTTGAAATAGCCTCTGACGCTATATGAAAACGAGTCTATATTCCAAAATGTTCTTGAGGGAGCATGCCCCCTAACCCCCCTAGAAAAGGTGTACACCTATGGCGTTTGCCTGCATTCCCACTCAACATATTTTGCCTCCTATCTTTTGCTATTGTGAATACGGCACTGTACAAGAAATACTTTGACATACATGTACGTGATACTAAATAATAAACTATTTTGATATTCCAGCACTAATTTGTGCCTATGAGACGATTATAACACACTGGATGTAGTCTAGCCAATCAACCAATCACTATTATAAAACCTTCACTACTTTACTTGACTTGTGAATCATAGAAATACTATTTATTCACTTGAACGGATTGGGTGGGTGTGCGCGTAGTGTGTCGGTGAGTGGTGTGTGTGTGTGTGTTGGGGTGGGGTGGGGTGGGGGGGTCATAGTTTTCATTTTGCAATTACTGGGGGGGGGGGGGTCAGACTTTCATTTTCGGATGTTTCAAGAAATCTAACTGACCCTACCGCAAATTGTAAATGACCGCCCCCTATAAATAAGAAATATAGACGCACAGCGCGTACATCCACATTATGAGTGAGACTGCATATAGACTATATCACAATTGACACCGACTAGAAAGCAATGGGTTTCAGCTAGTTGTGGGTTACAGCAGTGCCCGATTAAGGTTTAGTGTGGCCCCGGGATGTGAGTCAACATGGGGCCCTTTGACCCGTGATGAGACATTTTGTCGCAAATCGAGACATTTTATGGGTCCCCTGAAAAAAAATACTTGGGGCTTCTGTTTTGGTGCTTTTGCATAAGAAAGAAATATATGTAAAAATGTTGGCAAAGCCTGGGGCCCCATAATAATGTGTACTAAGGCCCCTTGTTATTTGAGGCTTTGGGTTGATTAACAGATTTGACATAACTTGGGGCCCCTGAAAATATATATACTTGGGGCTTATTCTGTTTTTGTGCTGTCGCATAAAAGAAGTACAAGGGAAAATGTTTACTAAATCTGGGGCCCAATAGTAAATTTTATTACGGCCCCTTATAATGAAAGGCTTTCGCGTCAAAACTTTGCACACATAAAAATGTTGCCAAAATCTCGGGGCCCCCTATATGCTGGAGGCCCCTTGGGTTAGAGAGAATACAGATAATACTAAAAACCTGTAATGTAGGCCTAACAGAGGACCCTTGTTTACGTCCTACTTTACCCGACCCGAGTCAAAGTAATGTCACGGTGACTGTTCACTCTTTAAATAGTTTTTTTACGGTGTTTTTTCCTGCATACATTTGGAGAACAATCGAGTTACTTTCTGAACTCTGATTACGTGATAAATAATAATTGTAGATTACTTTTTATTCATAAACCCTATGCGAAATAAAACGGGTGTGGTATACACATTTTTGTTTAACTAGACTATCTGTCCTAAGTTTTAATTAAAAAAGCGACTTGTTTATATGAAGATGGAGACGTAATTACATAGATTCAATCATTTTTAAATACCATGAACACAGTCTGATATGAACTTAGCGCAATAAGTTGGCGACGTCATCATTTCGTCACTACAAACGACATTTGCCGCTTGGTTCCATATTCTGCCGCTGGAGTCAGCACTTGTCGATGTGTCGTTCGGTCGTGTGGTTTCCTCACACTAGATGGCGCTAAAGTGTGTCACAAAATAATGGAATAAAGGCATGGACTAATCGACTTGTCAAAATTATTCCCGTGTTTTAGGAATTAATCCTTAGAAATACAATTTCTTACTACCGTCGTTCAACCATATGATAATATAGTGTCAAATGAATTGGAGATATGTGGGGAAGATTTATTAACTTAAGAATTATCCACTTCTAATGTTGAAGTTGGCATGTATTGTGACATTGTTTCACGGGTGGTGGCGCTAGTGTATAGAGCAATGGGCGTCAGAAACCGTTAAGTTTGTAGATGGCTAAATAATTTGGTTCCTGCTCCATTGACAAGCAATTAATAAGCATGCGGGTCCATTAGATTATTAATGGTGAAATGTCTCTCCAATATATCTGTAACATAAATTATATTTTTTTGTTTTGGACATAAATGAAATTTACCATCCACAAAGCAGGGAAATTGATTTCAGTGGCGCCACATATTATCTGTGCGGAAAACAAGAACAGCAAGTTGGCAGATCCGTTGGGAAACCGGGTTGTATGGGGGCTCATCAAAAGAAGGGTATGGGAGATGATAACTTCCAGATGCACATATTCCCTTACACACTCAATCACATACACAATACTGGAATATATTTTATATAGAAATAATATGTTTTCAAAGTCTTCATGCATTAATCGTTAATCAAATCCATTAGAAAACAGTATTTACAAGTCTGTTGCATGTGTTATAGATCTTATAACACATTTTATATATTGCAATACCTTATCAATACCACGGGATTACAAGTGAATTATGGAAGATGGACCTCCATCTGTATATTATGAGACTTTTTGGCTAGCAATCACTAGCGTTCACTCATTTTTTTATGAATGCACCAGGAGGAGCAAAATAATGATTTTGTAACCATTCTATTTTATTTGCTATCATAGTTTTACTGTTTCATATTAATATTTTTCTCAACAACTTGTCTAGATCTAGTGTACGATAAATTATTTGATAAAAAAAAATAAGTCACCATACCGTAGCTTCATATAAATTGCTGAAATCAGATGTGTAATAAGACACAAATAATTCAGATCCAGTTTGCATTGTGTACTGTTAAATAGTTAGTGGTTCACAATGCAAACAGATACGGCTGGAGTGGTGCTACAATCATAACGTCCTTTGAGATGTTATTGATGTCTGCCTGAAGTAAGGTAATGTCGTCAAAAGATTCATGTAGAAATTTGTATTTATTTAGTTTTATTGTCGATTGCAAAGATAACCCTTACGAATAGAAAATGAATATTCCATATATATTCGATTGAGATGTAAAAGCTTGAATTTGGTGGGTTCTTGACTCTAATTATGCAATATTATTATAGACACAATTAATCCAAACTTCTGAAACCAGTAGCTTTTTGTACTTGTTTTACTCAAATGTCAGGAAAAAAAATGACACATGTTGTAAGGTGAAGGACGTCTACTGTTTGTATTAGATGAAAGCTTGTCATGTTATAGAAACAGTGGTTTAGCAAATTATCTCAGTAATATAAGGTGAGACTTTATTTTGATGGCATATTATTATGAGGTTATGTAGGTGGTAACATTGTATAGTGTCATCACTATGGTGTATGCTTCAATATCACATACGTTATGTTATGACAGTGTTCACCTGACAATATGCAATCCCTGGCCTGGGCCCTTTTACAAAAAGCCTATAAATCAATTTTTAAAGAAGCAGTTGGCATCTATTATTGTTGTTTTTTAATGTTTACTGTTGCTCTCAAGTGAAGCAGGAGCGTCATATTGATGCTGAAATCCATTACACATAGGTCCAAGTGCTAGATCTATATTGAAAAGTCTGTTGATTTGGAAGAGAAGTACAGTATGTCATATTACTTCTTAGTGTGATTTGGATCATTTGAGCAATTGTGTACTAGATCTAGAGATATGTAGTATTCGATTCCATTGGTATTTTGTTTTATTCATGGGCATTCATAGAGATCCACTTCCAGCTATGCACAGTTAAAGCAGACCGAGATGCAGACATTCAAATTTATTTCAAACTGATCAATAAATTAATATACTAGTATTCTTAAATTCGGATTTGTGAATGAATGCGGTTTCATTTTTCGATCAATCATCATAGAAATATTTAGATAACATAATGTATATATCATAATTAGCATTCTTGACATTCAATATATTTTAGATGGTTAAATATGATATGTTTGAAACCACATCAGAAACAAGTTAATGATTGAATTCTATGGCCTAGTCTAGATTATACTTTTCAAATAAATACTGCAAACACTTAGAGTAATAGATTTTTTCTGCGATATTTTAATAGCAAATTATAAAAACTCTGTCCAATGTAAATATTAATCATTATATGTAGAGGAAGTGTTCACGTTATTGGCAGTGCTCACGTTATGGGCACATCCATCGTAGGGTTGATTATTTCGTATATCTCCACGGGAACGCACACGTTTGACATAGATTAATTGGTTATATGTTTACTTAATTAAACGATGAGTTTTAACATACATATTTGCTGAAGAACATTAGTAACTATGATTCAGGCATCCTGTTAAGTGGTGTTTTTAATCGGGGAGACATTTTAGTATTTTTACAGTATTCACAACTAAACCTCGTGACCTGCCCATAAAGTGAGCAATATTTTGTACGTCGAATGTGTACAGGTGGAAACGATCATCAAAACAATTTTTTTTTAAAATATAATACTTGTTGGACGAATTTAGTAGTGAATTATTGATAAAAGATATTATAGAACATGAACTATACTTTGATTATCTGTTAAATCATATATGTATTCATTATTTAAGAAGGAAATTATATAGTAAGTGGGACGTTTCTGAAAACTGCCTATAACGTGAGCACTTCCTCTAATGAAGTCATTGCACTTATAACCCCAAGTTTGGTAAGAACTACCATATATGACCATCCAAGTGCCCAGGGCCGTTGAATTGAAATTTTCTCAAACTGGGGCGTGGGCTGTTACACGATACTGCATTTATTTACTACATAATTCTTAAGGATTAAGAAAAAAGATGGGGAGGGCTGGGTCATGAGGGTTGGCACATTGATGGTTGTATTCGGTATATTACTTTATTTTCTGTTAGGATTCAAACCTACAGCCATATGGCTTAGCACTTACATAAAGCATTTTTTATGTGGCTAGCAACATTACAAATCTCGACCACCCAGCTGGGGAAGCGTAACATACAGGTCCACCTCTTAAGATAATCATGGTAATACTGCTGCAATATCAACATTTATTTACTTCTGATCTAGACTTTTTATATATTTTGAATGTACAAAAAAGGTTGATCTATTACTTAGATTTTTTCGGCAAGGAATTAAGAACTTCAAATTTATCCATCCATGGACTTTTGTTCAATTCATAACCAATGTTTGTCTAAAGTATTCATCATCATTGATGCACATAATCACACGTGATTAACTAGATCACAGATAGAAGCACAGAAAGTCAACAAGTTTATAGTCCATGTTTGGACCAATTATTCATTGATATCTTTGGACTATATTCTAAGTCTGGTAGGAAAATAATATTTTATTGTCAACTAAATATGATATTATGATATAGTTTAATGAATGAAACTTTTGTTTCATAAGTTGATTAGTTATTTTAAGTTAATTGTTTGAGCACATTTTTTGAAGGTGATCATGAATATATTTACATTGCAATGACCTTTGTGACATCTTATTCACTTTAACTACAATTGTCAGAATTTCCATTAGCTTCTATTCTTCCTGGTTATCTAGTTATATAGATATTCCATATTAATGATTTGTTAGCGGTCTGATATATTTTCATAAAAAGTATAAAAGGTAAAAAGGAAAATCAAAATAGAATATATTTTTGTCTATTCATTTATATTAAAAAGCAAATTATATCTGACGATTCAGATACATTTTTCATGTCTTTTAAATTTTGCATTATGGTAGAATGCTAGCAATTTGAAAATTATAGAAGTTAGGGTTATTAAAGTGAATTAAAGTTAATAGTTTTCATTTTGATACTTGACCTTCAGCGACCAAACTAAGTCAAGGAATTCTATGGTTTTTATTCTAAACCAATTAAAACTAGCAAAGAGACATAAAAACTTTTTGGACCGCATTTATAAACAGTTTAAGGTTTTATGTTCAGTTGACGAATAAGGATCCTTAGATTGAAACAATATGATGTGTTTTGTACATTTTGAAAATTCTGGCCATAAATTTATTGTGCTCAACAAATTTTAGCCTAGCGTTCTATGACTGGTTTTATTCTGTGTATATATGTTTTTTTGTTTTTTTCAATTGAAATGTTTCACTAAAAAGGAAGTTGACTGCTTAATAGATGCAGAATAAAATGCCTATATCCAAAATTAAATTACATGTATGTTGCCTTTTGCAGAAAAATATTGATAGAATAAATTTAAAGAGACTGGAATAAGCATGTAGGTCATCTTGCAGTAATAGAATATTCTTATTTACGTAAAGTAGTCTATTCTACACAATTGAGAATACCACATGTGTTTCTTTTTAACAAGCATTTAGAACATTTGGCACTTTGAAAGTACAAAGTTCTGATTATCTCAAATTATTATTGTGATTATCTGAAGGACTTTGATAAAACAAGAGTTAAGCTATTTTGAAAATTGTAATATCATTGCATACATGAATGATATAAAATAAAATAGAATTACTGTTTAGAAATATTGCATTAGTGTAACATTCCATATCCATGATGATGCTCACCATTATTTTTTTCTTTTTATCAATTTTGTGGCTTTCCAATCCTTTACAAATATTTTAAAATGTTCACTATTAAATGTCCTATTCATTGCTTGTATTTTAGTGAGTTTTTTCTTTTTACTTTAGTATCAAAAGTACTTGAAAGTTTGTTAACATTTTATTTTAGTTTAAAAGCTCAAATAAGGGGCCTTGCTTTTTCACATATACTTTTTTCAAGGCTAAAGCTGTGTGATGAAATTGTTCATGAATTACTCTTTTGATGTTCCATTGCCAATTATGGATATTTTTATGACAAGCGTTTTCCTACATTCCAGTGAACTTGAAATATGAAATGCATGTAAACATAAAATTTCACAGTTGCTTGCTGTTTTTTTTTTCTGTTTAAAGCATGAAGTTCACTTAAAGTTATGTAAATGACACTATCATAAACATGTATTTCTTGTAAATCAGATAACAACTGTGGTTTTATACTTGAACATTGGCCCTTAGTTTGTAGGTTATGCCTACTTGTTGTATGACAAATGAAAAAGAAGTCGGTCAAGTCACAGAGCACTTGATGTGCTTCCGTAGATAAGTGATTGTTTTTTTCACGTGAATAGAAAGGAAGAAACTGGATTGAGCCCTGGTCAAGGCAGGTGGGTAGTGTTGAGCAAGTTCATCATCCTCAGCAACAGGTTGTGAGCTGCTCTTTAGTACCGGTACAACAAATAGGCACAGGTGAGGCAGTTGAAAGATTGCATAAGTGACTAGCACAATTCATTGAATATTCTGGAAGTAAGTGATTGAGAAAGAAAAAATCCAAAACATGATAGATTAATGGTGTGCTTCTGTTGTCGAGAGGATAGGGAGTGGGACTCGAGACCAGAATGTCGTGGGTTCGATTCCAGGTCGGTTCTGGTAGTGATTGTTGAGTTAACTCATCCCTAAATAGTTGCATACTGCTCCATGGTACCTACATTTTAAATTGGTACAAGTCAAGTACAAGTACAAATAAAAGAATGCAAATATGACCGATAAGCACCTCTGTGCTGCAGTTGTAATGTACAGTATGCTTACCAGGGAGTTAAGAAATATATAGTGTGACAAGGATACCAATGACCTGGTGTGAATGTTAAGTCTCTATGGCACAATAACAGTGAATTGTGACTCGAAAATAAGAACATTTACTTTGACGTTAAGTAGAGTTGATTATCAGTCGAGCCAAGCACATTTCCATTTTAGATTACGTAATTTTATGAAGCAGATATTTTATCATGCAAATGGGTAATGATCATGAAGTCATCCAGGTATAACACGAAGCACAAAAGATTCGCGAGTAGAATAAAAACAAACCACAACATATTCCCATTCAGACAGATTCTGCTGAAAAGACTAGTTTTTGAGCAACCATAATCATTGCGCCAGATCGTATATTGTAAATTATGAATGCATGTGTTGAACAGTTAACTTTCTGTACGCATATGTCATTGGAATGGTTGTCACTATATTTTGTACTCCCTGAGAAGCATACTTGTTGAGTGTTCATCACTTACCTGTACTTTAACGTTCACTCTCCTGACCTGTACCTATTTAATGTGTAGGTGCCACAAAGCAGTGTACAACCAGTTAGGGATGAGTTTGCTCAACACCCACCACCAGACCCATTTGTAAAATGCAAGAAGAACATAGAACAGATAGTGTTTCTCAAAGCACTTTGTTCCAACTATAAAGTTGACGTGTGTGTTAAAGTCTGAGACAAGTAGGTTCTACTGTATATGTGGCTTTAATCAGAACAACCTGGTTGGACAGACCATAAATCTAATCAAGTAGCTGAAGCAGTGTATTGTCGAATAGTGTAGCACGGTTAAGTAGGTTTTATCGACGTACTAGGCACAGAAGTCAGTAGTTGTGAGATTCCATCTTAGTGCCTAGATCAAAGGTCTATTTGTTAATTTGCTTTTGTTTGATATAGCTGTTAACAAAATCTACAAAAAACGATAAGTATAAGATATTTATCTCATTTCGTCCAGTCAGTGACTGTGGTAAGTGACTTTTCATTCTATGTACTGTCGTAATTCTACGAGCATCCAAATGCCCATGGGCTTTTAGTGTGACAAGTTGTCAATGTATTGAGTTGACTTTACGTTAGCGTGTGTTAACATTGACATTTCGATTGTCCATGTAGTTTGATCGGGATTTCCTCCGTACTTGCCTCACTTGAAGCTGTTATATCATCAAAGGAGAAATCACGCATTTTTAGTGTGGTTTTTAACTCCCTTCAGAGTATATAGTCCTTACTTGTGTATTTCAAGTTAGCTGTTCTTGTCCACTTTGTCCATGTCTTCGTTGCTGTGATATTGGACTCTACTGTCTTTATTGCTAAAATAATCATCCCCCATTTTATCCCTCCAGATGTAACGTGCGCGTCATTATCCATGAAGCATCCAAGAACTGCTGCATACCCAGTTTAGCCTGACCCACCCATGAATTGCCATCATTCCCAGCAATAGCCCACTGGCATCGAATGATCATGGGTCAATTTGATCATGTGGTCATGGTTGTCACTATTTTTTCATCTAGTTGAAGAGCATGCTTGATGAGTGTTCATCACTTACCGGTACTTCAACATTCACTTCCATAAGAAACCCATAAGAAACCCATAAGAGCTCTTATGGATTTCTGGTCATACACACAATATATATAAATGTATATATATATATACAGCCCCATTATCATCCTTCCCCCAATCCTTCCAACGGTGATGTCATCATCATTGTCCATGGAGAGTTTCACTGTAAAAAAAACCCTGCAGAACACCCCCACGAAATGAGCGATCAATTAGCCGAAAATACAACTTAGATACACACGACGCATATATCTTTTCCAGCCGCGATGTCTTCATCATTGTCCATGGAGCGTTTCACCTCCACGGTGCAGGATTTGCTGCAGACACGCTTTGGTCTGACGGTGGCTGCCGCCGTCGCCTCAGCCTCAGTCATTGCACTGTACTTACTGGGCCGGGGAACCGCCGCCCCCCTCGCCGGGGACGTGGCTCTTGACAACCAGTCGTACGAAATCGAGGTGAGTAGTGCACGATTTACGACAACCACATCAGGATTAATAGCTGATTCGAATTATAAGCACTCGTTCATGCCAGACCTGTAGTATCGTAACAAGGGTTACTCATCCTACTGAATAGTAGCCATTTCCCACCTAATCCTCACCCTGATAATTGAATGGCAGAGAAAGGAGTTATGCCTTGTGGTTAATGTACATGATTCAATGTGTTACTTTATCATACATTAGTACATTGTTCAGTGGTATGAGATGGAGTATTTTAAGTAATACTAGAAATACGCATTGGAAGATAGCTTTAGGATGAGTGACAACACATGTTTAACATGCATGACCCCACATACCGAATGTGAACTTGGGGTGGGTGGTTTGGACATTGGCATTCTGAGAAGTCTCATATAATGGGTTGATTTTTGTAAAGCCAAATTTGGATCATGAGCTCATGTGCATGTGTGAGTATGGTTCTCAGATCTTTTTTAGATAATGGAAATGATAATGAATAAGTTTGTCCCAACTGGAAGTCTCTGTAGATGTACTTTTTGTGGTAGAAATGCACAATTTTCTGTTCAAGTCCGAAAAGGATTACTACCACATATGAAATGTGCATCTTCTGTCCACGTATAATTTTTATATGAATAATCTAGAAGCTGTAAAAGTGAGCATAATGATGATCTACGAGTGAGGGATTACCAAGTGGGTAATTTGTATTACTCAACATGAGCAGCTCTTGTGTGATACAGTCATCTTACTGAATATTCCCTGGACACTTGTATAAAGCCCCTTATGGTAGTTGGACCTATTTGAATTGAACTTGAAGACAATAATAGATGTGTTTGGAAGGGGTGGGGTTCTCGCAGAAAATGTTTGGTTGATTTTATGCCATCACATAAACATATAACCACCCTACAACTACTTGTTTACTATAGCAGTGTACTTTTAACTGTTGAAAAATACGTAAGACGAGCAGCTTAACCATTTCAATATTGTAAATTTATTGCATTGTTCGTGAAGTAAGACACCAGCAGCTCTTGAATGATTGTTTACGACTCTTTGTCTGACCTTTGCAACTTTTAGCACCTAACATGCAATGAGGGAACACTGGAGTACTCTTCACATGCAAATATGGACATTGAATTATCCCGATGTTAGTGAACCATTTACTTGTTTGTGATTTCTTGGCAACAGTTTTTCTTAAAATTAGTATACGGCAAATGAATTCATAATCTTGTAGTATTCTTTGTTTGCCGATAAATGTCTAAAATTAAAACTTAAAAATTAGAATAATTAAATTATATTAATTTTGAAGTTTTCATTTTGTTGATTTATGATTCCTGATACGATTTCCTGGTGATTTTCTTGCTTCTATCAATGGACATGTTTTCATTTACCATTGAGGTTTGGTTTAAAGATATTTTATTGCAATAAGTAATTACGTACATACATATGGATTAGGCAATAGCTAGGTAATGTGATATAAGCTTCCTAAAAACCCCAGAACAATTAGCACCAATTTCATGAACAAGCGTTTTGTAGCATGAACAGGAAATGAAACGTTCAAATATCAGTCGCAGCAGCACAAGCCTTTTGTTGCCTAGAATGATCGGGTAGCATCCATGTGACAAAATCCTCTTCAAGCTCATGACACACAATACGGAATTTGAAGTTATTAAAGAGGGAACATCATTTGTTCAGTATTCATGAGTATTTACAATAGTTAGTTTCAAGTAATTTTTTTCTTCATCTACATTTACCGCTTACTGGCCAACATCAACAGGTCGATGGAATGTGCCAAATGAAGTAGTGCGCAATTGTCACAAGCTTATAATGAATTTACACATACCGGTATATATATACACACACAAAATTGACAATAATTATTGTCTACATAGAGCGAACAAGGTGTTTGAAACTTTCTAGACTATCCACAGATGTAGTAGATTGGGGTAGTTCATTCCAGTATCTGATTGTCTGCGGAAAAAATGAGTTCTTTCTCACATCACATCTTACATTCACAGGTTGGAATGATCCAGACTGCTTCAAATATGTAGGATTTTCCATGGCTGACAAGAAAAAAATTAACTAGGGACTGGAGCTGTATTTTTTGTTCCAAAAGATTACAACCTCTACCATCCATGATAGTAAGACAAAATACTATTAGCCATATGAGACCAGATAATTTTTTAAACTAGCAATAAACCTGTCAAAAGCCTTTTAAAGTTTATGTTTCGTAGCAAACTATGTAGTCCATTAAAAAGTGAACAGACAACATATATTGATTGTCTCTTGCTTTCAAGGTCAACATTTAAAAGCAAGTAAATGAGGAACACTATGACAAGGTGCACACATGTCCAAAGTCCTAAAATGGTCTTGTTTATCAAGATTCGCTGTATTATGCCCTATACGGGGTGCAAAAATAAGTGTTGTGTTTCTTTAAAGTCGTTTTAAAAAGTTCCTGTGTCACTTTTTAAAAATGTTTTTTTTAATAAGTGAAAATATTTTGTCCGTTCTTAGGTACGTTCAATGCGAGTCATTTTCAATGAAAAATCTAATGTGTCAGAAGGAACAGTCCAACAAATTTCAGTGTGGCTGTGTCATTTTACCCCATTGAGTAAACAAAATCATGTCAATTTATAAAAGCTGGATATCTTCTAAGAAGTCACATACAAGTTTGCTACTATTGAGGTTGGAACCTCTTTTAGGACACTAGTGGGATTGGCCTCAAGTGGTCTCTATAGAGAGGTGGTCCATTTATGGAGTTTCTTGGTGGTCTCTTTATGAAGGTTTGGGACCTACAGTAAATGGTCTTATTACAGATGTGATCTCTTTATGGAGATTCACAGTGATCTCTTTATGGTGGTTTGGGACCCGCAGAAAATGGTCTTTTTATAGAGATGGTCTCTATCGAGGATGTCTTATTTTAATGTTCTACTGTAGAAGTTAACCGTTTTTGCTTGCATCCAGGAGAACTGAAAGCTGTGTGGTCACAATTTTAGCCCATAGAAGGGCCTCTTGTTTATCAAGATTCACTCTATCGAAAGATGTTGATATCTGCTGATGAACGACAAACCACGCACCATCCACGGCCAGACTTAGTGTCTGCTAGTCTATCGAAACAATGGTGCTTGTGTACTCTTGTGTTTGTTTAGGCCACTATCTTGTTTGCTTAAGATACGACTCTAACATCATTCAGTGAATGTTTTATCAACCAATTTATACAATTTGTGGTGAAGTAAATGAAAATTGTTGAGGTTGTAAATTTGAAGTACTTAGCTGTTGCGGTTTGATTGTTTTAAGGACTTTACTAGAATCTTCAATTGATATAAGATTTTTTAACCTTTTTCGATGATTTTGATGGGTCCTTAAATTCTATGATCTTTCAAGATATTTGTAGCCTGTGCTATTTGATGTTTTGGTGTAAAAGGTATCCAACCAAAGGTTAGGTAGTCATGTCAGATTGTTCTACTATGTTACCATCTAAAGCATTTGAAAGTTTTCAACATAACGAGTAGGTGACCTGGGAATTTCCAGCGATGTTATATACCAGGGATGCTTTTTCCCATACAAATATGCAAATTAACTTGATTTGATTGGCTGCAGATACCAGTATCAGTATGTATTTCAACTGATAAATAGCACAGTTGACTGGGCCGTCTTGTTTTATACTTCACTTAAATTGCAAATGCTCATTGAAGATATTCATACCAAGTCCTAGTCCATGCTTCTGTGTAAAAAAGATCATTACTGGCCCATGATTTAGAATCACATACATTACATGGAGCCGTTGACTAGTGAATAAGGGTCTTGATTCTATCATCCGTTTGCTCAAGCTTTGTAAATGTGGCTCACACTGCTATATTGTGTTCAAACAACTTTCCAACATCACTTTTTTATCTGCATACTTGTCACTCTTTATTGGCTTTCTCAACTCCATGGGGAGCATACACCATTTGCTGCCGCAGTGCATTGTGGTCATCGCTCATATTAGTGTCACTTTCTTGACCTGTACCTAGTAAGGGTGTATTAGTCCAGTACAACCTCTTTTTTTCCGTATATCCCGTATCCGAAATATTCCAGATCCCCGGTTATATTCTCATTTTTCCAGCATGCAGAGTCAGCAGAGTATCGAAAACATTTGGATGAAAAACTATAACAAAATAGTGCTTAAAAAAAATGGCTGAACTGATTGGTGAGAGTATAATGTTCAATAGAACATCCAGCATGCACCTCTATAAAAATTATACTTGTGAGAAATGACATCACAAGAAATCTTAATCAGGGCCTTGAATATCTTAATTTTCAATGTACGCTCTGAAGGCAAAGAGGAAACGCATGAGTAGGAATTTTATTGTTGACGTCATTTGCTCAAGGCCCAAACTCTACCTGTACAAGTTAATTAAGAGCTCGTAGCTTCCAGCCATTGACACTCTCAACATGAATATGATATGTCATCACCTCTGATGTGGCATGCAGGTATATAAGTGTAAGATAGCTCTGATTATAATTGAAGCATATTTATAATAATATAATGGTTCTCCAAACAGATCATTGACACACTTTACCGAGGTAATATCCCTGGGGAGTATAGTGTGCACTATGGTTTAGTGGATAGGGAGGCTGATTAGTGACCAGAAGGTCATCAGTCTGAGTCCTGTTTGGGTCTGGTGGTGGGTGTTGAGTGAACTCATCCCCAACTGGTTGCATACTGTTCTGTGACACCTACATGTTAAATAGGTACAGGTCAAGCGGATGACTGTTAATATGAATGGTTAGCATGATTGCAATTGTGCTGTGTTCTCTCAAGGAGTTGAGAAAGGCAATGTAGAGTTACAAAGATGTCAATGACCTGGTGTAAATAATGTAAAGTCAACTCAGCGTACGGATCATAGACTATTAAACTTATACATTTATGTATATGCAAACCGAATATTAGCTTGTTTAATGTGTAGGCCATGCAGCTCTGCACAACAGAATAGGGATTATTTTTGTTACTTAAAAAGCACCAATGTGGTCTAAAAAAGAACCCACTGATAATAAATAAGCACAAAAATAATGAAGTCATTTTTATGAATGCATGTTAGTGCCATGTCACTGTGTCGAAACGTTCCCAACTCGAGTCAATTTTTATTACTGTGCTGCTAAGTGAAGCATTATATATATTATATGTAGGTCGTCCATGTGATATTCTAGGTTGTCTGGAAAATATGCTTGTTTTGAAGGGTTTTTGCTTACATTTTCATCTTTATTTCTATTTTTTTAACAATGAACTGTCATGTTTAATCCATTATGATGACTTTTAAGGATGAATATAAATGTTTCCTTAACCCCATTTTTTCATCAAAAATCCCAATGAAAAAAAATACTTTTGTACTCTCAAACAATTTTATAGTTGGGTATCTAGCCTATCTAACCTACGTCTATGAAATCTAAGATATTATAAATGTCTGAATCTAACAATAATCATACATTTTAGCTAATACATATTGTACATATTGTAAATCGCCTAAATACAAGAA
>CM032669.1:41185967-41210326 GCA_019095985.1 Streblospio benedicti
AAAATAGTGCTTAAAAAAATGGCTGAACTGATTGGTGAGAGTATAATGTTCAATAGAACATCCATGCACCTCTATAAAAATTATACTTTGTGAGAAATGACATCACAAGAAATCTTAATCAGGGCCTTGAATATCATCTTAATTTTCAATGTACGCTCTGAAGGCAAAAGAGGAAACGCATGAGTAGAATTTTATTGTTGACGTCATTTGCTCAAGGCCCAAACTCTACCTGTACAAGTTAATTAAGAGCTCGTAGCTTCCAGCCATTGACACTCTCAACATGAATATGATATGTCATCACCTCTGATGTGGCATGCAGGTATATAAGTGTAAAAGATAGCTCTGATTATAATTGAAGCATATTTATAATAATATAATGGTTCTCCAAACAGATCATTGACACACTTTTTACCGAGGTAATATCCCTGGGGAGTATAGTGTGCACTATGGTTTAGTGGATAGGAGGCTGATTAGTGACCAGAAGGTCATGGGGTCTGAGTCCTGTTTGGGTCTGGTGGTGGGTGTTGAGTGAACTCATCCCCTCAACTGGTTGCATACTGTTCTGTGAAACCTACATGTTAAATAGGTACAGGTCAGGGCGGATGACTGTTAATGTGAATGGTTAGCACGATTGTAATTGTGCTGTGTTCTCTCAAGGAGTTGAGAAAGGCAATGTAGAGTTACAAAAGATGTCAATGACCTGGTGTAAATAATGTAAAGTCAACTCAGCGTACGGATCATAGACTCATTAAACTAATACATTTATGTATATGCAAACCGAATATTAGCTTGTTTAATGTGTAGGCCATGCAGCTCTGCACAAAAAGAATAGGGATTATTTTGTTACTTAAAAAGCACCAATGTGGTCTAAAAAAGAACCCACTGATAATAAATAAGCACAAAAATAATGAAGTCATTTTTATGAATGCATGTTAGTGCCATGTCACTGTGTCGAAACGTTCCCAACTCGAGTCAATTTTTATTACTGTGCTGCTAAGTGAAGCATTATATATATTATATGTAGGTCGTCCATGTGATATTCTAGGTTGTCTGGAAAATATGCTTGTTTTGAAGGGTTTTTGCTTACATTTTCATCTTTATTTCTATTTTTTTAACAATGAACTGTCATGTTTAATCCATTATGATGACTTTTAAGGATGAATATAAATATTTCCTTAACCCCAATTTTCATCAAAATCCCAATGAAAAATACTTTTGTACTCTCAAACAATTTTATAGTTGGGTATCTAGCCTATCTAACCTACGTCTATGAAATCTAAGATATTATAAATGTCTGAATCTAACAATAATCATACATTTTAGCTAATACATATTGTACATATTGTAATCGTCTAAATACAAGAATAATCATACATGTAAAAAATACTTATTGAATATGTTTAGATATAACATTAATGAGCTAGATGCGTGTGGCGTCATTCCGACACGGTTTTCAAACTAACATGTCACTAAAGTGTGCCTGTATTGATTTGAAAATGCGTGTTGGAATTACAGTGACCGCATCTAGTAAAAATGTGCTCCAACACATGATCAAGTGTTATGCCACAAAAACACACCACTCATTTTGTCACTGCTTTCTAAGTTCTAACTTGCTAAAAAAGACAAGTCTGAACAAACTAAATACGAATCATTAGTATTCTATTAGAGTGCTTTCCATGCATTGTAGTCCCCCTTTTTTAAATATACAAATGGAAAAAAGCCACAAATATCACCAGCCAAGCACCACCCATATGACTGGCAGATGATGGAGGGTTCTTGATGGCGAACATGCGGATGGGCGAACCACACGTGTCATGGAGCTTCAACGGCAAAGTGTAAACTGTGTATCCCAGTGGCGGTAGCTTTGCAAGATTTGAGTTAACGTATTCCAGCAAGAGAATGTTATTCTTCAGAAAGATCTGGTGACACTTGAATTTGTCACTGCTCTCTAATCTCGCGCTCAAAGCAGAATCAACGCCTCCCCAGTCCGATCCGACACTGATGACGTCCATGTTGTCCACGATGTACTGCGCGGCTTCGTGCGTCATGCCGGGCCACTTTCCCTCGTCGTGCAAGACCTTCGCGTCCCGCGACGCCGTGCCAAAGTACGCCTCCCAGTCCGGCCAGCGGTCGCCCACGCCTGCGTTCATCAGCAGCACGGCTCCCTGGGGCACGGGCCCATGCTCCGCCTCCCACGCCTGGATGTCGGCCACCGTCATCTCGTAGTTGGGATTGGCAGCCGCTTGGCGAGAGATGTCGATCACCGCGGCTGGGCCGATGAAGTGCTCGAAGGGCACCTGGTGGAGTCTCCAGCACTTGGGGTCGGGACAGACGTGACAGGGTGCGTCCATGTGTGTGCCCACGTGAATCACCATCTCGAATTTGTTGGCCTCGACCCACACACCGTGACCCATAATGTTGGTTCCGTTCCACACATTCTCACTCTTGTACCCTTCTGGGTAGCCTGGGTAGTACAGGGTCTCGTCGGTCTTCAGTCTGTTGGAAAGATCGATAATCTCCGAATCTTCAGCTCCAAATACATGACCAATGAACAGGACTATGCCCAAACTCAACATTTTGCAGGCTATCTCTGTTTTGCTTAGCTTTTAGTGTCAGATCTACTACTCAATTTAGTGGTTTTTAAAAGAGAGTTTTTAGGTTTATTCCATTGAAGAAAGGTTTATTGTCTATTATTGACGCATACTGCGAGTATTTACTATCATTGTTTATCAATGACGCACAATATTGTGTTCAGCGGATGAGGTGCCCGTTTGTATCCTCTCCTGGCCGCCTTTTGCAAAGCTGTGCGCAACTTCGCCACTTGTAGTGTACATTGAAGGTTCATATGTGTAATGGAACATACATGTATTTTTATCGTCTAGTAAAGGCTATGTCCCACCAAGATTTTTTACCCAAAGCAGATACTCAACGCTGTTTCTAGGATTTACTAGGCATTTGATTCTGTTCGTTGACTATCCCTTGAAAGATATCACCTTTTAGCCCTAATGAAAGTGACAAGTCCGCTCATAAAAGCAGACAGTCAGCAGACACTTAGCGTAACAGCAGCAGATTGTCAGCATAAACATGGCGTATCAACCGCGGAAACTCCGCGCCTGTTAAGAGTTGGAACAGCGCATATAAAAGCATATAAAAATATCTAAAAATATATATATAAAAATCACTTAACAAATAATTTCCAATTTTAAAAGATTTGGCCATCAGGTTGTGGTACAGACCCTTGTCCTCTCATCTCAGGATCCATCGCCTCACACATACGCATCTTCTCATGGTCGTCTTCTTTTTAAGCTAGCAGCACAATTTGCCTTGTGGAGAGTTTTGCAGCAAGGTTTGTTCATGTCTGCGGTGTCTAAGGCATTTCATTCTGGTGGACGTGAGTGCAACATATGTCGAATGTGCGTTTTACTCACGTACAGTGTAACTGTGTGATTCTGTAAGCACGTCATTTGAACATTCTCATGGTGTCTTTGTACAGGGAACGCACTGCGCCAGTACTGTATCTGTATCTGTACGGACAGTGTGCGGGTAAATCCGTTGTGTGTATGTGACATGTGACATTTAGTAGTAAGGTCTCTGTACTGCCTCCTTATGGTCAGACCACTGCTGACATTCGTCGCAGACGTTTGGCATGCCTTAAAAAAGCTACGACTGTCAGTAGACTGAACTTGCGGTTTGATGTGCCCTAAGCATTAGTCGTCATCTTTGCATTAGGAGGGGTTGTGCTTGCAATAGCTGCTTCTGGCCACAACATCATCATTATGTTGAGGGTTCATGGATTGTAGCTTTGATTTTACTTATTTTGTCGAACAGGATGATGTTGTCTCTTTTGTGCTGGATGCAAGCTTCAGACTAACCAGATGCTGGAGCTGCAGGATGATTTATAGCCTTGATACGACATTCATATGCTTCCTTATTGCTAATCTGTCGCCAACCATCTGCTGTTATGCGCCGTAGGAATGCTGAGAATTGACATTCTAACCCTAATCCGCTAAACATACGCCAACATACGTCAAGGAGCAGCTGAATGTACGCCATAGTAGTCGAAAGGTTCGCTAAGCTTACCCCAATGTTTCATCTGCCCCCAATCAGCTCCCAATGCGCGGCACATGCTCGGCCGTCCCTTAGCAGACCCTTGGTGCAAGGTCGGCGTATGGTCGACGTACAATTATTGATTTTTATCTGCTGACGTACGCTGAGGAGGTTTTGAGTTGTACAATGCATGGGGAGTAGATGCCGGCGTACAGATCGATAATCTTAGAAATTTTTTGTGGGAGGACTGTCAACGACATTTCAGAAGACATTAAACTGGCAATGAACATATCGTTAGCGTAGCCTGTGGATAGTTGGCGTACATGACATTTTTTAGGATTTTTATCTTCTAAGCATCTGCTGAACATATGCGGACTCCGGTGGGACATAGCTTTGAAGTAGGTTACATGTTGAGCTACTTTTGTGTAATCAGTTATTTACAGTTAAACCTTTAAGTGCAAAAAGTGTAAGTGGTTTATGTTCTAATTAGTGGTTGTGTTAGATTATGTGTAGATGGAAATGTTCACATATCTGACATGTTATCAAACAAAAGAAAATAATGCAACAAAACTTCCAAAATTTATATATATTGAAACAGAAATCTGAGCGTGATAATTCTGGATGGAGGTATGGTATATATTCTAAACTAAAAAAAGCAGTACAAACCCGAAAAATATTGAACAATGCAAAAAGCCACACTCAGAAGATGCATAAATAATATTAGAATTTCCACTCACAATTTCCCAATTTAAACATTAAGAAGAAATTATACGGAACAAAAAGATAGACACTGCAAATTATGCACAGATAAAAAAATTGCATTGTCATTGTCACCCTAATATGTTAGTCTACTATGATATACAGACAAATACGAAACTTTAGAAAATGTGTAATTCAATTGTAAGCATTAGTTATCTCTCATTTATTAACATTTTGTTTTTTGTTTTTGTTTAACAGTTAATTGTTAAATTTATTGAATATACTTGTACTACTGAACAAAAAAGTTAAATAAGTGATTTTGCATTTGTATTGTACTTGTATTGTACTAGTACATGTAGTTGGTTCACAAGGCAAACATTGCAAACAATAGAAACTGTGTATAAACTGTGTAATTCTTCAATTATAATTATTAGACGTCTATAATTTGTTATCCTTTTTTGTTTTTGTTGAATTTATTGAATATAGTTGAATATACGAAAGGTTCAATAAATGATTTTGTATTTGTATATTTTCTTAAAAGTTGCACTGTAATTGGGAAGCATGCATGGTTTGTTTTTATTCAGATAAGACTAAAGTTCATACACGTTTTTATAATCACATCTTTGTCTGGCATATGTTATGGTTTCATATCCAGATTTATAAAAGCCGCACTAATTATAGAATGAGTATTATCTATGTTTAGTAATAAACAGAAATAATGCTGCGTTGACAGAAAAGTAATCTTTGTCGTCTAAATTTGTTAGGGAAATAGATGATGTCAAGTATTGCTGACAAAGGCTTGTTGAATCTGGATATAAAGGGATGTGGATTTGTGATTGATATTCTTGTATAGATATAACTTGATGTTGAAGGAATATATATATATCTCAATGCAATAGGAGTTTAATTTAAGACAAAAGAACAGGCTTCTCCCTCCTCTGAGCCGTAATCAGAGGAGGGTGGTGCCTAACAGCACACAAACTAAAGAACACTAACACGTTATTTGCTACAGTACTTGTGATTTTCATTTCTAACATTCAAGATTTTGCATACATTTGTCATATACATATGCTAACAGTTTATGAACTAGATCAAAAGTGTTCAAAGAACACGGCGTTGCCAGAACAACGATGACGTATGGGCAATGAAGATATTTACTGAAACGATCAAGTAAGAACTTCATGAATTTCAGGAGAAAACTTCAGAATGAATTTACAGCAGTTACAAAGTATATAATCAGCTACAAGTGCCACTGTCTATATTACATTGGCTTCGTCATGCTAAATATTGATTTACCAGCAGCAAATAGCAAACAACACCAAGTAGACGTTGCTGCCGATGAAATATTGATCCATGATTGTGCATTCAATACTAGTTAGAATGTTGAAATTGGACCATAAATTGCCGTGTAGAAAGAACACTTCAATTGGCAACGCGTGCAAAAAATCGAATCACCGGCTTTAGCTTGTCCAGAGACATACAGACAGACATACTGACATACAAACGAACGAAACAAAAGGCTTTCACTTCAGCTGCTGAAGCGACGCAATAAAAAAAAACTGATTATATGAAACCAGATAAAGTTTATTCTCCCATATTTGCTGAAAATACTTGATTCTGATTGGCCAGAGGGGAAAAATTGATATCTATACTGCGAAGTTGAAAACCTAAAAATGAAACAATAATAGGGAGAAAAAGGTAATTATACGAGTGGGGGTTCGAGATAAGAAAATCTTTAACCTCGTGTAGACTCAAGCTAAACTCCATACTCAGTGAGAATTTTGAAAACTTCCCTCAAGTGTCTTGTCGGCAAGTTGATCTCGTACAGCTCAGAATAAAGCCTTCAATAAGCTGGAATTCGCCAAAATGGATGTCCCATTTACACTTTAATTTGATCTTTGTGTTTGTCAGCCTGGAGTGAGAACGTCCCACAAGTTTTGTGACTGCAAGTTGATCTACCGGGGTACATCTACCATACACTGTCATAATCAAAGCACCTCTTGGGATCACATGAAGCCAGCTCACATGGGTGCTCTTACTAGAGAGGTTCTTGTGATTATTACATGTAGTTACACGGCTATTTTCTGTCTTTTTCAGCCGGGCGTGAGAACATCCCACAAGGTTCGTGACGGCAAGCTGATCTCGTATTTCTACGAAGATGCACAGACAACACACGAGGCCTTCAAACGCGGACTCAAGATGTCTAGTGAGTACCCAAGCCAAATACATGTACAACCAACCCACTTTATGTGAAGACCATCTATGATAAACCATTTTTCATGTGTGTGTACATGTATATGTACATGTATACTTGTCGTCTAATATTGCAGCATAGAATAATGTCACAATGAAATTACACTGTAGAAATACTCAATGCTAAAACATAGCACCCTGCTTGGACCCTGGTTCTACTCAATGCTGTATATGAATGTAATGTATACCATTACTGGCAACCAGGACACCATAGCTCAAATGTCTATGGAACGGCACCACTGAGAGATGAGCACAACCAAGAAAGCAAACAAACAAAAACCTGTACGATGTAATCTTCTAAATTGCAAGTGAAAAGATGATACCAATTTCACTTGTTTTATTTAAAACGAAAAATGTAACTGTGGAAGAAAGTTGTTGTTGCAATGTATTAAATTATGAGTACAGTTGGACCTGTTTATCTCAAATTCTCTTAAAAAGTCAAATTTATTGATAACTCAAGATAACAACCATTTGCCTACTTTTAATACTTTATAAGAAGATCTGGGAACTCCAAATTTCAGATAAACAGGAGAGTGACTAGGCCCTGATTGTGAGGTGGCCCTATAAGCAAGGGTTTACTGTACTACCAGCATATTCTTTTCAATGATTCTTTGTTTCTTCATCAGAATTATCGTGTCTAATGATGATTTTATTTTTGAGTTGAAATATTCATAGGAACAGAGTAGGTGAAACTGGTGCTCACCTTTTTGAGTAGATTTTTATTGGAGTCCCAGCAGAAAGAGGCGTTTATGGCCTCAATTTAGTGCTTTTTAATTGACATTCGAAATGTTATCACGTTCAAAATTTTAGTAGTACATGTTTGTTACCCATCAAATTGTACATAATCATTCTGTCTTAAACAACCTATTGAGGTTTAGTTGTAGCCTACCTCGAAAGCTTTCAAATAGTACATGTTTCTTGTGTGTGACGTAATTGCTTTTAATGATATACATTAAAACCTCACGATGGAATCACCACACAAACAGGTACAACCCACAATGTGGCACAGATCTTTTTCATCCTCATGTGTGACGTGACGTACATTGTTCTGGAAAATGTTTCACTAATTCAGGCTTCCTCATTTATTTTAGGCTTATTATTATTCGATTAACAAGTAATTGCAAATAACCCCTCAATCAAAGGGTCAAAATTTCATTTTCTCAGGCAATGAAGATATCAGAAAACTTTAGTTTCAGCCACATCAAATGTATGATCTTACAAGGCCAAGTAAAAAGATCTGAGTATTACTTTTCTCCAGTTAAAAACCGCAACTGAACCTACGGGGAAATCGTAACACGGAATATATATACAGTATAAAACAGAATACTGTAGCCTGTCAATTTACTAAACGGACACTATTCAGTACCAGCTTTCCTAATAGCGAGGCTTTGCTGTATACCCAAGTCCAAAAATCAACAATATGTCTAAACTATAAACATTATTTTTACTTTCAGACAACGGTCCATGCCTGGGGAATCCCTCGGGTCCCAACCATTCCTACAACTGGATCTCATATCAAGAGGTATGGACTAAAGTTACCATTAATAGCCATCTTAAAATAAAAAAAAGTCCCTTTGCCATGTGACCACAAAAATGATAAACATGGTACTAAACGTATATATCAACACACCAAATGCTGTTTTTCCATTGTTAAGTGAAATGCTTACATGTTCAAGACGTTATTGAATAATGTAAACAGATTGTCAGACACAAAAAAGCAAAACATATAGTTTTATAATTCAATTGGACCTGTTTTTATCTTGTTAGATTTATGGACAAATGGAGCAAATAACCATTTCCTTGTTAGATATTCAAAGTTATAAATCCAAATGACACTTTGAAATTGCTGATAAAACATACATTTCCTGTAGAAATGAATGATTTTTTTTATCTTGTGATATGATATTTATGTGTCATTGCATTAATATTTAAAATGTTTGCATTGTATGGTCAACACGAGTAAATCATTGCTGCTATGTCAATTAGAGATATATGCATATATTTAATACATCTATTGTAAAGGCATCAAATCTCTCTCTTTTGATACTGATCATTAGCACATCCAGGTTTTAGGAAAGGGGCGTGCAACCGGTGGATTTACTGCGCTTTGTACATACAAAAAGCTCTCAAACATGAAAAAAAAAAAAACGAAAGTTATATTTTGGGGGCAGGGGAAGTCACCCATTATGTCCTTCCCTGGATCAGCCAATACTGATGCCAGTGTGTCTAGGATTTATGACACATGGTTCCACTTTAAATACATTCCTGGTATTAAAAGGCATTATTTCTTTCATTTTTAATTCAGCTAGAAACGATTTTATGATGTATTTTAAGTTTTCTAGAAGTCGTCTGTATCTTGCAGGTGTATGATCGTGCCCACCAGTTCGGCTCAGCGATGGTGAGCAAAGGGTTGAAGCCAGGTGCCGACACCTTCGTGGGGATCTACGCCTCCAACTCCAACGAGGTTTGTAAACGCAGGCACAAATCAAATGATAAACTTCATTGTTTCATAGATGTCAGACCTGCATTATTGGCAATGCTCAAGTTCTTGGCTCCATCAAAAAACGTTTATTAGCATGCACTAAATAACTAATTGTTTACTGTCTGAGATAGGTATGTCCACTACATACTGTTGTAATGTACAATGTGCGTGCTACCTTGGAGACTGACGTATGTTTGGATGGTGCCAATAACTTGGGTACGTCGTCTACAAATCGCACATCAGTTAGCGTCATTTAGTAAGGAAGATATAAGAATTTGAATGAAGAAGTATCTGGGTAGGTTTCTTTCTTCTTGATATTGATTCATATAACCAGGAATAGGTAAAACTTATGTATCCTTGTGCAACCTGTATATGTTTGTTGACAACAATAATCTTTTTCAAAATCAATGGCATCATCAACAAAAGTCATGTGACCTCTTAAACAAGGACCTTTTTGGAGACTGTACAAGTTGCATTTTGGCACATTAAATATTTTTCATTCAGTAAAATATGATACATGTATGAGTAATCTGACACTTAGAGTTCTATAATGAAATAACGTACATTGTATCATTTTTGCTAAAAACAAATGTTTTTGACTTACTGACAATGATTTCTGTAACAGTATTTTGCTGAAATGTCATCAGTTATCGGGTAAAAAAGTGAATTACTTTTGGACATAGATTTAAAATTTTCATGCATAACCAAAGATACTTTGTTTGCTTCTTGTTTTTTATAGTTTACTATGTAGTGTGTGGCACCATGTGTTTATCATGATCATTTTATTTCTGTGATAAAATGAATATTTTAGACGTATAACTTGAAACTAGATTGCCATATGCTACACAGTGGAAACTTGTCCTCTTGAAGCTGTAGGGAAAACAATAAAATGCTCGAGATTACAAACTGATTGTTCATAGTGTAGTTGAAGGGAAATGAAACTATTCTTGAGGTAACAGACAAAATGAAATAAGCAATATCGAGATACAGAGGTTCTACTCCATTAGCTTTCAACAAGAAGAACATTTGTGAGGTCAGGATTAGGCGTGAAAGTGCTACTAGTTAGTCAGCAGGACTAATAACCCTCAATAATGTACTTATTTTGCTGAATAAAAACTCGTCCCACTCGAAAATTTACAACTTTTTTCTTGTAAATATGAGTGCACAAGTGAGCCTGACCATGAGTTACATACCGGGTAGTCAATTATTGTTTTAAACATGCTTTAGATTTTAAGATTACATAACAGTTTTGCTGTTTTCATGAGTAACTAGTGTAACCAGATCCTTGGTCATGTAAATACAGTCAAATCTTATTAGTTGCTCAAAAATTAGGTTTGAATACAAAAACCTCCATCTAATCAAACAATATTCAAAGGAAGTGTGTGTCGTATTTTAATGAACATTATTTCAATGATTTTGTACTTTCTAAATCTTATTTGGTTACTCAAAGTTTTTGAACACTGGAAACAAATCAAACAATTTTTAAAGGTGGTCATAGTTTATTTCATGAGCATATGTTTAGTTTAGCTTAAACATTTTCATTTCAAACTGAAATTGGATTCAGTGTGATAATAATACATGAGCAGTCTGCAGTAGCATTATAGTTGAAATGATCCTTTATTGTTTGATTCAGAACAATTTACTGAGTATTCTCAGATTTAAGTTTTTATATTGACAATAATTCTCCCTGTCTGAGAATGCAAGGCATGGTCTAAGCTACTGAGTAAACTAATTGACTATTTATTTTGCTCAATAGTTCCAGCCTGATAGCAACAATGCTAATTGTATGGAGCCGGGCCAGCATGCACACGCTGCATGGTTCTCATTACAGTACAGCCTCCAGTGAAGACCACCTCTCTATTGAGACCGCATCTATAATAGGACCTAAGATCTCAAACCATTATATAGAGACAACATTGAACTTCTATGAATAGACCACTTCTCCATACAGAGACCATGGCACGTTTATACAGAAACCACTTGAAAGCAGGCTCTTCCGTGGTCTTAATAGATAGGTTCTACTGTAATAGGCCCTTCAATGGGCTAAAACTGAAACAGCCATTTTTCTTCCAGTGTCTGTTGAACACACTGAATATAATGGTTTTCTGACAGGTTGAACCTTGGCTTACGTGTATTTACAGTGACATCCCCATAGTACTGACATTTCATACTATCTATTATTTACTGTTGGCTTTCAAGTGAGCATGGGCCCTTCCACGGATGTCTAAAGTAATTTTTACACTCTAAAATACGCTCCAGTTTGAAATCCTTATCTCAATGAGCACACAAAAATAACTAACAAAAACAACAATTACACAAAAATTTGGAACTTAAATAATCATACATTTCATATGGTCAGACAGGAAGTTTTTCAAATAGCTTAAGATTGCTAAGTTACTTACTTTCTGGAACCATGTAGGGGTTATCAATTAAGTCTGTGATCATTTTGTAATCTTCATTTTGTGCTTCTCTTGGATTGTGTAGGTTTTATTGAGCAGTTCCCATAGAAGAAAATAATTGCTCTCACCACCTGTTAATTATTATAGCCTGCAAATACAGAAGAAATTCGTTATATCGAACCCGAATGCAGCCCAGTGAAATGTTTGAGATAGCCAATATTCGAGATAACCAACTAATATATGTAATTTTATTTAACGAAAATGAAACTAACCTCATGATGATAAAAAGTTTAAGAGATAATAATGTTCTACTGTAAGACTGTCCCCTTCATATAGAGACCACCTCGATGCAAAGGTTATTTGTGTCAGTCCTAACATTTTTAAAGAGAGCAATGAAAAACCTGCATAAAGAGACCACTTGAGGTCAGTCTTCTATGTGGTCCTAATAGAAAGGTCCTAGTGTAGAAAATAATTGCTCCAGCTACCTGTTGATCTGTAGAATGTCTAAGTAAGACCATCTCTATAAAAAAATCATATCTCTGGGTCTCAAACATAATGAGAGCATAGAAATCCTCCATAAAAGACCGCTTGTCTATTGAGGCCACAGCGGTCCAGAGGATCCGCTTATTATGGAATGGCAGCGCAGTAGAAAGTCGCTATCTTGGTATTACGTATTTCAAATTTTCTCTGTTCTCAAGATTAGTTTCATTTCTCTTCAAATGTGTTAAAACCGAATATTACTTAGTTATCTGGGATATTGGCTAGCATGAGAATTTTACTTGTCCAATGTCCATACAGATTTGAGATATCGAGCTTCAACTGTACTGTACAATTGAAACTTCGAAACGACATGAATAATGTAACAATTCAGGTAGATAATGATTAGAGGTCATGATCTGATAGATTACTTACGCTGGAATTGTTCCTAGTATTGTAAATTTTCTATTCAATGCTCTTTTTGAAGATTTCTATCAACTTTGCCCATCATTGAAGTGATGATATGCATGTACTTCTTAAAAAATCTAAAACCTCAAATGTTACACCGCATCAATAAAATTTAAGTTGTATTAACCTAATACAGTAAGACTTGTTTATCTTGAAATGTTATAACTCAAATTTGTGGATAATAAAAGCAATAAGTAGTTGTTTACCTTTACAATTTTAAATTACTGATAACTTGAAATTTATGATAACTGGAATGTTTTTAATTCAGTCATTGAAAGACCAAGTTAAATGAGTCCAGTTTGGTCCATGTAGCAGGTACATACAGTAAAACCTCGCCATGACTATAGAGACACTGGTGAGGACCAAGAATAGTGTCCCCATCATTGAGGTGTTTGTTTGTGGTGCATTTTTAGTGACATTTTATAGCAATGGGGAGAATGAAAAAGTGGTAGTAATTGTTTCTATTAGGCCGCGGTCCCCATGGTGAGGTTCTCCTGTAATTGGCTTGTTCCTCTGCTTATCAGTTGGTAATCCTTAAAGTTCATGTCTTTCTGTAGTTAGAAAATGGCTATACATGTATGAATAGGCATCCATATCAGTCACAACTTGTAAACATTTCTATTGTACAAAATTTTGAAGCAATACCATGAAAGCTTTCAACTTCTCACAAAGTTTTCTTCAGTCTGCCACCAATCTGCCTATTGGTCGTGAGATACAGTAAAAACTCATTATCTTGAATCTGTAAGAATAACAGTAAAACGCTTGAGATAGCCAATACTCGAGATAACCAACTGAAATCTGTTCATAATGTAGTTGAAGGGAAATAAAGCTAACCTTGAGATAACAGAAAATTTGAGGTAAGCAATATCAAGGAAACAAGGCTCTACTCTGGTAATCTAATGACTTTTTCTTGCTTTACTTTCAGTGGGTGATTGCGGAGCAGGCTGCGTTCATGTTCTCCATGGTGGTGGTTCCTCTGTACGACACGCTGGGAGCTGAGGCCTGCAGGTGGGTTCAAACGCTCATAACTTATAGGATTTTTTTCTGGGGCTTCCTCTTGCATTGGTACCATGTACCCCCTCCCTACAAGTTTTTAAACCAACATGTCACAAAATTGTGTAGGTGTCGGTTTGAAAATGCGTGTCAGAATGACATTGCATGCACTTACCATGTTCCTCAGCCTTCCCCGTCTATATGATAAACCAGGCAGAAATGCGTGTTGTGATCACTGACATGTTCTTCTTAATGCTTTCTAAATTCGAATACCTCTTTATTTTGATAAATAGTCCGCAACAGAGTTGGGGCGAAATTAGTTTTAATCAATTAATCTAATCAAAATTTGTGTACTTTAGTTTAGTTTTAGTTAATCAACAAATTAAAAAATATCAGTTTAGTTTACTCTAGTTTAATCATAAATTTCTATTTTAATTTTGATTAGTTTGGAATAAAAAGAATTGTCAAAACGCGTTTTGAGCAATTTAGAGCAGGAAATCATTAACATTTGCTGATGGAAGTTGTGTGATTCAAGCGACCCTGTGCTCTGTGAGCACTTTTGATGAGTGGTTGTAGCATTAATGACATATGTCCGTGCTGACCCTATTTTCAATGTAGTATTTTCAATAATAAACAATGTCAGTTTCCTTGAATCGGCTACACTTTAGAGGATTATCTACATAAAAATGCCTTTGAACAAAAATAAAAGGCAAGGTCAGTTTCCATGAATCGGGAAATCAACAATGGTTTTCCTAAACATGTAGGTGATCATGACATATCAATTCCCAACCTCTGATTTGATTTCCATTTGAATGAAAATGGTGGAATATTCATTGGTTTAAAAATGATAATGTATAATGATAAATCCATTTGAACATAATTACCCATATGATGTCTGCATTGTATATATAATATTCTGTATTTGAAAACTATTTAGAAACTATAGAGGTTAAAATATGTTAATCTACTACTGACTATTCAACAATTACGCTGATGTTGCGACTTCAATCACAGAGCCTTTGACCGAAGTGACAAATCTGGTGTGGTGGCGTCACATTGGCGCCAATTTGATTTCCGCCAGGTGGAGTTCCTGGCAGAAAGCAGATGGAGGATGTTCGATGGGATGTTCTGGCCCTGGTTGAGGTTGAGCTTCGGATGCTAGCAGCCATCAAGATCCACGAGCACCGTCCGAAACTCAACCTCAACCAGGGCAAGAACATCCCCCCGAACCTCCTCCATCTGCTTTCTGCCAGGAACTCCACCTGGCCAAATTCATGCCAATGTGACACCACCACACCAGATTTGTCACTTCGGTCAAAGGCTCGGTGAAAGAAGCAGCAACGTCAGCGTGTGTTGAATAGTGAGTAGTAGAGTAACTTGTTTTAACCTCTATTGATATTCCTACTACCGGTACTAATATGGTCTTCATAAAGATACTTAGAAACTAGTTGAAATAGTTATGCTTGAATAGATATATTGAATGCATTGTTATGTATGATATGTATATTTATAAGTGATATGAAATAGTTAATGCAAAAAAAGAAATGTGTTATATCATTACGTAAATCCTTCATTTTGAAAATTTGATTTGGTTTAGTGTAATCAAGTGATCATTTAGTTTAGTCTAGTTTATTCATAACATCTACCCGAGTCAATTTAGTTTAGTTTAGTTTAATCATGAAAATTGTCATTTAGTATAGTTTTTATCCCAAAAGATTTAGTCACCCCAACTCTGGTCCGCAAGTTGACCAGTGACTAAACAGGCACTGGTCTCCCCTAACGGGGCAAAACATGGACGGAGTGAGGTGTGCTTATGGTGCAGAAGACACCAGCTGACTCTTAAAAGCTGTAATTTAGTCAGCTTCGGCAACGGACTTTTCCAATGCATTCCATTAAGGAATGGTACGGGCTACAGTTCCTTTCAAAAACAGAGTTTTTATCCCGCCCAGTCACTCTCTGTAGCTACCATTTGTGGGCTCTGCGTGTGGATGTTCCAAGGTCTATCAAGTCAGGTGGTAGATACTTAATACCGCCATTTAACTTGGCTGTTTATGTCGGCTTAGAACTTATTCAAAAGCAGCTTTCTGTTTCTAGTGATTATCTTAAGTTTTAAATTCAGACACAATCTTTTGCAGCTACGTGATGAACCAGACGGAAATGCGCGTTGTTATCACGGACAAGGCTGACAAGGCACTGGCGCTCGTGAAGAACGCCGACGCCACGCCCTCTGTGGAACTCGTCGTGGTGACCTCTGGGGTCACGGCCGAACTGCGCGCCGCAGCCGCAGACCAGAGTCTCACTGTGATCTCATTCGCGGACATGGAGGTGAGAGGGCAGTCAATATTAATACTTATGCAGGGCTGCCAAGTAACGAAGCACTGAAAATGCATTCTAACAATAATATGTTTGCTTGTGATTGGAGTAAAAAGTCTTGAATATTTGTATCATAACACCAGAAATACGTAAAGAGCAGTACTGTTATTATTTAGATACACTCATATATTTGTACCTATCTATGTACGTATAGACCCATTGCAGTGCTGCCGCGGGATACAGATTTTTACCTCTAAAATACCAGTTTTGGCCATTGTGTTTGGCAGAAATGACCAAGGAAGGGTTGGCAGCCCTGCTTATGGTTTTCTGTATTTATTCCTATCCGTTTTATCATCAAATTCTTTGTGGTGGCACTGTCATGATTGAACACGCTAGTAAAAAAAGAAATTACTTATTTTTGAAGAAAAAAAGAAATTATAGAAAGGATGGAAAAAGAAGACTCTGTAGTTATTATTCAAATTTAGATTACTTTAACCATTTTTAACATTTTGACTCTCCATTTTAGGCTCTGGGAAAAACCTGTCTTATTCCGGAAGTTGTAAGTACATTTGAATTTACTAATTTACAAAAAATGAATTTCATTGCATGCATTGAGAAGTTGGAAGTTTACCACGATAGATTTTCACTGTTTATTTAGACACATTTTTCATATTAGCAGCATTGATTTGAAAGTTAAAGAATTTACAGGGTTTTTGCATGTGCATGTTTGTCCTTGATGAACTTAATTAGATTATAATTATAATTATGCAGTGTCAAAAAATAAATAGGATAATTAGATTACATTTGAAATAAGTTAATCTTTGAGTTTTATAAATGAATATATTTAGTATAGGCTGTGCCAGTAAGTTGCTTCTGGGTAAAAATAAGAACAGGCACGATAACAAGATGAATCATTACAATGTGAAGTACTGCATATTTAAAAATTCTCAAATACGAGACGTTGGTTAACAGAAATTTTTTTTAAAGAACGACAAGAAATAATAATTTACTTAGCAAGCGGTCAAAGATATGGATATTAACAGGAATAAGTCTCGTTCCTCATATGAAGGGTATCTTCAATAAAATATACCAATTTTTGAAAGGTTAATGTGCACAATCTTGTCACCAGGATTAAGAAAATTCTTATCTGTTTTTTGTTATATCCAGAAGCACCTCACTGGCACAGCCTATTACAAGGCAATTGTAACCACTAGTTCCTATTATCACATGGTTGGACTCGCACTTGGTTTAAACATATTTTATTCAAATACATTATGTACAAATTGTTTAGGCAATGGCTAAAATGTAAAAAAAGAAGTGCCACTTGAATATTCTTGATTTTATTTTATTGGGTATTGCAAACAAATGGTAAATCTTGCAAATACATTCTGTCATTTAAGGCAAAATAAATTATGATTTTGTTTCGTGATTTGAAAAAAACATTGGTTTATCAAAAACAGACACTGTTTAAATATGTTTCTGTGGAACTTGCTAGAGCCCGCATTTCCTGGGTATAATAAGAAATTGTTAAGCAGCCAAAAACTTAGTGGATGATATAAAAATTTTACAAGACATGTTCCAATAAAGAAATAATATCTACTATTTTCTCGATGGCTAAAAGTTTTGCATTTTAACAATTTTTTTCCCTTTGAGATATTGAAATATTACAAGTTAGGAAAAATACCATAGTATGTTAAATTGGTAAGATATATGCAGGCTAGGAAACGGAATCTGATGAGCATTATGTTTAATAATGTGTGTTAAATATTCAGGGATGTGATTAGCATGAAATGAAAAAGAAAATGATGGTAAACTGTTTTCAATCATAGATTTCCGTTAAATTATTTCAGGCAAAACTTGTAGTACATGTAGGGTTATTTAGTTCCTCATTTTGCTTTCACAAAAGATTTGTCATATTTATTAAAAAATCCTTTTATACTGTAAGCAAGTGTCTAAAAAGACTAACTTTATCAGTGAGTGCATTTTAGTGGCATTAGGTGAAATCATAATAGGCGTACTAGTAAATGTACCTATTTTGGCAGGAATGTTTATACATGTATGGTATATGAAAATCCTATTTGGTGTTATTCAATGTTATGGAGATATAAAACATCTTGTACCATATAACTTAAATTTACTTTTATGTAAATCAACAATGAAAATCATGTAAAATACATTTATTACCTAAAAACAATTAAAATAAAAGACTACCCCATACAACCTACAAAACATGATAATCTTAACTACTTTTTAACAATATTAATTATATTTCTAAATTATTTCATTAGTTTCAATTTTCATATTTAAAAAGCTATGGAAGACCCAATAGCATTGCATAAATGTAATCAATTGTCAAAATAAGTAAAAAATAATAATTAATTCATCATTAAAATACTTTCTTCACTTATGAGATGAATATAAAAACCACACTGCATCATACGTCTCAAATGATAAATACTGTACGTTAAACTTTCATTCTTGACCAAAAGCATGAGGTTAGCTCTACTTTAAATTCATTAAAAAAACAATGTTTTTGTATATAGCCACATAAAGGGCCATCGCATTTTTTTCCTAATTAATATCTGCACCATTGAATACACATTTGTGTAAAAGTATGACCCATAAATTGAAAATTTTCCTAAAAACACATGTATGGCCGATAAGGTATATGGCAATACATGTACTTTAAATGACTGTACTGATGATTGAACAAAATAATGAGATGAATATCCTAAGAATGACAATCCTGAGACCACTGCACTAATGATACCTAAACACTGTTGTTATATCAACATCATAAAATAATTAGTTGAAATAAACACAGAGATGAATATCCAACACAAAGCAGAGACTGCACTGTCACACAGGCTGCATTCATGAAAACATAACTGTCAAAGAAAATGAATAGGCACTGATGATTCCTCAATTGTTTTGTCTAAGAAATAGTTAAAATGATCATAATGACGAATATCCTATATCCTACTGCATTGTTACTATGATAAACCCTGCATTGAAAATGTTCATCAATGTGAAGAGGCACTTTTCAGTTGACAGGTCACCAATACTTTAAAATATTTTACTTTAAAATTTGTTCAAAAGTAAATGTTTCGTGACTACACTGATGAAAAACATGACCAAACGATTATAGCACTATTGCGGCGTGGGGAAAGACAACGACTTGGCGATGAGGGCCATGAGGGCTTGGTCAGCATCCCCACTCGCCGCCTCCAGCTCAGCCACAGCCTGGGCACGGGAAAACCCGGCGCTCGTGATGCGCTGTACTGTCTCCTCGGACCACACAGTGGTGCCGGCGTTTTGAGTGATGGAGGAGGCAGCAGTGCTTCTTGCTGTGACAGTGGCGAGTTCCTCTGCCAGTTGCAGGCCTTCCCCAGTGCTAGTTGCTGTGTTCGAATCAGTGGCACCTGTACTAGGCACAGTAACATTTACACCAGCTGTTTTGGATGCAGACGCACTTGCATCTGTTGGTGGCACACTGGCAGTGCTAGACGTGGCGGCACCAGTACTATTAGTGGAGGTGCCAGCACCAACACCTGCTGTAGCGTTTGACTCCGCAACTGACTTGCTAATTGCCTCCGCAAGCTCCATATCCTCCTCTTCGGTGACAGCACTCGGCTGACGATTGAGCCGTGCATGTTCCGGAAGCTCTCCTTCCGACAGGAAATCAATCTCGTTTCCAGTTGTACCAATCACCAGCTTGTTCTGACGCAAATCCAGAATGCACTGGTGGCGTTTGAGCATGTCCAGCCCGAGAAGCATGTCCATGGGCTGGTGCTCCAGAATGGAGAACGACGTCTGCAGGAAGTCTGTGCCAATCTGGATCGGGCAGAGGTGGACACGACCGATGATCTTCTGAGTGCCCACACCTTAATAAAATGATGATTACTTATTACAATATTTAAGAACCAGCATTTTTTATCGTGAAATATTTTCGACTAATTCCAGTCATTTTCAAACATTAAGTGAAGTAGACATAGGTTTTTCAAATGTCACATCAGTATCAAAATCAATATTTTATACCACAAAGATAAATTCAAAGAAACCACCAAAAAGGATTAAGAGGCCAGGATTAATAATTACTATCACATTTTTAGTTTTTTTTACTTATATCCCAAAGTTAATTTAAAATAAATCTCAATAATTGATCAGTATATCAAAGTTAAACTTGCATGGGTATCTGAAAACGAAATCCATTATAATATGCGAGGGTAATCACCTATACAGCAAAACCTACCTTTGGCAATGCCGGCCCAGCGCTGGTCCACCAGGCGCATAATTCCGCAGCGCTCCGCACAACGCTGACTCATGATGGTCATCTGGGCGCCGGAGTCCACGAAGGCCTTCACAGGGTGACCGTTCACCATGCAGTCAACGTACAACATAACAACTTGACCAAAACTCTCCGGCGCAAACTCCATCGCAGCTTCCATGTTTGACTCGACGTTTTTCAAACGGATTTCCTCTTGGATTTTAGCTTGTACGTTCGGGTCGAACGGATCACCATTGAGCAGTTGAATTCTTTGCCTCTCATGCTCAGCCTTTTCCCTCTCCTGGTTTCGTAACACTTCGGTGAACTTTTCCACGCTGCCACTGAGCAACGCCTCGGCGAGTGGAGGATTCCGTTCTTTGAGCAAAGACAGATCATATGGACTTTTGAGCAGATTATCCATTAATCTTGCGGGGTCATCATCAGACAGGCCTCCTCCACTCTGCACCCTTGCTGTTTGTTCAGCTCCTCTAGATGCTTGGCCCTGACTTGTACCTGGCAGAATATTAATCAAACGTAAATAGAGATGCTAAAATATCTTTACTTCTTCTTAAAGTTCTTACTAAATGACACAAACATAATTAACATCATTTACATTTTGATACAACATATTAAAGCTACCTGGCATCTGAATGGCACCAAAATCAATAGGCGGCAACCCAGTGACCGCTGTCACGCTGCTTTGTGGCTGTTCTTGTTCCATTGGTTGAGACACAGGAACTCTTTGCACTAGCAAAATATCACCATTGCTGATGCCATAGTCTTTCATTTGTTTCTTGTTATCGCCAAGCGGCTCTCCATTGAAGAAAACTTTACTCTCTCTTGATGGAATATTCGCCTCGACTTCGCAGAGAACTTTGAAATTTTCCAGTTCCATATCGTCACTAACTTCTAGCGTGAAAAGGTCATCTGATGATGTGGTTATTGTGAGCTGCATTTTTATGGTTGGATTTGGAACTTAAAAGAATTTTCTGTCTGCTTTTGTCCTTCAAACCTGTAAAATAAAATAATGATTCACACAATGATAGATGTTAACTTGAAATGTCCATTGCTTCCACCAACTATTACGTAGTTCAGTGCAGGTTCTTTCTATGGAACATATAGGATGTATGTACACTACACTATGAAGTTGAACCCACAGGGTTACATTTGCAGAGTGGTTGAGTGGTTTTTTGAAACAGTTGGGAAATGTTCAACGTTTTCATCAATATATCTGATAAGTAATCCATTAGGTTTCTTGTTACATGTGTATGTAATTTTATAGACAATGGTGTTAGAGCAGTTGAAACGGATTGATTGATTGAACTAGCTTACTGAAAGAATAAGCTTCCATCATAAGAAATTACAAGGTGGATTGTGTGCAATCTAATGATTAGATATGAATATGAAAATCAAATGCTTAGTTGAGAGAGGAATCCCACTCAAAATAGTGCTCAAGTACAGTTACTAGTAACAAATAGCAGTAAAACTTAAGTGAATACAATGCACAATGTACGTTTGCTTGATCAATAAGACTATAAGTATTTTCCATGTGGCTTATCAGTTTTTCAATTCTTCATAATTACAATTGTAATAATATAATAACTTACTTTTTAGATATATTGTTTTTTGTTTCACTACTTAGCATATGTCTTTGTATATGTACTTACAAAGGTATATCCTCAATGAATGAATAATGTTGTTATCCAGTTAGTGTTCACAAGTCAGCTTTCTGTAGAATGAGAGCATATTTTCTGTTTGATTTTCCTTTATAGGGTCCAGTTATACATACACTATATATTACACAACCCTCATTATACCTGTAATAAGTATTCCATGGGCCTATTCTTTGTTTAGAAGTGATTCCTGCACATGTTACACAGTACCTTTGTGTTGACTGGGAAGTACTGTATAATATGGCCTTGACCTTGGCTTTGTGGTTATTAACCTAGAGAATGTTTACATTCTCCTTCTTTGTTATTAACTGGTATTACAGGGGCCTTTAACATTATAAAAAAGCAACTGGTAGTATTTATTGCTATTTTAAGGTCAAGTTTCTTATGAATAATAGACATTCTAGAAAGATAGACAATGATCTTATTTAATACGTACTGCTTATATAAAATGATTAATACTTGCTGGTTTTTATAGCTTGTTAACCAATATTATACAAAGTGTTCACGAAATAGAAAATCATAAAATGATGATACAATGTAATAAAAATGATATTTAATGTATATGTATTTTTAAATTTGCTGATAGATCTATATTTCGACAATCTTCATTATCAAACTAAAAATATAATATAACTAAAATATAATATAACTAAAAATATAATAAATGTAGTTATAAAAACAACTGAAGCTTTTTAAGGTTTTATTTCCAGAAATTATTAATGGCAATAATAGTATGAATGATAAGAAAATGCTTTTGTGAGGTTTTATTATTGTCCTGAGAATATGTCCATGCTGAAATACTTTTCAAAACCCAGGTGATGGGATTTTTTTAAAATAAAAACAGTCTTCTTTGTAAAATAAAGTATAAAGAAAGTTTTTGTCCAACCCTACTTTATTGTAAGAGGTAAAAGTAGTTGCTGCATGAAATCTGCATAAAAAGACGACTCCTCTATTGAGACCACTTGAAGCTAGCCCCATCTTTTAGAGATGTTCGACTATATTCATTGCTTGAATTAAATTGAATGGAAAATAAGATTGCAATATGCTGATCATTATTTAATAATAAACTAGTACTTTAATGGATAAATTTATTTGAAAACCTATCGAGCATTCATCCACATATCACATCATGTAGAAGCCCATGCATAGCTGTTGCATAGCAATTTATTCAGAGAAAAAAGACTAGTATTTTTCCAACCTGAATAGATGAATCTCCATAATTGTATTTTTTTTTTATTTATTTTTTTTTTTTTTTAAATAAATTTATTTATTCATAACATCATAACATACATCGTAACACGTTGCTGGGTGCAACTTTGCATGTGGACAATGCACAAAGATATCAAGATAATCTTAGTACAAACTCAAATACAATGCTTGAAAGTGCCTGCTGGAATAAAGTATTTACCGGTAATGTGGAAATTTTGTACACAGGATAAAACATCTTCATAGTTTAATGCATAATAATCCATAATTGTATCATGATGTTATTTTGGGATTGACAATAAAAAGCAAGCCTCCCCATCATCCCATCGTCATAGTAACCATCAAATCAGTTGCGGGTTCACCATGTTAATTAAAGCTGTATAATCTTGCTGCTAAAAAGCATCTCTAAATTGATAAGTTTTTGTAAATTTGGCACTTTTATAGTCCAGGGATGAGACAGTAAAAACTTGTTCCTCAAATCTGCTGCAGGGAAAACAGTAAACTGTTTGAGAATTTGAGAGAATGAGGTTCTACTGTATTTTGGTTTCAGTTTTTGGCCCTAGTAAATAAAATTTGGTTGTTGCAGATTTATTCATATTTATACAGTTTTGTAATATCCATTAATTGCATGCTCGTTTATTTTTACATGTAGGCAACTAGACCATGTCAAAGATGCTGCATTTTGAATTACATGATTATTACTATATATATTCAGATAAGATCCTACTTGAAAAAGCGTCATCTTTTACTAAGAGATTGTGAGAAGGCACAACAAAATTCCATGATTTTCTCAACCAGAAATTCTAATCTACCCTGAAAATAAATATCAGTAAAATAAGAAAAAATGAAAAGTAGGATACACGTGCATACATATGTATCATAATAGATTTTATTTGTTTACTTTTCATTCTGTTTAATATGTATTTCAATGTTTCATGGTACAAACAGCTGAACAAACATTTTTATTTGCAAATATATTTGAAATGGTATCAGTTTTTTGTGATACTTTGTACTGATATTGCCATGTCTGGCTATTCAACAACTGAGAAATAATTTGAAGAGCACATATTAACAGGTGCTAG
>CM032669.1:41217587-41258025 GCA_019095985.1 Streblospio benedicti
TCTCCAAAAAAAAATGAATATATCCCCGATTTTTATATTTTTAAAAAAAATTAATATATTTATATTTTTAATTATAAATAATTATATTATTAAAATATATATTTTTAATATAAAATTAATATATTAATAATATATATATATATATATATATATATATTATATTTTATTTAAAAATATATATATATATATATATATATTTTAAATCAAAAAAATTTGATCAGGGAAAGAAAAAAAAATTATCCAAAATTTTGAGTTATCAGAGCTCGTATGAGAGATTTTTAATATAAAATTTCAAAAAGGGAAATGGCTATTTGCTGGCGCTATCCACAAATTCAAGTTTTCAGTGTTTGAGATAAAAGGGTTTAAGTGTATGTACTCCAGATAGCTGATGTTTACGATAGTCATCTTTCAACGAGATATTTGCAGACTAGTGAAGCTAAGCTTGAGATAAAGGATGGTTAACAGAGATGAGCAGCATTTTGACACAACCAGTTGTCTCAGTATCACAGTATTAGTTGTTTGTGCAATTAACTTGGGGAGCTCTAAAGCTTTGGAATTTCTAGCAAGTCTCTCTCCTTTGCAAATGTATTGAATTTACGTGCACTCTCTGCAGTCATACAGTAGAACCTTGTAATTTCATTAGTTGTAAGATTATAGTTTTGGGGAAAAAAAAAAAAAAAAAAAAAAGTCAAATGGAAATCTGATCAGCTATTGATCCTCATATTGGAAACTCATGTAATTTCACTCTAAACACTCAAACTATCACATTCATGTTGAGGTTCAGTATTAATCAGATTTGTTAAAAACCTTGTCCAATGAAAATTGAAAATGTTCAAATAAACTAAACCAATGATTATAAAACACTTTCTATTTCTTCATTCGATAGTCTACAATTTATCAAGATAATCTTTGAGTGCTATTAAATTGTCATTTTGTGATGATTAAAATTTAATCCAACAAATTAATGTGATAATGACGCAAATTGCAAGCAGGCTGTGTATTTGTAATATTTCATGAACTGATATGAATCGTGATAGATGAATGTCGCAAGTGTTAAACAGCACAAGCTTTAAACGTTGAAGGCGTCCGACCTAGAACTTCTTGGGATGAGGTGGTGACAAGAGATAGTGTTTCTACAGTGGGATAGGGGTAGTGGGATTCTACACCAAGTGTGGATGGGATGGTTGGTTCCGGACTGAATAGCCAGGCCACACCCTCCGATGGAGGACTTATTTAGGCCTGTATATAATATAAGCTTGTATAGTAGTATTAGTATACTTTGTCTATTGTAGGTCATCCAAGGTGTATCTGGAAGTCGGGTGAAGAAATTCCTCTTCAACGTGGCCCTTAGTCGCAAGATGGCTTTGCTAAGACAGTGAGTTGAAGTCGTACTTTTGGGCAATTTTCACTTTTCTGTAAGTAAGTAAGTAACCTATTACTAACAGGGATTTTTGGCACAATCATAAGGATATTAATTTTGACAACATGACTAATGTGCTGACAGCAAGTTCAGAACGATACATTTTCAATCATAACTAAAAAATGGTAATGAATATCAAAATAAAAATTATAGGAATGAAACGCTATTTTTTTGCCAGATCTACATTGCAATTTTGATTATTCTGATTGGTTTACATAATACTGAACTTACATGAACATGGCATGTTTCCAGTCTCTGTGAGAGACAGACATTTTGAACAAGTCAAAATTGGGGATTAGGTACCATGATTGAAACAGCAATGTTTATATTTTTGATTTGCATACACGCGGGTAGTCACATAATTGATGAAACATCAATGTGTATGCAAATCAAAACTATAAACAAACTTGGCTGTTCCAATCATGGTACCTAATCCCCAATTTTGACTTGTTCAAAATATCTGACTCACAGAGACTGGAAAAATGCCATTTATTTGTAAGTGTTCACTATTATGTAAACCAATCAGGATTATCAAAATTGCGATGTAGATCTGGCAAAAAAATAACGTTTCATTCCTAAAATTTTAATGTTGATATTCATTACCATTTTTTAGTTATGATTGAAAATGTATCGTTCTGAACTTGCTGTCAGCACATTAGTCATGTTGTCAAAATTAATATCCTTATGATTGTGCCAAAAATCCCTGTTAGTAATAGGTTACTGGCGTGCAGCCGTCTTAAAGGGACTTGCCAGTGTAGGTTGCCCTCTATAACTGTGCCATTAAGCGAGGGGCACATTTGTGAGGTTGTTGAGGTCTGCTGTGTCTACGACGTTTTCGGCATGCATTGACAAAAGTACAGTTGTGGGCACATCACCACGGGCTCCGTGCGTTATGAATGCGTCGTCACTGGGAATGGTTTTATTTAGGTGGCCATGAGATCAACATACATCGAAAGTGCATTGTACTCGCGTATAACTTAAGCTCTATGCACCGTGTGATTACTAAAGTAAGGCATTCGTACGTTCATGATATAGAGAACGCACTGCGCAAGTACTGTAACCGTGCCGACAACGTGCTGCTAAATACTCTGTGATTATACGACGATTAGCATAAGGTCTCCGCACTGCCTCCTTACGGTCAGACTACAGCTGACAGTGGTCGGGCCACTATACCGCCTTAAAAAACTTCGTGTTTGATGCACTTAACACTCACAGATCTTTACAATCTCCATGCATTTTTGGTCGTAGACTGGCTGTAGACAGCCCTTGCAGCATAATGTGCCCTAGGCATTAGGATAAGAACCTCCCACCTTGTCACATTTCAGTAGGGACTGTGTTGTTTTTTAGGCCCGTATAGTATTAGACATGCTTTGGTGCACTACAGTACCAAGCATAGTAAGCCGAATTTGAGCCACTTTGAGGTTAGATTCCGTGCTGAGTGGACAAAGGGCAGACAACCAACTCCTGTGGCGTTGGGCCCTTATTTATCTGCGACCAGCCTCCCTGTCCTACATGGATAAGTCAGGGAGTGGCCCACCCATAGGCGCCCTGTCCGTCCATTTGACAGCATCTACAACTTGATAGCACACACTTGTCCTGACAATACATAGCTAGTGTTACAGTCTACTATCCATACATGTGTGCACAGTCTACTTTTAAGTACACAACTATATCTATATCTTTTTCAGTCCCTAGGGAGCATATAGCATGTTGCAACCATAGCTCAAACGGGCTAATCTCATTATCGTTCACTCACCTAACTGAACCTTTTTAACAGGTACAGTAGTTAACACCAAACACATTACAATAAATGATAGATACAGTATTGTATATCCTTGATTTATAACTGCCCCCACCTCCTTATATGTAAAGAAACTTTTTTTTTTCAATTCTGGGAAATAACCTTGAATTTCATTTGCCAAAATGACTGGGAACTCATTATTAGAACGCACCCTTTGTCTCTACTACTGGAGAAGGCGGTTTCTAGCTGTGTGCTACATCCGCTTGTGCTTGCCTTCCTCAGGGAATCGTCTCCACTACTGTGTCCCTTGGACCGGCTAGGAGCAACCTACGGGGCCTGTAGGTAAGAAGATTTCCTCGTTATGGAAATAAACAAGCTTCTGCAAGGCTATGGGGGCCACGAGAGGAACATGCAGTCCTGAAATCAACTTCTGTTGATAGTGGTAAGGGGGCAACATATTAATTCACTCGTAGATAGTGCCTGCCGCAGTTAACTACAGGAAACGCATGGTTGCTCCCATAAGGATAAGTTCATATCATTTATTAGCCAAAAGGAATTTTTTATTAGCCAAAAAGAACATGTCAAAAACAGATAACACAACAGTACAAACAATAAGACAATAATATACACAAATAACACAAAACAAGACAGTACAAACAATAAGACAATACAAGTATGCATAGTAACAAAAATAGTTTTACAGATGTATTACAAATACTGACATTTACATAATACTGACACTTGACATAATATTGTTAATATAATACTATTAGTATAATACTGTATAGTTGAGTGAGATTATTTGCTAAGATTAGACTACTAGATTCTCATTGAAAATTCTTATGGCAGTAGCAACAAAGGCATTATGAGATCTTTCTGTTCTTGTATGAGGCATATTGAGTCTCCGACCAGATGGAAGCATTTTGAATTGGTCGTGCAGAGGGTGAGTGACATCTGACATGATACGATTAGTGAGAGACAAACATCGATTTTGGTGGATTATGGCTGGATCATCAATAAATTTGTGGAAATCTACACTTACTAGTTTTTTGCATTTTTTAGATAGTTTAGTTAGGTCTGCTTTGTTCTTTTCATTAGCATTATTAAACCAGCATGCTACAGCGTACATTGTGACACTTGACACAACAGAGTTGAAAAAGAGAGCAATAATTTTAGGATTAACATTTAGTTTTCTTAGGCATCTAACATGATAGAATCTTTTGTTTGCTTTTTAATTTGGTTAGCTATGTGAGAGTCCCATGACAGGTCATCACTGATGATACAACCTAAATATTTATACTCTTGTACAATATTAACATTACTGCCATTAATCGTGATAGGATTTTTTTTTTTTTCTTTCTTCTAAAATCTATTACTAATTCCTTTGTTTTATTTACGTTTAAGTTTAGAAAGTTGTTATTGCACCATTCGCTTACAAATTTGATTGCACTTCTATACTCAGATTCATTATCATTTTCAATCAATCCTACCACAACTGTATCATCAGCATATTTTATGATTTTCACATTATTATTCCTCGCTAGATCATTGGTGTACAAAACGAACAAAAAGGCAGAGAGTACGCATCCTTGGGGAGCACCTGTGTTTGTTGTTATTATTGATGATTGTTCTTGGCTGGTTCTTACATATTGTTGTCTATTTGTGAGGAAGTCCATTATAAAGAGTTGCATATTTGCTGGTACGTTGTAGTGGTCTAGTGTTTGGATCAATATATGAGGCTGTATGGTGTTGAAGGCAGAGCTGTAATCAATGAAGAGGCATCTTGAGTAGGCTTTGGGCTTGTCTAGGTGATGGGCAGTATGATGCAGTAATGTGTTGATTGCATCTTCTGTACTTCTTTTTTCTAGATATGCAAATTGTAGTTGATCTATTTGCGGCATGACATAAGATTTCAATTTTGGTAGCATGACTTGCTCAAAGCATTTAGATAAAACAGCAGTAAGTGTGACTGGTCTTAGGTCATTGTCTTCTTTCGGAAAGGGCTTCTTACTGACTGGAATAATTTCTCCTAACTTCCATGGTGATGGCATCCGGCAGTTGATAGCAGATATTTCAAATAGTTTTTAAATAATTGATAGTAGGCTACTCATGCATTTTTTTTAACAAAGGCGCTGATTTTATCAGGACCAGAAGCTTTGTTGACATTAATTTTGTTAAGGACTGTAATAACTTCATCAGTATTGATAGTGATGGGTGGAAGGTCGTTACATTTGGCTATTAAATTATTTCTAATGTTATTGTGTACATCTCTGAAATCCTTGTCGTCAAATCTGGCATAAAAAGAGTTGAGTCTATCTGCTGTACCAGGTTTGCGGATCAATTCACAGTCTTTCCTTACTTTCTCCCTTCCAGTGATGATGTTCAAGCCTCTCCAAGCTTCCTTTGATTTATTTTGCTTTAGTAATGTTTCTACTTTGTCTTTGTAGTCCAGTTTGGCTTTGTTTATGGCGGAAATTGCTTCATTTGATTTTGTTTCATATTCTGGGTCATTTTTTGAATACATTTGGTGTGTTTCAACTATGAGGTTTCTTAATGAGCTATTGATCCAGGGTTTATTGTTTGGGTATTGTGTTATTTCTATTTCTGGGATGATCATATCAATGTTGAATTTAATGTATTCGGATATGGTGTCCACAAGATCATCTACACTTGTACAATCTTCCATGAAAATATTCCAGTCAGTTTGATCAAAACAAGAATTCAATAGTTCTAAGCTTTCTTCGGAAAATTGCTTCTTGAATTTTTTTGGCTTTTGCTGCTTTAATTTCCTGGTATAGGTAGGCTGCATGTACAGCATATTGTGGTTGCTGTTCACAAGGTCGATGCTTTTGAGAGGTAGGCCTTTGATGCACTTATATGAATTTTTCACATTGCAGTAGAAATGATCAAGAGTGTTGTCACGACGAGTAGTACAGTTCACATATTGGTGAAAATTAGATGGAAGGTTGAGGGAAGTCTTGTTCACATTTCCAAGAAATATTTGGGCGGCATCCGGTTTTTCTGCGGATAATGTGGTTTCGAGTTCCCGGATATAGCCAGCAGCATTTTGTGAAGTTTCTGGGATGTAGACAAGGGTGATAAATATGTTTGAAAATTCTCTTGGTAAATATACTGGATGTAGGCTAATGGTGGTACTTTATAGTGATTTCACCTGTCACTTGTGACAAGGTGTGCTATTGGGATCACCTTTCGTCTGTCGTCTGTGGCCCACCCATAGGCGCCCTGTCCGTCTATTCGTGAGTCTCTTCAACTGGTGAAGGCGCTTTGAGCTGCATGCTACACACACTTGTGCTTGTCATTCTCAGGGAACAGTCTCTTTTCATCGACTAGGTAGGAGCTGCCTATGGCACCTGTGGGTTTTTGTTGACGCGCGACTCGGGCATGCATAAGTATTATTAGGTAGTACTTAAACGAGAAGTCCTGTTGTGAAATACATGTTATCAGTGGTTGCCTGAAAAGGCGGCAGGGGTAAAAAGGTTACATAATCACTATTATATAGATATATGAAAATAAGAACTTCGTTAAACACCTTTATTTATTCTTGTTTGTTATTTTTCAGTATGAAATGATTGATGTATTAACCTAATATCTTCAAAAATCTAATGCAATTTTTCACTTTGTATCTGTAGAGGCGTGATCACAAAAACAAGCATCTGGGACAAACTGGTGTTTGGAAAGGTGCAGAAACTTCTGGGTGGAAGAGTCAGGTAAGGGAGTACACAAATTTAGCAAAGAGTATTATAGCAAAATTTATGTACTGCATACGACCATCCAAATGCCCATAGGCTTTTATGTTGAGAAATTAGCTATTTAGCGACTGGGCTTTTTCATGAATACATGTATGTATTCACATTGGTATGTCTAAATTTTGATGTAGTCCAAATTTAGGGCTGGGCCTTTACATCAGTGTAGGTCCTAGGATGATTAAATCTCCCCCGTTCCATAGGGAGGTTTCTAGCTTTGCTTCTGCCCGCGTTTGTCCGTTTGTTCGTTCAATCGAAATAAACAGGCTGATAACTCGAAGACTACTTGAACTATTGCTTTGCAAATTGAATATGTCTTGTTTGAGGAAAAAAGTACCTCTCAAAATTTTTTGTTTGTACTTTGGCCTACTTTTGACAAACTTATGAGCGTTAGGTGTAAATACCTTGTTACCATTCTACAGGGAGAAGTATTTGACCTATGATCATCAGACTTCATATTTAGCTTCATTGTACAACTCTCCAGAGCTGATTAGATTTTGGTTTACTTTGGCCTATTTTTCATGAAATTACGATGTGTTTTTAAAAACAGATTATTACAAATTTGTGTTTATCTGTCTCCTGTGAACAGTTTATGACTTATCATCAACAAACTTGACATTTTGTATGTCTATATCACTCTCCTCATATGTTTGATGTTTGAGCACTTTGGCCTACTTTTGAAAAATTTATGGAATATTCAAATAAAACAATTGTTACCACTGTACTGGAAAAAGTATTTCACCTATGGTCATTAAACTTTACAATTGTGCTCACTGTACTAGTCTCCACAGTTGAATTGATGGTGGTGTACTTTGGCCTACTTTTGACTAACATGAGCGAAACATGTTAATACCTTGTTGCTACTCTACGTGGAGAAGTATTTTACCTATTATCACCAAATTTCATATCTAGCTTCATTGAACCACTCTCCAGACCTGATTAGATTTGGATGTACTTTGGCTGAATTTTGATGAAGTTACGATGTGTTTTTATTTTCATTCTGATTATTAGATTTTGGTGTACTTTAGCCCACTTTTGATGAAGTTACGATGTGTTTTTATTTTCATTCTGATTAGATGTGTTGCCTCTCTACAATATTCTTTATGCGTATACATTTGAATTACTAATTTTAAAATTGATTGGCCTAAAAGGGCCTGATCTAGGAGGGGGAGATTTGAGTATGAGACTGCACTAAGCCACATACAGTATAAATGTTCAGTTTTACTCTCACTGTTCTTGCAAGTATATACAATTGTTCATAGTATAAATGTTGAAGACGTACAGTAATAATGAGCTATGGACATATAGAATACCAGACCTGTGAGTGCTAAAAACATCATATTGTATAGGCAGAATGCATAAGACAAGTGCATTAGCCTCCTATAAATATGACGTTTTTAGCATGAGTATGGTAATTTATTTATCACACATTGTGTTAAGACGACTAATAAATTATTAATAGCGTGGAACCTCTCTATTAGGACCACCTTTGGGGCCAGTGTTCGGTGCTATCAATAGAGAAGTGGTCTCTATATGGAGGTTCATTTTAGTAGCTTTATGAAGGTTTGGGACTGTGAAAAGTCATCGCAGTATAGATGTGGTCTCAATGGGAGGTTCTACTGTACCCTGTTATTTTATAGATAAATGCACAAAACTATATTTCTACACAATGCACTTTATCTGTACTTGAGCCATTTATAACTGTACCTCAATTCAAAATAAGTTTGTAAGAGCGACGTCATACGTTGTGCCGTCTGCGTAGGGATAACATATTCAATGCCTATAAAATATTGCGATTTCAACATGCAATCTGCATTAATATTTTACCACCTGAAGTAAGTAAATTTTTGTGGGTTTTTTTTTTGTTTTTGGGGGGGGGGCGGGTTGATTCTGTGACATCCGCTTTGTGTAACCAATAAGATTATAATTAGCATCCAATCGTAGGTTTGTTGTAACGCGCTCTCTGATGTGGCTCAATTATTTTTGTTTACATTGTGTACAAAATTTGGAGTGCATAGAGCTCATAGTGGACAAAGATGATTGTGTATAGTAGGAAAGGCCATCTATTTTAATTTTTAGCATACTTAAACATCATGTAGTGACATATTCCATCTTCAGGTTTGTGGTGACTGGCTCCGCCCCCCTATCGGGTAACGTTCTTAACTTCACTCGCTGTGCGTTCGGCTGCACGGTGTTTGAGGGCTACGGGCAGACGGAGGCCACGGCCGGCGTCACGTTTACACTCGAGAACGAATACACCACTGGTTAGTATTTCTTTAATAGATCACATTCGTGTTCTCAAAAGGTCTTAAACTCACTTTGAAACACCACAGGTTAAACTCTTCCCTTAACCCATATGTGATTTTCACTAACATGTTGTACGGGTATATCATTAAAGATGGTTGTTCTGATCTGATGGAGGCCATGGCATGGTCATGTTCTAACGCGAGAACCAATACACCACCCGCATTGTCCAGTATCTCACATTGGTGGATTTAGTATGTCTAATGCATAAAATACAGAATCTGTATGGCTGTAACAGTCTAGTGCAGAACTGACATCCTAGATTTTACCAGATATCAGGTGTGAACAGCACCCAGCGATAGCACTGATTGAGTGCATAGTGCGTACTGTCACAACAAAATGAACTTGAGTTCTTGGTCACATTGACTGCTGACTGGATAAGAATTATGGTAACCAACAATCGGGATACGAAATAGGGCCTACCCAGAGGCCTGGTGCTTTTTGATTTTAGCCTGTGCCAGCTGGTTTCAAAAGTTTATGGCCCAATGGGTAAGCTTCTGTTGGAGAGTTCTCAATGTTAGTATAATTTAGGGTGGGACACTTTTGTGAGGGCTGGCTACTTTTTTATGGATGTTGACCCATTAGTTATCGAGGAAATTTTCATGAATTTTCATACCCTGCAACAATTAGATTTGAAATTGCATGCCTTTATGAATCACTTGTATATGTTCTGACTGTAACATCCCTGTATTCCAGGCCATGTTGGCTGCCCTCTGGCCTGTAACATGGTCAAGTTGTGTGACGTCCCCGACATGGACTATTACGCCAAGGACAACAAGGGAGAGGTTTGTAATGTCCTACACGACACACTACACATGAAATAGCAACACTGGGTTGTTAAGAAAGATCTCAAGTGTACCAATTTCTGATTATCATAACAACTACAAGTAGAGAGAGAATTGACGATTTTTGTGCCTCCAACTCCTTGCCATGCATACTCACACCATAAGTGACACACCATAATGTTTTTTCTTGGAAAAAAACCCTGTAAAGTTGATGAAATATTGAATTATAAAACTTAGAATCTTTTATATTACATGTACACAACTAATGATAAAAATTGTTTTCCGATTTTGTGGCATGATTTATAATGTCGGTATTAAAAACATTGCTGGTTTGCAAAATGGATGACTTGCATGAATGACATCATATCAATCCTGATGTTGATCTGCTTAGGTGCTTCGTATGACATATCACAACTTATTGAATTTTTATTGAACAAAATCTTGAAGCAATATACCTTGAGAGCTTTCAACTTCTTACAACGTTTTCTTTATCTGCCACCAATCCGGCTGTTCGATTCCTACGATGAATTGATGGATGAATCTCTCAATGTATTTGCTTCGAAATGTTGCTCAATAGAAACATTTTAACTTGTGATTGGTGACAGTAATAGTTATGAACAGTAATAGTAGTATTTGCAGACTATAATCTGGTCTACAGTTACTGCTTGTGACACCATAATCATCAACAACACCTGGTGTCAAATGGAGTGAACAAGTCTGAGGTTCAGAATGAAAGCTCTCCAAGATTGGCTTTTAAAAAAAAATTGTAGTTGTGTGTAAATGTTTTGAATTCATTTTATTATAACAGTAAAAGTTACTGTCTCTTTTAACTAAACCGTGTACACTTCTCTGCAGGTGTGTGTGAAGGGCACAAACGTAATGAAAGGCTACTACAAGGAGCCAGGGAAGACTGCGGAGGCGATCGATGGTGACGGCTGGCTGCACACTGGTGACGTGGGACAATGGCTACCCGTACGTTTTTGCCACACAAAAGTAGACATCAAACTCGAGCTAGAGTCAGGTCCATAACATAGGCAGATCGAGGGGTGGAGGGGACCGGGTGGGTGTGTTCCCTTTTCCCACCAAAATATTTCATTCGCAAGAGACCCGTGATATCCTTTAAGTGCACCACCTTTTTCCAAAAACCTGGATCTGCCAGCAAATATTTACAGCAAATATTCATTTCCTATTGCCTATCAGATAGTCTATGTTATTTCTCTGACTACATCCAGTTATAGCGTACAACTACGTGATATCTTGGCGATATAACATGTTTTGGATGTTGACTATAGCATGGACTATAGCTTGAGTTTGACATCTACTTGTCCTCCCGCTGGTCCTGTCTATTGCACGTTAAGTTGTTACAGTGTTTTAAGTTGTACGTATAGTAATATCCTATAATCGTACATTGAATTATACTTGGACTTGGATTCAAGCTGAATGAAATGTTTTTTGATGTGCTGGGAGTCAAAAATACAAGCAATCTTCTGTGTCAGATCTTAGTGTCTCTTGCTTTATGCATAATTGTATTTTAAGAATCAAATATTAAGAAAGGAGTGCACTGTATTTGTTGTTTATTTGTTTTCAGAATGGTACCTTGAAAATAATTGATCGTGCAAAGCATTTATTCAAGTTAGCACAGGTGAGCGCTATTTAATGTTTTTTTCTTCAAAATCTAATTTCTTATTGTTTCGTATTTCATCACTGTTGGTGGCCTGATTGTGTTACCAGACACATTATGTTAAATTTACGTTTAAATTTTAAATTATTTCAGGGCGAATATTTGGCCCCCGAGAAGATTGAGGGTGTATATTTGCGCTGCCCGATTATCGCGCAGGCATTTGTTGATGGCAGCAGCCTGGAGGTGAGTTCTACACAATGAAGCTGCTTTATTATACAGTTGGACTCCAATTTGAACGGTGTAAAGAATCTGTATTTTTTGTTTTCATCAATCTGCCGCCAATACACCTGTTCAATTCCAATGACGAATAAGCAGATTGGTGGCAGACTGAAGAAAACTGCAAGAAGTTAAAAGCTCTCAATGTATTGCTTCAAAATCTTGCTGAATAGAAACATTTGAAGTTGTTATTGGTGCAAATGCTGTGAAAGACCAAAGTTGGATGGTAATAGTTATAGTTTCTGTGAACTAAAGCATGTAAACAAGACCTTGTATCTCTCAGACGTATGCTGTGGGTATCTTTGTGCCCGACCCAGATGTTTTCCCCGGCTGGGCCAAGGACAAGGGCTTCAAAGGCACTATAGAGGAGCTTTGCCTGAATGCAGCCGTGAAAACGCCGTTCTTTGACGAAATAACGAAGCATGGCAAAAACGCAGGTCTCAAAGGGTTCGAGCAGGTATTAAACATTATACAAGTATACAATTCTCTCTCAGTTCTCTATAACAAGCATGTTCCTACCACTATACTGACATAGCTGAAGACAATATTCCATTTTATTATATCACTGTGATAAAGTGCAGGAAGGAAGTAAATAGACAGTGTAACCTCTAATTCGGAACACTCAGAATATGGCCACAAGTTGTCTCAGTAGAAAAAAAGTCTCCTTTAGGAGGTTTGAATTGGTCTCGGTCTTATGTTTTGGAACTGAAAAAAAGCCTAATCGTTAATGTAGTCTTGTTATAGAGGTAGCAACAATTAGGGCTTAGGCTGTATGTAATTTGAAAAATAAACATGCCTCATAACTTTGCATACCACCTGCCTGCAAACATTTAACATAAATCCTGTTTTATAAAGACATTTACTATTTGACACATATTTTTTATTGATAAATTTAAAGTAATGAGTAGTACATGATTGTCACACAACATTTGTTGTCATACGATTAAAAAAAATATTCTTGAAGTGAGGCGGCCATCTTGCTCTGTGAGGGCCGTTGTAGCCTAGAATAAAGCCTAAAATATGCTCACATTTATCAATATGGATGTCTTACCTGAATGCAGAGACGGTGAATCAGTTATGCATTTTGGTAAAACTTATTTTAGCTTTTTTCTAGGCAGCAAAAGTAGCACCATTTACTGCTTCAGCCACTAAATCGGTTAATGCACTTTGTAGTAACTTTCCAGAAATAGTTTCAAGTTTAATTATACATTGTATATCATAATGTACATTTGCACAAGGTTTAGGAATATTATACAGAGTACTTTGGTTACATGCACAATTTGTAATCGGCATTGCTCTTATTAAAGAAGTATTCGTCGTATTGTAACGAAATTCAGTGACAGGCTTTGTAAAGGAAGATCCTGGAATTGAACTCACGATCTTCCGTCCATGATTCAGACCAGTCATATGTCATGGGCGGACGTGCTAACCACTGCACCAATCTCCCTGACGAGAGAGACAAGTGTTCAGACTTGCCTATATGCTATATTGCGCAATCACCTGTCTGCCACTTGGAGCTATATATAGCTTGTCAGTCTCTATCGCTGAACAGCCTCTATATGTCACTGAAACCTGTTATGCTGGGTACGTTGTCAATCTGTCAGGATGCATTGTGTCCGGGCCACTTTCTTGTCAGTATAAACGATTAGGCTGAACAAAAAAGCATTACACAGATAAGTCAAACTTTAAAAAATGGAGTTAAAGTGTATGTTAGCAAAATAGCAAAGTTCAAAAGAGGACACATGTATATATTTTTTGGATATTTTCCCCATTTTCAAATCAATTTTCATGCTTAGTAGAATAACTTACATTCGTACTTTTTTTATTGAGTCACTATTTAATGGATCACTAATGTTATCAAGTGCAATTCTATAGCAAATTTCGAGAACTATTTGTTTGACAGCACGTGCAACATTAACTTTATCTTGCTCAATTCAATGGACTTCACACAGTAGAAACTCATTATCTCAAATTTGTAGGGAGAACAGTAAAATGCTCAAAATAACCAATATTAGAGATAACCGACTGATCCTGTTTATGATGTGGTTGAAGGGAATTAAAAAACAAACTAACCTGCAGATAACAGAAACTTCCAGACAAGCAGCATCAAGAAAACAAGGTTCCAATGTAGTTTGTGTATTGTAATCATTGATAAATCAAACACAAATGATTTTTTTTTTTTTTTCAGGTGAAACAAATCTACTTGGAGTCAAGAGCGTTTTCGTCTGAGAACGGTTTGCTGACACCAACTTTCAAGTCCAAAAGGCCAGCGTTGAGGAAATATTATGAAACACACATACACGAGATGTACAACAAAAATTAATTCCGTCTGCCGTCATTATTATATGAATTCATGTTATTGTTTTGTTTTTGTTTCATTTTAAAAAAAATGTCTTTCGTTGCTCACTTTTTTTATTAATGTACTACCAAAAGTTAGCCTGTTTATTTTCTATTGTGCAATTTATATATCATGTATCTAATGTTATTTGATTTTAACGTCATGTAAAAATAATGTTGGACATTCACAATGATGGTGAATTTTATCTTCTGTAATGATATTCCAATCTAAAAAAATGTATTTTGTAATATGTAATTTATAATAAAAAAATTGTAGAAAAAATTATAAGTAAACTATTCTAGCAACTGTTGGAGCTGTGATGATACAAATAGCAGGAAAGAGGCTGCATGATGGTAGAGTTAGTCAGTGCGGTTGCAGTGAGTAAAAGCTGATAGTGAAGTTTTGATTCTATAAATTGTTAGGAAATTGATAAGTAGGAGATCAACAAAGTAAACATTTCCAATATCTGAGGATCAAGTGCTACATTCCATTTCTTATTTTCTTTTTATCGAGGACAATAGTTATGTTCACAAATTATATGTAACAGTGGATTTAAATGGTAGGAATAATGAGTAAATTTAGTAGTGATGATATATCTCTGCTGTGTCTGTTTTAAAATCATGTTTGTCACTGCGATGTGATTGTTTACAAGTTTTTTACATGTTGAAATTTGAAATATTAACCCTTAAACGTCTTTTATATGAGATTTGATTGTCTATATCACATCCATTAGGGCTCCTCAAGGACTAAAATCCTCTAAGTGTATAATCGTTTTTAGTATCGATTTAAATGTAATCATTCTTTATTAAAACTAACGTGTAATCAAAATTATTTTTGTAGTTACATGTACAATGAAGAAATAAGTAATTGGCAAGAAGTGTGAAACGCTAACCTTGCAGGAACGGACATTTGAACTTTCTGTTGAAATTAATAACATGTTAACAAACTTCAATCGCCTTCCAAATTAGCTTCCGAATTGTGCATGTGCTTTTACACACGGGGATACATATTTTAGCTATTTTCTCTAACCTCTGCTTTTGGTAGCATGTTGTTGCTGTCTGCTCAATATTTTGATCCCCTCTTTTTTTCTTTAAGTTTCTGCTTTATAGAAATTCTTTTCAAAAAGCAGAAGTTAACAATGTAACATTTTAAATATCATGGGCAAACGCCAGCAATATGCAAACAAATGAGAAGTTAGCTACAATTGCTGAAACATGTTTTACCAGTGTTTTATGTGGGTGAAAGTGCATTGAGTTTTCTTGTCTATTATGTGCTGTACATTGCTAAGTGTACCGAAACATTTACTTAAAAGCCCATTGATTATTTTCATGATGGACAGTACTTTCATAATATATAGATCAGGGTAATGATTAAAAAGAAAGTAAATTCAAACATTTTCTTGGGTTTTAATTGACTCATGGGCTATTTAGTGAATGGTTATTGGTATTTGGCCTATCAAAACATTTTGATTCTGGTCATCATAGGCGGTTTACTCATACCATATCACCAAATTCTAGAGATGCATGTTTATTTGGTCTTTATAAGTGAGATATAAAAAAGCAATGCAATACAAACATGAAAGTGCATCCAAAGGATCTACAAATTACTAAGAGATTTATAGATGTAAAATGTGGGAATGTACTTTTAATGTGAAAATATATTAAACTAGAGGTCAATATTTGAGACTAGTAAAAAGTTTATTTGTGGGTTTTTAGCTGTTTGAGCAAAGACTTCATTTAAACTAAATTTTAAAATTGAGAAGATATTTTTAGATATTTTTTTTCCCAAAGAGTTATATTATCACTGATGTGGGTGGCATTCCAAATAAAATTGGTACAAGTCTGTACTGCTGAAAAGTAGTGTTTGGAGTGATGGTTGTATATATCATTGGGGTGTATTTATAGTAAAATAGTACTTTTTATCTTACCTTGGTTTAATATGGTTGTGTGGACCAGTGAACTAAACACACCACCTGTTCGAACAAAGCAATTCATAATAAACATTTTGTAAGCGCGGGTTTATAAGCACTATTTGGTTATGAATTATATTGTATGCAATTGGAAAGAAAGTGAACTTTTTTTTAAGAATTAGAACATGCATATACTAAGTACATTGACGTATTGAACAAATAAATAAACTAATATATCAATGCCAAATTGGATTTTTTTTTTTTTCTCATCCCACAAACAAGTTTTTACTCGTAAACATAGTTATGATTTAACTTATTTCAAGATGCCTAAATGTTTCATTTATGAAACATTGCACTTGTTATGCTCTTCTGTAAAGCTGGAATATTTTGCAGCACTTAATTTTTAAGATTTAGCAACTATATCATTTATTTTTTAAGTAGCTCTCTTTTATTGGAAAATTCTCACAAAAATCAACAATAAATAAATTGTCGACATAAATACATTAACAATTTATCAAGTACCATACAGTGAATGGGAAGTGCACCCAAGGTGACAAAACAGTGTTCACAGTAATATCAAATAACAACCATAATGGAACCGATTATTTACCAATAACATACCGATATTGAGAAATCTAGCTATAATGGTGTGCTACGTAAATTGGTAACGAATCAGGGACCATCTATACATAATAGACCCAAATTAGGGCTTCATGGTCCATATGAAATTTGTGCAGAATGGTCAGTATTTCTAACTTAAAAATCAAATTTGAGCATCCTCACTCTAAGGGAGTGTTCAATAACAGAAAATGACATTAGAGACGTCAAAACCAAACAAACCACACTTCATTGTGCTGATACCACTTTATTCCACTTCATTTTGGCCATTAATGAATTATTTTCCAAAGATAATTGTTTCAAAAATCATAAGAAATGATTTAAAGTAAAATGCTATATCTACGCAATAAATTTTCTCTAAGATTGAAATTGGTCTCAAATACTCATTCCTAATTTCGTTTGCATCAGTGAATGCAATTTCAATATAATGCTTCCCATTGATATCTGACTGGCCCCACTCTTCAAATATGACCAGACTCACTATCATGCAAACTGTCTAATTTGTCCTCGAGATAATTTTCAAACTTTAAATTTGCAAATATACTAATTTTGATCAGGTAAAATTAAATTGAAATGTATGAGTGTTGGGACCATCTAAATCAGTGAAGGAAAGCATTCCTTTGATTGGCCCATAACCCCATTATTGTCCATATGCCTCTTACGAAAAATGACTACATGTATTTCATAAAGTTTAACATCTGCTTAGGCATCGACCATTTGATCTCAGGGGGGGGGGGCAGCAAAAATATTGAAAAAAATAACGCAAGGCTGAAAATTGGTGAAAAAAATAATAAGGTTCATTTGGCTAGAAAAATAAATAAATAATTGTCAAATTTTGTAATAATTGAAGTTCAGTAATCTAAGAAAAAAATCTAAAAAAAAATGTCTAAATAAAACTAATTAGATGTCAAGTTGTATGGAAAAAATAATTGTAGCTATGGTGAAAATAGCTGACCCCCATTAATCAGTTGTAATAAATATATTACTTTAAAAAAGAATCCAATGCAGATATATTCCAGAGACTATAAGCATTTTCCCCATCAATGTTCAAACAGAAAATATACTTCACAGTATTACTACAGACAATAGACGAGCGAACCATGAGTAGCTTTAAAAGATTTTATTCTCAATCACACCCGTTTCATGAGCATTGCATTTCTGAGGCCACTGTCAGCTCCTGTGACAATACGGAATGTTCCATTCAACATCATCTCTCTAGCCTCAAGAGAATTGATTCAGCACTTTCTCAGCCCCAATCTTGCAGGTTTGTGAGAAAGAAAGAAATACAAGATGAGAATCGTCACGGTGTTGTTCCACATTGTCCTTAAAAGTGGTTACTCCCACATATTGTACTATAACCTTAAAACAACTTAACATGCCTTAGATTTAAAGCTTTCCCCGTGTCAAAGACATATTATGTAAGAGAATCACCTAAAACCATCCAGTTTACATGGCTCAAACAATTTTGACACCTATGGCAAACAGGTTATTTTGGTATTTTGTGGACATATAGGTGTTACGTTGCTCCCACACTTGCTTCTTTATCAATAACTAATAATATTATCTCATATGCTTTATAATAAGTCATGATAATTTCTGGGTGGGAACATATCCTGATATTTTTTTCCTCCATTAATTATCGGGTGAGTTGACCTGAATGCAACCTGTGGGAGTAACACCCTGTTACTCCCAACATGTCCCGTTGCCACCACAATTCGCACAAACAGAAGTGCTTTTAAGTGCGGGTTTGAGGTGTGAGTTGTATAGCAGTGCACTGCGAAAAATACTTCTAAACCAATCCTCCTTTATATTTCATATACATCATATGACCAATTTAACAAAAATAACATGTTCAGTTACCTACACCATCTGGTGGACATGTGTTACTCCCACCAACTGGACATTTGTTTACTCCCACTTCTACGCATTCTGAAATACTAATACATTTTTAACACTAATGGTTTTTTCAAAAGTAGTAAACCTGGAATAAGAAATGTAATCCTTTTTAAAGTTCATTTTTAAAACCTGACATTTAAAATACCTGATAGATTTCAAATGTCCTGTTACCACCAACCATGTCCCGTTACCACCACAACTTACACAAACAGAAATTAAGCTTTTGAGAGTGGGTTTGAGGTGTTTGAAGATGTATAGCAGTTGTCTAGCATATGCCAGAAAATTATTAAGATACAAACTAAATTTTAAAAATTGGACATTTTGCAGCAAAATGGGACCAATACCGTGACCACTCTCAGATACCATTTTGAGACAGACAAAAGGGCGATTCCCTTGGTACTTGGTGGGGGTGGGGGGCAAAACCCAATGAAGATGCAGTTTTAGAGCATACATGTCTTTACAAAGTTTGTTTAGTATACTAGTCTGAACAAAATAAAACCATAATGAAGTCTCTACAACAAAGTTGAATATTTTCTTATAGGTTACGCGTTACGCATTATCCTCAAGAGGAAAACTATCAAAAAGAGGGAGAGTGACATTACGAAGGTGCCACGCGCGTCGTTGCTCGACCCCAACACAAGGGCAGCCGAACCCCCAAAACTCAGCCCATCAAGCAGGGACCCCGTGAGTGCCCCAATCATTGAAGCGGAAAGGCAACCACCGCTCCCCTCGATCATACACCAGTTGGAGGCAACTGTTGCCCGACAGGAGCCGGAGCTGCAAAAATAACAGCTCCTGCGAGCGCGACTGAAGGAGCTGGAGGCGATGCGGCAGCGGCTGCGTAGTCGTCCAGTTCGGGAGCCGAAACCAGCCACGGAGACTGATGGGATAAGCGTGACTTTGCGATCTCGCTCGCCAGCGCAACCCCATTCGCCCCAGCGAAGTAGCACCAGGGAATATGTTGCACCAGAGCCGCGACCCGCCAGAGAAGCACGGGACGTAGAACGCATTATTCCCCAGGAGGCGATGAAAAAGCCCACAGGAGTGGATTATCAGAGTCTCCTGATGCGGTGCTACATGAGTTCACCCTTTGTGAACGTGGCAGCGGAATTTGAGGAAGAGGAGCGGGCGGAAAGAATACAACGGGGAAAGTCCGCAGGACAAACGCGAGAACACTCGTGTCACGACCGAGGCAGTTCTACAGTGATCATAGCTCAGACAGCGAAGCTCAACCACCAGGGATTCCCCGTACTGCTAGCTTTTGGGATAAGATAGACTTTCCCGAAGTTTAACAAACCGGACGGGTACAGCTTTTCCTGGATGTAGTCCGCCTGTATAAGGTGCCCTCATCAGAGTGAGAAGGATGGTTCGTAGATAGGCTGACCAGCAAAGCATTAAATGCATTGCTCAACATGACACCTCAGGAGCTGGCAGATTGGCCCACACTCTTGTCGACGCTCAACTCGCATTTCTATGTGGAATTCGAGATGCGCTTGGCAGAGGAGGAACTTCTGACCCTCAAACAAGGAAACAAAGAATTGGTGCGGGATTTCATCGTGCAACTGCTCTTCCTGGTGCGGAAGGCCTACAAAGAGCACGTAATACGCAGGGATGCGGCCGTGCAGAAGCAACTGGAATTGGGATTGTCATCGGCTTCGCTACGGCGTACGTATGATGACCTGATGCTCCAGCCTGGGATTACGCTGGCTGTCATTCAGACGGAGTTGGTGCGATGGGAAAGTCGGCATGATCCGGGAAGGTACCGCACTTTCATGGCACAGGAGAAGGAGCAGGCGAACAATCAGAAACCGCAGCATGCTCCCATCGCCGCCGTCGTCAAGGAGACACTCGCCCAGCAGGGGGCTGGGAAAGGCGGAAAGTCCGGCCAAGCAAATGTGGCGCAGGGAAAAGACAAGCGTAAGAAGGCACCGTGAACCGGTCATGGTGGCGCCCGAGGGCAAGGCCGCGGGCGAGGACGTGGCAGTGATGCGGGGGCGGGAGGTTCGGCGCCAAGGGGTCGTGGACGGGGCTTTGATCCTACCAGCGAGAATTGCTGGAAATGTGACAAGCCAGGTTATGTGAGCATGGACTGTCCCAGGACGGGACTGAACCAGAACTTAAGGAATGGAAGGAAAGATCCAAAAACTACGACGACGGTATAGCGCGTTGCATGAACAGACTGACATGAAGTCAGTCGCTCCTGTTCTCAAGGAGGAAGGCACGTCAGCCGGTCCCACACAGGTGTCGTCAGAAAACAAGTGAGCAGGGTGAATAGGCCGCCAACTCCCCCCGCTGACATTATACCATGAGGCTGTCCGTCGGGGAGCGGGAAGGCGATGTGTTGCAGCAGAAACGCCAATGTGGGCCGGGAAATGGGACTAGGGTGCTCCAGTATTCTGCAGTCAAGTGGGGCTGTGGGGCAAATGGATTGACGAGATTCGGATCCAAGGGATTCACGCGATTCTACCGGAATTCTTGCGCTAGTTCGCCAGGGGCGGGACGTGGTGCGGCCGCGCGATCCCCGTTGCTGAACTCAGGGACATCTCTACTGTTGGACGCAGTTCCAGCGTATGCAGAGGGTTTGTCCCCACTGTACCCCGTCCGGAAGGGACCGGGAGGTCAGCAACGTATACCCAGTGGGGGACCTGATACCGAGGGGTATGGGCACCAGGACAACGAGCAGGACAGGGGGCTTGCCGTTCGCAAGCGCGACGAGTCCGCTGGATCTCTTGGAAGGTTGGTGGACCCGTTTTCGCCACATCAGGGAGTGTGAGGGAGTACTCGCTTGAGGGAGCTGCAAGACGCAACACTGGACGGGAGACTTGGTAGCCTAGGCAAGAAACAGCCAAGCAAAGGAGTAGAACCTAGCCGGGGTGGACCTACGGTACCACTGCCCGGGGGGGAGGAAGTCAGGGCTCTGCCAACGACTGGCAAAAAGCCCGCTGTGTGGACTTGATTTACTATGCACCGCTAACTCCCGATCTGAATATTGCAAAGGACGGCATAAGGAACAAAGCCACAGACCGCACACTCTCCTTTCGGCACTCTGGCTGGGTAGCGAGTCTCTGAATCTCAGGGGCACAATCATGTCTGAGTTTGAGATGGGGAAGCCTGGTACAGTCAACTCCTACACGTAGGGAGGCTGGAGGGTCTTGATCTCCTACTGGGCATGGATTGGTTAACAACGTATGGAGTTGCCATAGAGTGCGCAACCCGGACAATACGGATTGGAGCACGCGATGTGGGATTTGGAAAAGAGATGGCAGTCCACAGTAGGGACCTGGTGCGACTTGTTAAGACTGTGCGGATATGCCCTGCGGCGTGCAACAGGTCATGTGTCACATCGAGGACTCTACCAAGGTGGGGCAGGAGGTTTTGGTAGAGGGAAGGGCTCGACTTAGTGATGAGCTCTTTGTGGTTCCATCACTTGAGGTGATCAGAGAGGATGGATCTCTACCCCTCACCCTGGAGAATCAAAGTACCTCATTCAAGGAGGTTAAACTTGGAATGGTGGTGGCAAAAATCACCATGCTTCCAGTGCGACAAGCAGAGACGCATCTGGAAGGAGACGTCAACCAGTCTTCGGACAAGGGTGGGAGTCCCCCAGATCTGCAAATATGGCACATTCCTACTCATGTAGTGAGTGTCAATGCTGTAGGAGCCAGGCATGGGAAAGAATGGACCAGCCGACAGCTGATTCCAAAGGATGGAATTTATGAGTCGGCCACGAGCGGACTGTAAAGTGTACTTCATGGAGGAAGCGGCAGGAGCCGAGGAACCAGCTGAGCTACCAGTTGAGTCCATTCCGGCAGAGGATCAGGGGACGGTCCCTGATTATCTCCATTGCATGTTCCCAGATGATGGAGCGTTGACGCCAGATGAGGTTTCACAGATGGAAGCATTGGTGATGGAATATAGGGACATATTCGTGGGACTGGACGACAGTCCAGGTTACACAGATCTACTGTCCCACAAAGTGGACAATGGGGATGTGAAGCCAATCAAGCAGAACTATTTATGATGCTCCATCAAGGAGCGGAAGTACATAGATGCTGAGTTGGAGAAGATGCTGGCAAATGGAGTGATTCGACCATCAAAGTCACCGTGGGGAGCACCGGTGGTATTGGTGCGTAAGAAGTCAGGTGAACTTTGTTTCTGCATCAATTTTTGCCGCTGAAACAAAGTCACCAAGAAGGACGCTTACCCACTTCCCCAGATTGATGAGTGCTTGGACGAGCTGGAAGGATCCAAATACTTCTCCACGCTTGATCTCGCCAGTGGCTATTGGCAGGTGGCGATGGATCCGAATGATGCAGAGAAAACAGCCTTTGTGACACACCGGGGTATGTTTGAGTGGACTGTTATGCCGTTTGGCCTATGTAACGCACCTGCAATGTTCTGTTGTCTGATAGAGATAGTACTTGCTGACATTGTCTGGAGTAAGTGGCTGGTGTACTTGGAAGACATTCTTGCCTTTGGCAAGGACTTTAAGACAGCCAGCCTGAACCTACGGGCTGTGTTCGACCGACTGCGGAAAGCTAACCTCAAGCTGAAACCCAAGAAATGCAAACTGCTTGCATCGAACATGGTACTTGGGTCAGGAGGTGGATCAGTTCAGGATACGACTGAGTCGCAGCAAGGTGCAGGCATTGCATAACTGGGTGAGCTGGCAAAACCACTTATGGAGTTGACCAAGAAGGGAGTGTCATTTCAATGGTTGCAGGAGCAACAAGTTGCATTCAAGAAAATCAAGGGGTTCATTATCAGGCTACCCCTCCTGTATTATCCTCTCCCCAGGAAAGAGTTCCATCTCAAGGCAGACGCGAGCCTATTCGTGGTAGGTGGGACATTGAAGCAGGAGCAGCATGGGAAGTTCGTACCGCTGGGATTCGCCTCCAAAACGTTGTGTGAATTACAACAAGCATACTCCGCGACGAAGAGGGAATTCTACACGGTCGTCTCCTTCATGCGCTATTTCCGCGACATCACGAGGGGTACCATGGTAGTCATATGGACTGATCACCCTGCCCGCAGGACTATCACCAGTCGGACAACATGTATATGCGTTGGCTGGTGGAAATGGGGTGGTACAAACCTGGAAGATTCACCATATGCCGGGGAAGCTAAACAAAGTAGCCGACAGTTTGTCACGCAAGTGCAAGGAGCATCCTGAAATGCAGGATCCTTTTGAAAGGCATGAGTCATGCAAATTGGGGGACTGGCCGCATTGCAAGTTTCACCACGCAAAGATGGACAAGTGTCGCGATGAGGATTCAGATGATTCTGAGGTGGATGCGAGCACCCGTTCCACGGTGTCGGCATAACGAGGGTCAAGCATTTTTGCCCCAAAGACTTACATTGGGAATTTGCGGCGCGGGACGTAGACTCCGATGAAGAGGATGGCGGTGAAGACCGAGAGCTTATAGATGGCGTGGATTATAATGTCTATTTGACATATCGTCTCCATGAGCTCCCGAATCGGACTCACTTATCTCATGAGTGAGGTGGAAGGCGAACTTGCCGCAGCAGTGTTGCTGGCGCCCAAAAGGTCAGTGCTTCGACAATCTCGGCGACTTGCAGAGAACCGACGTGGGGCAGAACCCGTGACCAGGCCATTAGTGGAGGGTGAATTTGTGGGGGAGAGCGACGCGGAAGAGGAAGATGTGGAAATTACCTGGCAAGAGGAGCAAACCACCGTGCAGGCGGACCACCAATGTGTGCGAGTGCTCTCCAATTTTGGCGATGCCGAATGACGAGAGGCTCAAGAGCGTGACCAATGTCTAAGGAGACTCGCTGAGCTCAAAGCTCAGTGGGGGGAAGAGGTAAACCAACAGGAGCTCAAACATCAGACTCCTGAAGTGCAGGGATACTGTCGCTGGTGGCAGTACCTGTACCAAACAAATAGCGGGGTGTGGATGATGGACAAAGTCATCCAAACAAAAGGACGCCCCATGGAACGTGTGCAAGTCCGTCTTGTGCCGGTAGCGTGGCAGTAAAGCATCTGGAGATGCGATCATGTTCAGTGCTTCACACTTGGGCTATGAGTGTGTCTATGAGATATTAAGACGTCGCTTCGCGTGGCCGGGCATGACGGAGGATGTGAGGATGATGTGTTACACAAGCTTGACTTGCCGGTCCCCCTGCCTGGTAAATATTGCACCGTCCGTTATGTAAGTTTACTACTCCCTCGTTTGGGTTGGTGTGGTTAAATATTGGCAAAACATCTGTAGAATGTGAAGGTTTTACATATGAGATTTTTTCTCAACTGAGGGTATATTCTGATTAAACTAGGTGAATTTAAGTCACTTAAACACTGACAATTATACAGTCCCAACAGAGGTTACTATATAAGAACGCCAATGATATAGAGAAAACCTAGTAGTGCGATGTCATACTATTTCAAAGTCGCTAGCTTCAACAGCACTCGGCCCGGGCGTAACATGATACACAAATCGACGGGAATTCTGCGACGCTACGAGAAACGAGGTGAGCTATAACTAATCGGCGGGAATTCTGTGACAAGCCAACAAGCTCGTGCAGCTCGTGCTGCTCGCGAGCCGCACCAGCCCACCATCACCTCACTCCATCCGTCACTTTCTGACAGGTCGCCTGTTGAGACGATAGCGGGGGGGGTGCACCGGCTCGAGCGAGCGGCTCGTGGTCGGCGCGTGGACCTGTCATCCCGTGACAGATGTGATTGACGGCTGGGGGGTCAGGGGTGACCTGTCAAAAAAAAATTGATTTATCGATTCTGCCTTAACCTGTGCAGCAACACATGACTTTGGAGGCCCTCGAGGGCCAAGGCAGGGAAGGGGGAAGTATGCAGACCGTTCCCCCGTTAGCAAGTCCGTGGGGAGCGAGGAGCCCATGGAGCATAAACTGCACAATCAGGATGGATTCGGGGAGCACCAGGGAGACGTTGGCGATGATGCATCGTCCAACCACGATGACACTAATGGCGGGACCGCTCGTATCGATTCAGATGCGGGAAGTGCATCAGACGCGACAGTACGAACCGCGCTTGAGCATACGAACTTAGTCGGCCTGTGACCGGCGACGAGAGGCGCTGATTCATGCAGAGTGCATTCACCCAGAATGTACTGTACCCGGATATGTTCTTAGGGGGACAGCCCCCCAATCGAGTCGCCTCCCGCACCGATGAGGTAACGGGGCAGCCACAACATACATATGAGTTGCATACGGAAATGCCTTTTTTAGGCGCCGAACGCGTCAATTGAATCCAGCAGGGTCCAAATGATAGAAAGAATCGCGAGGGAAAAGAGGATCACCTGTGGGAGGCGGTACGCAACATGGTACCCAATTTTGGGCACCGCGTGTACCCCAAGCTAAACCCGGAAGTTTCGGTGCCGGTAACAAGGCTACCCCACTTGGAAGTCATGCATCAGTCCTTGACGGACCTTTTCACGGCGTGGCTTGAGGCAGGACTAAGATGCCCGATAAAGGGCTGTGAGCCATGGGCAGCACTCGATGCAAGCTCTCGTATGGCTCTACCCCAACCAACGATGGTGCTCGGACCAGCGAGTAAATTTCCATGGTTGCATGATGACCATACCAAGCTGGATCCGCGGGTCGTGTGTCAGCCTACATCGCCGTCATTTCGGGAGCACGGACACAAGGGCCTTGAGGCCATATTTGAGCACTGGGTTAACTTCCACATGCGTGGTTCTGGTGTTTTGTAGCCCCGTGGTGCAGCCGCAAGCCCCTTCAGGTCAAGAACCAAGCATTCTATTCTCTTGTAGATGCAGTGGAGCACCTAATGCGGGAACATCGCCCCGAGCTAGAGGATCGACGGAGGGAGCTGCGCATCATCAGCGATCACCAGGATGCAGCTCGTCGTCGCAGCTCACGGGGACGTGGATGTCATGCAGAACCCAGGCTGCCAGGATGGGTAGATCTGGCAGGAGTCGAGTTTCGCAACCTCAACATTATCGTGCAGTACGTCGTGAATGAGCGGATGCAGATCTACAATCAGCGCATCCGGACCCTCCACACTGACGCTGGTTCACCCACAGTATGCTTACGCTGGGATTAGTCGGATTTCATCTAGACAGGTTCCACTACAAGGGACAGGGATGGAGCGCCGATCATGTGCAGTGTCTGGAGAATTGTAAAGCCACCTGGATTATGTGGACGGTGAAGCTGGAGTCCTATCCGGCTGCTCCAGCACCACTCACTGAGGGCTACAGTGCCGCAGAGAAAGCACAGACCTGGTCCACGAACCAGGACCACGAGCAGAGGATAGGAAGCAGATCCACTAACTGGATGGACCCACCACGCGTCCCCAGGTCGGTTAGGCCGCCACCTACAGCTGACCCACCACCACTGGACTCCATGCTGGCCATCTTGGAAAACCGCTTCAGGATGAAGAGCACCACCGCTCCAGTAGAAGACTTGCCAGGACCGACGCCCACTTACGACCGTTTGATGGGACGTCGCACCACCACATCAGCTGCTCCTTCGACGGTCACCAGTTTGTCAGTATACGCCGGGACTGAGACTTCAACCTCCCCGGTGGATACTGCCGAGATTGCAGCTGCCGTGACACAGGCAGTGGAAGCGCTGACCCCGAAACCAGCACCACAGAGGTCGACATAGCGACAGTGAGCTGCCACCGGGAGCAAGCGGAATAGACTTGACTCGCACTCGCAATGCCCGGTGGCTGCGTGGAAGAACCCGAAGAGGGCAACCGGCACCGGAAGCCTAGGAGACGAACTTCGCGAGTCTACCATGGAATGGCAGGATCGAGCTGTGCGTGAGGAGAATGAACTTCACACCCTCATCAAGGACCACCAAGCAGCTGAGGAGAGGTGGAAACACAACCGGGAGTCGCTCGTTGTGGATGAGCTCAACAGCTGCTCCGCCGTCCGGAAGTACAAGTACCAGCAGAATGACACGGAGAAGCAAGTCAAGACCCTGAGGGAGGAGACAGAGGAGCTGCGTTTGTGCATGTCCCAGCTCACGGACAGCAATCGGGATTTGTGGATTCAAGTCCCCACTTTGCAGGACGATCTGACGCAGGCTCAGGGATGGATCGCGGAGCTGGAGCAAGAAGTGGAACCTCTCCAACAGGGCGCCTCGTACCAAGTCCCCAACAGGAAACTGAAGCTACGCCATGTCCCCAGATGGAATGAAGTTTTGTGGGCCTCCACCGCATCATTGCCCGACCAGCCATCAGTGGACCGAGTCGCATTGGAGCAGTCATGGACTGCGGGTGCGAATGCTCTCAAGACCCAGCAACGAGAGTTTTTAGAAGCCTGGGACGAAGTGGATCAGCGCGTGCAGGAGGATTCCACTTACGACGCGTACACCTCCATGTACGCCTGCATTAAGCAGGCCAGTGATCAGATCGGCATGGTCGCTGAACAGGAAGTCACACCCTTTATTCCAGGAGTGTGGGCCGGCCAAACCCTTGCTGAGGATCTGACGGGTTTACAGGAAAGGTCAACATCCTGGATAGAAGTCCAAGAGATGGACACCTCGATGAGTGCCGCGGTGACCGAGCTGCGGGCGCAGATGGCTGCCAAAGATCAGGAGCTGCACATTGCGAGACAGCTTGCTGCACGCCAGGCTGGAGAGATACGTGAATATGCACGTCGAAAGATCGTAATGCCTCCAGTCTATGTTCTATTGCAGGGACACTTGGAGCGATCATGACTCTCTGGAACAGCTGGGAGAGTACGACGCCACCTGTGGAGAACCCATTACGCTACGAGAAGTGCGGGGGCTGAACAGTCACCTGGACAATCTCCGTGACACCATAGCGGACACTCGGGAAGCAGCTGCCACCTCGACGCGATGAGGCCCCTCACAGCTGGTACCCCCAGCAGGGCACAAACTGCTGACATTGGACACGCTACAGGTTGCCTCTCAGCGACGCTACCCACCAGCCGTCATGTCAGACTCTGGATCCAGTCGGCACTCCAGTCGACGTGGGCCCCAAGCAGGATCCCCGGCACCAAGGAATTCTCCGGCTACTTCCATTGCTTTTTCAGATGAAGAAGAGCACCGGATGGAGGCAGACTCCTTGGACGAGCAGATTGACGAGGCTTTACGTTCACACTCAGCACCGGCCAACTCCTTGCCTCCCGTCATCATGCTGCGAAGTTCGCAAAGTGCACGGACGACCCGGATGCCGCTGTCTCGTACCTCACCCCGTCTGCGGGAGTAGGGTAGCGGGCAGTAGCGGCAAAGGAGAGGATCCTGTCAGGCACCACCATCAGGGCTGACGAACTCGTGACGATGGTGGGACGGCCTGGATGCACCCTAGATGTGCAATCCCCCAGCGACGCTGGATGCGGCGCAGCAAAATCTTGGTGGCTGAGCGGACTCGTCTGAATCGTCCTCGCAGTTGTGGGAGTTGTCGCTCACCTCTGTAGGGGTTAGGCTTTTTAGTCTAGGGACGGTTCAACCTATAAGTGGCCATCGTCGCCTTCCCGAGGGCGTCTAGCCCGTTCTGAACTGAGTTGGCAATGCCCCCCCCCAGGTTTCATGGTTTCCCCCTTTATGGAATAGAAAAGTTGCTTTGACCACTGTTACCAGTATCTCCGTTCACGAGATGTCGCTTTGAGCAACATATACAATGAGGTGTGAAAAGTTGTTGTCTCGAGATGCATTTTGTGCATCTCGCGACCTACATTGTAGTCGTGATGCACTGGTGTAGTACAGTAGTTGGATATTGGGGGAGGGTGGGTCTGACTTTTTCTATTTTCAGATGGCACCAATTCCACGGAGCTTGACATGGTCGTGATACCACTGGCAGAGCCCATGTCCCAACACACTCCGTTTGTGTTCTATGAAGAAGAACCCGCTGTCGTCACACCTCTGGAGCACACCTCTGGATATTGTTTGAATATTATTGTGTTTTGTATGTAATGTAGTTTCTTTGTGAATGCTCATCTCCATACAAGCGGAGAGGTTCAGTCCAATGGAATCTGGGGGAGTGTGTAACAAAACTCATAGTTCTGATAGGGCCTCCAGTGTGCAGTTACACAGGTAACTGCAGAGTATAAAGTGGGTTATAATAACAAGTTGCACTGGAGTAGGATTTAAGTTCCTCAATGTTAAACACACCTGTAAGGTTGTAAGGGCCGACAACTTATTCTCCTGTGGAGGATAGGCCCCCATCAAACCATCTTCATGGCTTAGCCGGTGGCTACCTCACCAGACGCTCTCCCTCTGCGTGTACCATGTGACCCGCGTAGCATGTCCAGCAAGGAGCTGCCGTGCGTGTCAGCACTGGTGCGGAGTCCTCCTACGGGAGGCCTTTCGTGAGGCCAGGGTCTGCACCCACCCACACAGCAAGTGGCATTGACCCGGGTGTGAGGTCTACGTGTACGTCATAACAACACAACGGGGAGGAGGACGACTCAGGGGAGATATAGCCAGGAGAATGCACCTACGCGCAGGAGCGTAGAGCGCGCCATAAAATCTGTCCTGTCAACTGTGTGAACACGGCAGGTCGTGTAGGAGAACCCACTTTGTTCACAATGACTTTAATGTGAATATTTGGCCACCTTACCAGTACATGCCAATACTGTGTATGTGAGCTGTAGGGCATTAATCTTGTATAATATCACAAATCTCACTCCAACACCCACCCACTTGCTATTTTTTCCATTGAACAAATCAAGTTTTCTAAGATTTTCAAAGATAACATAAATCTATAATTAACATGATGTGTTACCCTCATCACCAAGACATTTTTTAGATCCGTTACCCGCATCTATGATGACATTTACCTACATCAGTCGGGGTCAAAATAAATGCTCAAAAAGACAAATTAAGAATTAAACCCTCTTGTATTTTGTGTCTTGGCATAGATTATCAAAATAAAATAATAGGTGCAACTAAGATTTGCAACTAAGATACAGTTCGTATTTCAGTAAAATAATCGCTGGTGTGAAATTGTTTACATTTTGGTTTAGTATGGTAAGTGAGGAGGGGGGCGATTGCCACCCGTCGCTTCGGCACAATGAAGATGGAACAGGCACAAAATAAATACCACGGCCGTTTTCTGGAAGACGCATAACCCGCAATAAACGAAACACGAGTCCAACTCACTATCCACTCGGTCAAAGAACCACACATAACTTCAATTTTGCATAGCTTACATAGCTCCTTCTCAAATAAAAGCTTCTGTGGTAGTTGACTCCAGGGTAGTTGACTGCAGATCCCGCATCCCCAGCATTACCCGTACGTAGGTCAGGCCCGAAACACACCTTTTTACACTTCTTTATTCATCTGACGAAGGCAAGGGGGCGTGAAGAGAAATTTTTTCGTAGGGGCAGTTATGGCGTGAAAAAAAATCATGGTGCTCTAGGGGGGGGGCGCAAGAAAAATCACATATAGGCTAGGGGGGCGCAATTTTTTAATACTAACATTCTAAAAATTTACGCGCTTTTGTCGCGAATTGGGACAAAGAATATCACGAATTACACTAGTATAGCTGATAGCAGTTTACTAGCATTTATCATTTAACTTTAAAACACAAATAAAAACATTATTAATTCAGCAAGATTTAGTTCTTTATATAATCAGTTACATATTAAGCATGACATGGCTTAGTCTTTCAATTCTATTGCAGTATCAGCAATGCAATGTTTCTCAGCCGCCTTCTTTGCAGCCTTCTCCTGTCTTCCCTTCTTTTGTCTCTTGCACTCCTTCTGCCTCAGCTTGATCCTTTTATTCTCTGCAACTCTAAAATCCATTGCATTGAACTTTTGTTTGATTATACAAAATACATATTTCACATTATTAGCATGCTGATCAGCAGAGAATTACTCTAAAATACTCGCCAACTCGCAAATTCGAGTGCTTTATCCATTTGGCGACTGGGGTTCAATGTGCACCTGCCACTTTGGAGATTGTCTTTTATATCACGTTTTGGGCGAGAACACTTGAAAATTAAGCCACCATACAGCGTGGATTCGACCCTTTTTCACTTACATTTCGTGAGATGACAGCCCTTGTATCCTTACAATATTTTGCAGCGTAGCGTGGATAAAATCTTTCCATTCATCAGAGGTGCGTGGCCAAGAGTAAACTGCCATAATTTCCATAGAAATGCACGTATATCGATCATCTTTTCACCAAAATGTGAATAACTGTATATAGTTTTCCCCCAAGTTTGCTTGTGAATTCAATTCTACAGTGAGAACAGTGAGAGTAGAACCAAAATGTAAAGAAACCATTTCCAGTTTACCCCATTCCCAATTTCGCCAATGTTTTGAAACCAACCATCACATTTTCCAATGCTTAGAAGAAGCTCTATACAGTTCGCCGGGAATGTTTTTTTTGCAACAACAGCGTCGAAGTAAATGCATCTCAGTAATAAGAAAATAATTAAAAATATCTGACAAATGTTTTTGGTAATGATTTATATTTTTTGATGGATGTCAGGCTAAGACAGTGATATGCAGGGAAAACAATGAATAATCAATATATGTACAGTTAACATGTAAAACCATAAAAAAAGAAAAACATTATCTAAATACCTCCATTTCATCAAAAATAAAAAAAAAAATAAACTACTTTTCTCAGAAAAAGAATGCACCAGAGAGCTTCTAGAGACATCCATTTAAAAAAAATTCTGGGGGAGCATGCCCCCAGACCCCCCTAGCTATACTTACTGTCTACGCCACTTGCAACTGCGCCTTTGGCGCTCACTTCCAAGGTCCCACCTTTGACGCTCCTCTTTTCAGCAACTTTGAATTGGGCCAGTGTCTTTTGAATATCGGGCCACTAATAACATTGGGCTAGTGCTCCTGTTATTGCTCTCGCCAAACTGGCTAGAGGAGTTTGAAATGAGAGTAATTCCCTGTGATCACAAATCTACTAGTGTTCTTCCATCATTTCAAATGACTTGTTGATGTATATGACCTCCTTTTTGCTCCAAAATCTTTCCACCTTCAACAGCTAAATCTTCATTTTTCCCCTTTACCCTAAACTTGATGTCATCTATTGATCTAGATAAAGCTTCCATCTCTTCTATAGCTTTATGACTGGGAGGTGGTGTCCCTGCATAAGATGTTTTGGTGTGATAGTTTATCCTGGTTCTGTCTGATAGTATGCGATAGAATAATTAATAATGGGACGGGGGGGGGGGGCATGGAAAAAACATACAATGTGCCAGGGGGGCATGAAAAAATACTGACATGGCGATAGGGGGGCATGATAAAAAATTGTCGTGAAAACTATTTCTCTTCACGCCACCCCCCCCAACCCCCCTCTGTAGTGTAGTTAATGACATGCAACAACAAATTAGAACCCCAGATGTTTCTAGAGCAGTCTGCCCGTAGAAAAATGACTTTTTCTTTGTCAGTTATATGTTACAAGGTTTGGGGTGGAGGGCGAAACAAGTTTGGTGTGGTGTACTGACGATTTAGTGTCTGAATCCAGTGGAAACATGCCCTAATGTTCTATGTATTTCATACTTATAGGCGCAGGGTCAATTTATAGACAAAGATAAAACATCAGTGGTCACTCTAAGCCATATGATTGTGATTCAAAGATACATTATACTGTGGTCGTTTCTTGCGCTCCATACCTAGTTCATTATTGAAAGAAAAAGAGTTTAAAAATTATCTGTGAATGTTATACCTAGTTCAATATATAAAGAAAAATAGTTTAAAAATTATCTGTGAATGTTATAGGCCCAACAATTGCTAAATAAACACATTGTGTTTAGTTGTATGGCTAAGATACACATCACATGAAACTTAGAATCTCACGCCAAACTCGGGGTGCTTGAAAAGTGCATACACGCCAAATAGTGCATGGGACGAGGCCTGGATTTTCATGATATAGGCTCACTCAATTCGGGAAAGAACATCATATACCATTGGAAAAGGTACAATCTCAGCTTTCCAACCATGTATGATGGCATTGCGTAACGAGTAGCTTTTTGTTACAAAAATGTATTTGAAAAACACGACTTCAAATTCGTTCGGGGCGAATTCTACGTCATTCACCAGCGCACACTATGTAATATCAGTTCCTGGTCTGGCAGTTTTGAGCAATATATTGAGCCCTTGATATTCAGGGTGCCAGCGCATGATCTTATCTTGAGTGTTTGGGACCCCATATACAAGATGTGTTTGATGATATATGCAATGTGTAATATACCATTTAAAAGGATAGACTGTCTTCTTTACAGTGATGCATATAGAATATTTCTAACTCTTATTAATATAGGGAAATTGTTAATTTTACAAATGTGTCTTACAGCCACTCGTCATTTCAAAAACAATGAAAGAAATACTCTCTAATTTTTAGCTTACGTTGAATCCCTAACACGGAGATCTTCCATTTTGGCAATGTATTGTATACCAGACAAATGCTCATTCTTTAAGCTCTGCAACGGTGCCTAATATGTATTTATGTGTACCAATCTGAAGATTTTACAGACTCATCAATGGATTCCTTTCAACCACTCAAATTCTAAGCGAATTTTGACCTAAACCTCATTGTATAGAACTGAAACTTTATTTACATTGTATAAGGACCACTATAATAAGAAAATATTTATTACATACCATTGCACTGATTACAATCTCACATTTACAGCAGTGTATGATATCATTGGATAATAAGTAGCTTTACATGAGAAAAATAAACGTAAAAAATGTCCGCTCTAGTGTGAGCAAAGCTAGAGTAGGTCAGCACGGATGGGTGGATTGTAGAATCCAACTCAATAAAATTAGGTCAATTAAACTCTTAATTGACCGGGGCTTAAGCTAGGTACGTCTCACGCTCGGATTTTCCTCCATTTGTTACGTCATTTGTGTCCATTACGAAGATGTGTATATCCTGTACGCTTAAACAAGTCCATGAAGCAGGAACAGCCCAAAGAACAGTATAAGTGGTTGAAGCAACAAGTAGGAACCAGCAACACTATTATTGATCTCACATCATATTAAGGTGAATATGGCCTTGTGCACTCCTGTCTATGGGTGTGTTACTCTTGGGAGGACACAATTCGGCTTGTGCGGGGTTCAGAAAGCCATCACCACCAGCACCAGCACCAGTGCGAGTTCTACCTGTGAGCCATCAATCTGGTGCCTGGAGGAGTCAGTGGAGGAGACCCCATAGTCTCAGGAACATATTAATAATGAGGATAACGCATTGAGAGTGTCTCAATCCTGAACGTTGGCTGACTCCACTCTACTCTAACTGATGATATTGTGCTCACCACAGGGTGAGAGACAAGACGTTCATGAAATGCAAACCGCCAACGGACAGGAAACATTGTATTATAAACCAGTGAGCCACGGAGGTGATGCTTTGATGGATTGAAACAGGCAAATCAGTGTACAAGGCCACCGTACTCGTGTAACAGTGAGCTCGGACAGGTCCTCGCCAGTCCCACCTAGCCTGAGTGCTCTGACTCCATCATCTTCCCCTCAAGGCAGACATACTGCCCTAAGGGATTGCCCTATCCATGTTACACCGAGCCCGGTAGGTTTTGACTGGACCCACTAAACCTTGCCATGGACAAACGTTTTGATGGACCACTCAGCAAGCAGTAAATTGGGATTAAGACCCCTGCAAGTGCTGGAGTAAACACCTGGGCTACCTCTGGTTAACTTGCTGGATCGCCATGAACCGATAACTATTTCTAGTAATGAGCAGATGACCCAAGAGTAACCTGACATGCACCAAGCTACTCTTGTGGACCTTCCTGACATGAATGGCGCTTGCAACTTAAATGTACCTTCCTCATCTGTCAGGGTACGGCACTAAAACCTGACCTCCGGTTGAGGTATGCTGGCAACAGCACCTTGTGAAACGGCTGGCCTCCGGGATGTCTTGGGACTGCTACATTTGTTAGATTCCAGAGCTTCAAATCTCACAAACAGTGCACTCCAACATGTTGATTCTAGAGCTGCAGATTCCCGGAACCCTGTTCAAACTTCATCTTTCAGAGCCACTGGCCTCCAAAGCAATTTTGGATTGTCGCCTTCGAGAGCTTTAATGCTCAGGACCAGTACAATTCACTCAGCTGATCCCGGAGTACCAGATTTTCTGAACGTCATGCTGTACCAACCTTCAGGGACTTCCATGTTTCGGAACGAGGATAGGTGTCACTCCTCTGTATCTCTGGAGCTTCGGACCAGCTACATCAACTCTCAAGCCTCTGAGCTCCGTAACAACTTCCATTCTGGAGCTGTTGAGCTCCGGGACAGCCATACTCGTTCTGGAACAGTACAGCCCATTCTGCAGCATTGGATCAATTCCTAAGACTTGGGGTTCCAGAACACTGGGAACAGGACTTTCCTTTCAGAAGTAAAGCTTTACAGGTACAGAGCTGTAATTATGGAACAGCTTTCACTACTCAACAAGAGGCATGGTGCTGGCGATGTGATGAACAAGGCCACTGTGGTCAGTACTTCCCTGAAATGCGTACCCTGGATCGATCCACCACTGTAAACGTTGCATTGACTAATTCCCAGCAACATTTCAGGGCAGTCAGTCACAAAGAAAACATCTGTGTCTGTGAACCGACCACTGCTGTGCCCCTGGTACACACCACTATTACACCCAGAGTTAGACATAAGTGGTAGACCTATAGCCCTGGTCTATAACTAAAAACTATCTGGTCAACCAACATTTGCCAGTAGATAGACTTATGGTCTACCTGGTTTTGGCAGGTGCATCATGTAGAAATTTAAAAGAATACTATTGTCTAACAATCATTTGAATCGTCATGCTTATTTCAACAAACACAGAGAATTGTGTCATTATCTACTGTCAGTGTAATTTTTTTATCAAACTATCCACCTCCCTTTCATGGCAGTCATCTAAATGCCGGGCTACCTGTTTTGAGCAGGTCTACCTGATATTTAAACTCGGTAGACCTATGTCTACTGCCTTAACAGTCCTTATGTCCAACTCTGCTACACATGTTCACGTCCAGCCACATCTGGTAACCTATTCAATGTGCTGATCTGCTGATCAGGAATGCTGATCAGGACTAAAAACAACCACATTTACATTTACATTATTCACCCCAATTACCACTAGTGATGGAGATGTGGGATTTTTGCAGTGGGCTGAGTATGACACATAGGCCCAAGCCAGGTTTCTTCACTCCCCCACTATGCGCAACCTTGGCAGTATAGCAGGGTTTGAACCTGGTACCTTGGATGAGCTGTCATTTATCTAGGTTGGACACCAGGGCCCTCTGGCGTGGGTGTTGCCAGTGCACACTGTAAAGCAACTCATGCTAAAAGAGCTTAAGACACATAAGGATGACCTTCAACACAGTTGTTCTACTGCACATAGCTGCGAGGTTGTGCTGTATGCAACATATTTGGAGACATGGAAGGACGAAGTCCTGCCACCCGCAAGTGACGTCATGGACACCTATGATGATGAGCCCAATAGGCTTCCAGACCAGACAATAGCTCCCCCATGGTTTTAGAACGAAGCCTACAACCACGTGATTCTTCATCCAGAAGTTGTGTCTCAAGTCCCAGATCCATGAGAAGGGCCATGTCCAGTAGTCTGGACCCTGTCTTGCGCAGCCCTGTGAAGAGATCGTTGTTACAGATCGAGAGAATCCCTTGCCCGATGAGGTTAGTACAATGGCCCCCACCTCTGATCGTAACATTTCAGCCAAACAGAGTTCACGTAACCTTCAGGCACCTTACGTCAGGGTTCTCACGGATTATGAGGTGGAGACCAAGCACATTGCCAAACATACGAGGAAAGATATCAGCTCAGAAACCCTATAATGGTTACCAACCAGTGGTGCCGAGACTGCCTTTGCGCCAGGACGATTGAGAGATGATTTAAGGTGATTGACAGCCTGACACCCCTGAAGAAGTCACACACTTTCTATTCCATCGTTCAGGGTTGAGACACTCTCAATGCTTTATCATCGTTGTGAATACGTTCTTAAGACTCTGGGGTCTCCGCCAGGCACCAGATTGATGGCCTCCGGGTGGAACTCACACTGGTGCTGGTGATGATTCAGACCACGGTACAAGCAGGGTTGTGTCCTACCAAGAGTAACACACCCATGGACACGAGTGCACAAGGTCGTATTCACCTTAATATGATGTGGGAACAATAATAGTGCAGTATATACACATCTTCGTAACGGACGTAAATAACGTAACAAATGTAGGAGAATCCATGTGGAACCCACCTAGCTTAAGTCCCGGTCAATTAAGAGTTTAATTGACCTAATTTTATTAGGGTGGATTCTTCAATCCACCCACCCGGGCTGACCTACTCTAGCTTTGTTCACACTAGAAAGAACATTTTTTACATTTATTTTTCTCATGTAACGCTACTTATTATGCAATGATATCATACGCTGTTGTAAAGGTGAGATTGTAATCAGTCCAATGGTATGTGATAACTAGTTTCTTATTTTTGTGGTCCTTATGCAATGAAAATAAAGTTTCAGTTCTATTCAATGAGGTTTACGGCACCATTTGCTTAGAATTTGAGTGGTTGAAAGGAATCCATTGATGAGTCTGTAAAATCTTCAGATTGGTACACATAAATACATATTAGGCACCGTTGCAGAGCTTAAAGAATAAGCATTTGTCTGGTATATAATAAATTGCCCAAATGGAAGATCTCAGTGTCTGGGATTAAACGTAAGCTAAAAATTAGAGAGTATTTTTTCATTGTTTTTGAAATGACGAGTGGCTGTAAGACACATTTGTAAAATTAACAATTTCCCTATATTAATAAGAGTTAGAAATATTCTATATGCATCACTGTAAAGAAGACAGTCTATCCTTTTAAATGGTATATTACACATTGCATATATCATCAAACACATTTTGTATATGGGGTCCCAAACACCCAAGAAAAATCATGATCCGTTGAATACCACAGAATTCGCCCCGAACGAATTCGAAGTGGTGTTTTTCAAACACATTTGTGTAATAAAAAGCTACTCGTTATGCATTGCCATCATACATGGCCGGATAGCTGAAATTTCAAGCTTTCCAATGGTATATGATGTTCTTTCTCGAATTGAGTGAACCTATATTTTGCTCCGTCCCATGCACTAACCTTGTTTTCAGGTTAAAAAAAAGAAAATCATTTTATTGCCTTTATGCTAAAAGGTAAACGAAAAGCTTTGCAGATGGTATACTACTATGCAATGGCCAGAACATGGAATAATTTGAAAAAGATTTTATGGCATTGATTTGCACATCTATAAGCAGATAAGCAAAATTTAGAGACTTGTCACTCCTTTTTCTGTCTGAGACCAATCTCTTCAAACTCGAGTGTATGATGGACAAAACTGGCTTCAAATATGGACGTGTACTGCTGCATGCGTGTGAATTGTATTTGGTTATGGGGAGATTTGACATAGAATCTGTACAATGTACATATACAGAGTTTTTATCCCCCACTGCACTGAGGCAATCTGAGTATCAGACTTGACATCTGATACTCAGAGTGCACTGACGGTGCATTGTGCCCAAACATGGTGTATATGTTTGTGCTTAGCAGGTGGTCAAACAGTAGGTAGGCAAGCAAGGACATCGTCAGCAGGCCTCCCGCCATGGGCTAGCCGCCACAAGCCTCAAGGCCTGTTTGGGCAGGGATAGAATGCCTCCGGTTTCTGAAGGCAAATTCTTGGTGTTTTTGTGTGTCACGGTTCGGGGATGTTTTTCGTTAGGAAATACGGCCCTGGCATCCCCAGGCAGGACTGGGCTTGTTACAAATTCACGGGTATATGGTAGCCGACATGGCAGGATAGAAGTCCGACATCACATGACACCGCCCGTTTTTTTGCCGATATAGGCAGCCGCTGACGCCCGACATCGATCGATAATCGATCATTCTATCATTCCGTGCAAAAATCTCCGCAAATAACCCACGCTGATTGGTCAATCAGCGTGCTCAATTTTGCGATGGCTAGTCTAAACTCCTCACATTATCAATACAGCCGCTGACGTCGCAAGGCGTGTTCCGTGTAGTGGAGATCAGAAGTTTAGACTAACGCCGTAGTAGTGGTCTCCGCGCGCTCAAAACAAACGAAATTGACTTGCAATGAGAATGTTATAATATGATTTATTTTAAAATAAAATGTATTTTAGTCATGATAGAATGGTGATTGACCACTCGATTGTCGTGTCAATCGTGAAATTGAGCATGCTGACGTCTGATTTACCCTCACTACCCTCACTTCGTTCGAGTAAATCAGACGTCAGCATGCTCAATTTCACGATTGACACGACAATCGAGTGGTCAATTCCTACAATAAACCCCTCGACTTGAATCTTGGCGGACAATTCTCATGAATATTCAACACTCGCTGTTGGGGGCATTCTTTTCCTGTCGGGAGGCCAATGAAATGGGTGAAACAAAGAGACAATTCGAGATCAGATTCAAGGAACACACAGACATGAAACATCCAAATTCACCAATCACAGAACAAATACACCCAGGAGACAGGCCACAATTTTGACATTGACATAACACCAGGATCATAGGAAAAGAGGAATGCAAGACCAGAAGACCGATACTTAAAGGCCTCAAGATACACCACAGGAACCCATCCATGAACAACAACAGAGGGAGAGAGGTACCGCGCGCGCTGCTCCAGCTACTCCTGCCTCGAACATGTTAACAGTGCAGGCAGAACGGACATCCCTGATTTTACCAGATATCATGTGTGAATTCCACCCTGCTAAGTGGCTATTTGACTGACCAAGGGAGAACACTGATGACAGTGTAATAAACCATATAAATGATTCTCATTTAAAGATCC
>CM032669.1:41258125-41341250 GCA_019095985.1 Streblospio benedicti
CATTGAATTGGTGGTGGCCAGTGTTCAAATCAGCATTTGAAGCGTTATCTTGATACGTAAAAATTAAAAACAATGATATACCACAATTTGGCTGTTCAAGCCTTTATCAATTCATTAAACATGCAAATGATGGTTCATGTCTTATCCCAATAGATGACTTAGAATGACCAATGAGTTAAAATTGCTTCTTATTACCACAATAATGAAATATTTAGCTTAATTTCGAGATTTGTTGGGAAAATTTCTTCGGTTTGAAAATATACCAATATTTGCTTGGAGTCTCATTTCAAAACTAATGGTTGGATTATGTTTTTATTGGGCCAAAGGTGTCTCTATATACTCTATTTGATATGTCTGAAAGGAAATGTCATTACCTTGATTCGTTCTCATACAGGGGGATGTCAAATAAAAATGCATCTGCCCTACCCCTAAATGACGTTTGACTGAAAAAATCAAATATTTAAGATCATGACCCCTTTGTATGATACTTATTGCCTTTATCTTGCTTGGTTTTCACTGAACAGGTTATCCATATAATTCTATAACATTTTGACCTGGTGCAACCTTCACTGGGTTTGAAAAATCCAAGATGGCAGCCATCGAATCAAACAAATTCTTACTTTTACTGCAATGTTTCTACTATGTGTGATAGAATGATGATTTTGTTGTCTAGAAGTATGTTTCATGAAAAACTAATGGAAATAAATGTATGTAAATTATATTGACCATTCTGTTGCTACTGATGTTAAGGAGACTTTCTGGAGATAAAAGAATTTGGAGATAAAAAAAATCTTAAAATGTTCTTGTTTTTTATTTTAGTATAAAAGTACATTCATTTCCCTTTTTAAAAATGTATAACACTTTAAGGGTTTCGGGAATGGAATTTGGTTTATGGACCATACAAAAGATCATACAAAATACAATGAAAAATTCAGTCAATGTTAATTTTGACTGTACCGAAATTGTATACATGATCGTTTGTATGGACCATAAACCAAAAATCTATTCCCGAAACCCCTGAAGTGTTATACATTTTTAAAAAGGGAAATCCATGTACTTTTATACTAAAATAAAAAACAAGCACATTTTAAGATTTTTTTTATCTCCAGAAAGTCTCGTTAAAATAGCGAAAACTTATTTCACTAATAAAAAACTATTTAAGGATTATTGTGCAGGGAAATATAATTTATAATTAATCAAAATGTTACTCTATTCAATCTGTATTCTAGTGATAGGCCTACTGTGACTTGTTGTTTCTGTAACTTTTAAATCGTTCTGTGATACAAATACTACTGTGATTTTATAGTTATATAAGTATTCTACACATGGGGAGGAACTTGATAAGTAATCCACTTCCTTCCTCCCCAGCCATTTATATTACTACTTATTTTTTTAAATACTTTGTGTTTTTATGGTTATTGTAAATTGCATGAATTTTATATCATTAATATTTCTGTACATATGGTGAAATGAATAAATAAAATAAATAAAATAAATAAAAGCAGAGCTAATAAGCGTTACAAGGCCTGACCCACACATGAGCTTTCCAATGCAAGCTCAGAAGGTATATATAGATTGATATGTAAACGTCTGAAAACAATTATCAATATAAATGTTATTGTGAAACAAACGTGTCCAAAGAAATACCAAAGTTGGCTGCAAGTATCAAATGACCCATCCCTGCACAGATTTTCGCGCCATGAGTCCCATTAAATAGCAGCGTCACGCCCCCTCTTCACAATATACAATGTGCTTCCGTGGCCGAGTGGATAGGGAGTTGGACTTGTGACCAGAAGGTAGTGGGTTCGATTCCCGGTTGGGTCTGATGGTGGGTGTTGAGCAAACTTACCTCTAACAGGTTTCACACTGCTCCGTGGTACTGTGTTGCGCGATACTATCCTATTTTCGTGAATAACTAAGATGAAACGTGCTATAAAAGGAATGCTTTGATTGGCTGCAGACGGGAATATTGCTCTTTCTCAACCAATCACCTCGTCCTTGTAAATTCTCTTTGAAAGCACAGTACGTGGATTCTCATGTGCCTGGTGAAGCGTGGATTCTCATGTGTTTGGTCAGATGGCCACTGCTGCTTGGCTAAGTACAAGGCTGGCCAAATTTCAAAATAATTGAGTTTCAATCATAAATTGATAAGTGTTTAGTTTATTAGTATTACTGTAATGTAATGAAATGAAAATAAAACATGATTTGAATAGTTAAAATACATTTATCTTTTATTAAATTTAATTGGTTTTAATAGACACAACGCGAAAAACGTATTGACACCCAGAAAAAAAATAAAAAGTCAATTTTGACCCCCTAAATTTCCTCATTACCTCCTGAAATTTTTTGAAGAAGTCAGAAAACCTCCTAAGTAAAAATTGGCTGGAAACTCTGGCTATCACTTATCCTATGTCATTCATGTAAAGTACTTTCCTAATATAATTTTGAGAGAGGATTATGAATCTGTAATCGGATTTTAGTTAGCATTGAAATTGACGAAGATATGGGCAGAATACCGGTCTTCATGAAAAAAATGCAGACGACCTGTGTAGGTTGTGAATGATACAAACGTTTGAACTTCAGTATTATGAAGAATGCATGCCTCAAATAGCGTTCCTAGTGGTATTTTTAATGAGGATTACGAATATGTAATCGGATTTTAGTTAGCATAAAAATTGACGAAGTTATGAGCAAAAGCCGGTCTTGGTCAAATTTGCAGACAGCCAGTGAAAAAAAGTTGACAACTTCACTATATTGGAAGAATGCACGCTTCAAATAGATGTACATACTTAATGTTTCAACGTCTATCAGTGTAACAGCCATCAATGTTGTGTAGAATACACACTTTGAATGATATAGCATTAAATGCGATTTTAAATGGGCTTATACCATATACCGGAAGTACCCATGGACTTCTGTGTCTCAAAAGTAAATAAAAAAGACGAGTGCGCAACTTTTCTGCGCAATTGAGAACTGAAGAATTGTCACTATGTCCGAGGCATAGAGTACACGGCAGTTTCATTATGATAGGCTGATGTAGCTGTTGTCTGTATTATATATATATATATATATATATATATATATATATATATATATATATATATATATATATATATATATATATATATATATATATATATATATATATATATATATATATATATATATATATATATATATGATATATATATATATATATATATATGTATGTATGTGATTGATGTATGAATGAAGAATACAAGTGAATAGTAAAGACATTGGAAGTTAAAGGATAGTCATTACTCCACAGTATACACAGTTTCACAAGTTACCCAGGAACGCAACGTTTAACAATAACAACCTACTAAGAGTCTACCAAATTAAGATTGATAGATATATATCAAACAATTCTTTTATGTAATTTTTCAAATAGATGTATTTTCCAATTGTTAGGTGGTATGGAATAGCCACAAGTCGTAGATACGACTTGTCAATTCAAAAATACAAACTAACGAGAGGTTCCGAATGCACCATAATATTACATAGTCAAATTTGGTGGTTTTGGTCTTTCTTTGCATTCACACTGATAAAGTGACGAGGTATTAACTTAGGAATTTGTGCATTCACTCTTAGCTGTTATTCTTCAATTCCTAATTGCGCAGAAAAGTTGCGTACTCGTCTTTTTTTATTTTCTTTTGAGACACAAAAGTCCATGGGTACTTCCGGTATATGTTATAAGCCCATTTAAAATCGCATTTAATGCTATATCATTCGAAGTGTGTATTCTACACGACATTGATTGCTGTTACACTGATAGACGTTGGAAAATTAAGTAAATACATCTATTTGAAGCATGCATTCTTCAATATAGTGAAGTTTTCAACTTTTTTCTTTTCTGGCTGTCTGCAAAATTTGGTCCATGCACTATGGGAATATCTGTGGTGTCCACGAACGGTTAGTATGTCCACTTACATGGTCTGGCTTTTGCTGCTAAGTCTGCAATAGTTGAAGACCCTCCTTCCACATGGCTGTATACAGTCAGAAAATAAGTGATATTTTGCCTTATATTGTTTTGTCAAGGCCTAATATGGGTCAGCTGTGTAGCGTATACTTGACTGAAAACTACCTTATGCATTGCATCTAGATTATCAACTTATATATTGTGTTAAGTCTCCAAATTCACAGAAACTGGTTTGCTCCTAACACGAAAACTGTTGAGAACAGCTTACCACGACTTCAGTATTTTTGTGCAATTATATGTTTTTGAAAAGCGTGGTATTAGCTAGTCTAATCTGATTCTATAAAGTTTGAGAAACATTCCTGTTCATGTGTTGCCTGAATTAAGCCTTTACAGCCACAATATACGTCAGACGACACCAATTTTGAAGGTGGGTGGTTATGTATTGCAGACTTAGCAGCAGAAATTAACCCATGGGAGTGGAGATAAAACGCATCAGTATGTGCCAGGGGTATTCTTATTACTCCAGTGGCTACAATGGGTTGAGCATACATAAGAGGTCCCCTAAATCAACTTTGATATTTTGTAACTAGGGGTCCTACTGTGTCAAAAAAAATTGGGTGGATCGCTGTCACCCCGGCAATAAGTGAGAATTTCAAGATGGCCGCCGCAATGGTCACTGGCTCATAAAAAGTGTTATATCTTCCTTAATATTGGAGATAGAAACATGATTCTCGTGTCTAAGGGTATGTTTGTGATGGTAAGGAATCCATTGATAGAGGAAAAAACTGAGTCAACCTGGAAATAAGTGAGTAAAACAAGAAATATAGTGCATGGACGAAAGTAATTCTTCACTTCCCAGAAGCGCGGGGCGTGATGCACAGTAGAATTAATCATTCTCACACTCCAAGTAGTAATTATGAATGAATATGATATATCTCATCTCACATCCCCCAAATATGGTCATCATAGTAATTAGACTCCGCCCACTTTTACTAAAATATTTACAACTCGTGCTATAAATCGTGCCGATTGGTCAAAAGAAGTGGTGTGATGTTTGCTATGATTCCTCATCACAGGACGCATTGATTATCTGAGGGGGGTTAGGTCGTTTGTCTTTGGCAGAACTAGCTATTTTCAACTTTGTGGAACAAACATTATTTTTTGCCGTTTTATATCATAACTTTATTGTGCTTCACTAGCAGTAAAATGTTTATTTTGAAAATATTCACAAGTAAAATATTCATTCTAAAAAACTACCTAACACTATCAGATGGCTGGACAAGTTGATTATCTGAGAGGGGGGCCAGGTTGTTTGACTTTGGCTAACACATTTATTTTCAATTTTTTGGTGCAAACATTATTTAATTCTGTTTTACATCACAACTTTATTATATTTCACTAGCAGTAAAATATCTGTTTCTTAAAGTTTTTAGAAAAGTTTTTAACGTTTTAGAAGTAAAATATGTATTCAAAAATACAACCTACCCCTCTCAGATGTAACGGCCCACAAAGGTGGGTAAAATGACTTTACTTATATGCATAGATCATGTTAGTGACCTTTTAACCATTTCTTGAATTGCGTTCATTTTTATGTCGCAAGCTTATTAGCATATGCTGCACTGCTGACAATGAATTGCCCGGTTTGAATAATAAAATATGTATGTTTATGATTTGATTTCTAGGGTGGAGTGTGAGAAAAGGGTTATCATATTGGGTTGGGTGTGATATGAGAAATATCATATCTGTAGGGAACCACTCGTTCGCTGGCGCTCACTCGTGGTTCCCTACAGATATGATATTTCTCATATCACACCCAACCCAATATGATAACCCTTAAATACCAATAATCTCATTACTATTTCCGGCGGAACGGAACACGGGGCGGTACACATCGTACATAACGTTCCGTGGCGTCCCGTAAGTTACTTTATGATGATATCCATTGTGTTCTATATTAGATATAATATTCCGTGTTTACAGGGGCTTTTGACATCATAGATAACGTCTCGTGGCGTCCCGTAAGTTACTTTATGATGATATCCATTGTTTTCTATGGTAGATATAGTGTTCCGTGTTTTCAATGACTCTGACCATCATACATAACGTCCCGTGGCGTCCAGTAAGTTACTTTATGATGATATCCATTGTTTTCTATGGTAGATACAGGACAAAATTGATGCTGCTTCTCCTATTGTGATTGGCCTTGTCCTACCTGCTAACAGGTAAGTATTTTCTATTTGATAACCCAATTCACCCATTGTTTCATCCCTATTGTAACCCATTGAACCCATTCCGTACATATGCATCCCCTATCTGAGAAACATTGAACGTTTAGCATGTCCTGGGTTGTCAGCGTTCCGCCAGCCGTCCATCTCTGTCCCGGCGCCATTCCGTCCCGTGTTCCGTTCCGTCCCGTGTTTTAGTAGACGCCTTTCCGGCGTCATGTAGACTAACACGACTTTAGATATTCTAAGGTAATTTTCGCGTATCACTTATCCTGTCATTCATGGAAAGTACTATTCTAATAGAATTTTGAGTGAGGATTATGAATCTGTAGTCCGATTTTAGTTAGCATTGAAATTGACGAAGATATGGGCAAAAGACCGGTCTTTACAGACGACCTGTGTAGGCTGCGATTAATACATCAACCTGCAAACCTCAATATTATGAAGAATGCACGCCTCAAATATGATTACTAATAGAATTTTGAATGAGGATTACGAATCTGTAATCGGATTTTAGTTAGCTCGTAAATTGACGAAGTTGTGGGCAAAAGCCGGCCCTTGGTCAAATTAGTAGACAGCCGTGATTGGAGCAAAGTTGAGAACTTCACTATTATGAAGAATGCACGTCTCAAATATATGTATTTACTTAATTTTCAAACGTCTATCAGCGTGACAGCCATCAATTTTATGTAGAACACACATTTTGAATGATATACCAATAAATGCTATTTTGAATGGGCTTATACCATATACCAGAACCCATGGACTTTAGTGTCTCAAAATCAAATAAAAAAAGACAAGTGTGCATCTTTTTTGCGCAACTGAGAAATGATGAATTGTGCTCAAGATTGATTTTCACCCTGTTACACCGAAAAATCCGAACGGCTGATTTCAAAAATAAACATTTACCACACAAAAGCTCTTGATTACACACATTAACTGGAGATCGATTGAACACTGCGACTTAGCAGTGAGATGGATTCCATGAATTGGGGTCACTAAGATATTTTTAAAAAATTCTTCCAAGGTTCATTATTCAGGATCAAAACTATTCATTAAAAGATTTTCAATTAAGTCAAACCTGTATAAATGAATAAATTCACACAAAAATTATTTTCTAAATATTTTATTAGCATAATTTTGTCAATGTGAGGGACATAAGCAATTGATTCTTTTTATGGTAAAAATAAAATAAAGAAAAATAAAAAGTGTACCATGGACACTACAAATAAATGCTCCTACTGAACAATTGATTCTTTAAGTCAATAAAAATAAGAAATATAATCTTCAAAATGATACTTCTAAATCATAATTGGCCAAATCTTAATCTCTTGTATAAGTCAAGGTTCATTAAGAACAGATACTGATTAAAGTAAAAAGTAACAATACCAGAATTTGTGGTCATGATTTCAGTATATTGATTAGAGGGTCATCAATATTAATAACTCTTTATCACGCCCGATATGGTTTGAAACTACATGCTTAAATACATCATCTTGCAAGCACACAGTACTAATACTTCCAAGCACGATAAGATGTAGTATAAGCAAATTTTCACATCAAACTTAGGGTACAAATGTAAAAACAAAATTCATACAATACATGAAAAGCATTCATTGTTAATTTCCCCTAAAAGAGTATGCTGATGTCCTTTATATATGATGGTTTCAACATCAGAATGTTACAATACTTCAACCTTTTTGAGTATACGTTGCCATTGATGCACTGCTGTAATTTATACTTGAGCTATGGTACGTTAGTAGAAAAAATCTTTTTTAGTAAAAACTACAACTACACCAAATATTTCTCTAGCCAAGTTCAATACTTTACGAAGCTACAATACACCATCTTTATTGAACAAGCCTAAAAGTGATTCTAAAATAAGAAACATGCATCTTACATACAAAGCAAAATATATTTCTACAATGGAAGAGCCAGCAATGTCTTTCCGATCATAAGCCAGAGCAGATTAAGAGGCCAACATGAGACATGTCCTCAACACTGCAATAACTTTGAAACAAATCAAATACTAAAGAATTTAGAAGTAATCGAATCTTTGCAAAAATTCATGTACAGAAGAATACTGATGAATGATGACAGTTTTTGGTTAAACCGGTTGAGTTAGGTTGTACTATACAATTCTTGGAGAGGAATGTCTAGTAGAATATTGCTTGGCTAAGCTAACAAGGTTAGAACAGATTAGCTGATCTGCATACTTAGCTGGCTATAAATATGTAGAAAATTGAAATAAAATGACATTTACAAGTCAATCCAGCTAATTTTGTTATGTTACTATGAAATCAATTTTATACATTGAAAATTGGTTAGTTATCATGTTAATTCCTGTGTTCCTGAATTGCATTTTAACGAGTATGTGTATTGGGGAGGCACCTAATACTTAATAAGAAAACTCAGCAGATAGTATGGTATTTGTAAAAAATATAACAAACAAAAAACACTTGAATTTGACATTACTAAATGCATATAATTTTCTTAGTCATAATACAAATCAATTTATTTCACCATAGATCAAGGCAAGACAATAGTCTACAAATGATGCCATGATGTTATCAAAACTTTCCATTTCAGTAGTTTTGTCCAGTTGTCTGTCTAGGTCAGCCTGATGGTTATGATGGGTTTAATCACAGTTTGTAGTTAACGTTATTCTGGCCTCTCCTCTCCCACAGCCTCAGGTATATACAGGAATGCACAAACCTGCAAAATAACACAGTTAATGAAGGTTGTCAGGTAACATTATCGCTCTCCACAACTAATGTGCATTTTAAGTAAATATTTACAGTTCAAAAAAGGGTTTTAGACTATTGTACTGACACCAATTTTATTCCACAACATTTTGGCTTGTAACATTGATATGCATATTACCATATTAGGAATACAATATATGTACTTATTGTCACGATGAAGACTATGTTACTGCAGTATTTTATAGTTCATGTTTGGTCAGCAAAATGTGTATTTGGCCGGTTGTTAAAATTATTCTTTTATAGTTTTCCGGTAAAGTATACCAATTTTATATATACATAGTACATACCAAATATGAACAAGGTTCACCCTATAACGTTTTTCAGAATATTGGGTTCGTTTTTGCTACTTTCAAGGGATATTAACTCCTAATACCAAAGTTCTGAGTAATATTCAATTGATTTTCTGTCATATTGTATGAGCATTTGGAATGGATGATTAGAACATTTAGTGTGCGAGAATCTGTAAAAATAGAAAAATTTTAAAGGAACAATGAGCTTATAGTACCCTAAAAAAAAAACAAAAAAAACACTATTTTATGAACAATTGGCACCTATTGCCGGCACTGTAAATTCACCCATTATCGATGCAGCAAAAATGACAATATTATTGGCGACAATAGCGGATTCTCGGAACATTGCGCCTAGTCGAATTTTGGTAAGAGGCAATAAACAGCTGTTTTATGTTTTTGGAAACATTAAAATAATCCCTGTATTAGGTCAAGATTTCACATCCAATGACTGCATCATCATCAATGGTGTTGTATAATCTCATTTGTGTTTGCTCTGCTTCTGCTAGTGCAAACTCGGCTGCAGCCAATGTGGCTAAAGGGCTCTCAAAAGTTGCACCCAAACGCAAAAGTTTTTAGCCAAATCAAAATTTCAGGAATTTTGATATCATTACATATTCTTTAAGCGTGAATGCATAAATGTTGATACGTTCACAGTAGAGGTCGGACGGTTAGGCAGTTAACCGGCGTCGGATAGGTTTTGGCTGACAGCCGGTTACAAAATCACTAGTCGGTTAACCGAATTGGTGTACGTCTTAAGGCATTACCTAATTTACACTCGCCTGTGTCGAGTCGACACAGGCGAGTGTAAATTCCCGCTAGCGAGTATAACTTCAAAATTACTCGCCAGAACTAGCGAGTGTAATTTTTGTCCTTTTTATGAGTTTTATCACACAAAATTATGCGATATTGATTGATTGAGGTCGCGTTATTTGCAGATGGGCGCGGCCATTTTTAAATGTACTTTGGTACAAAGCGCCTCTACTGGCATTGTGTCAAACTATATGGCTTCCATTTTCTATAAACACACTGTTATGACATACGTAGAATGCTGCACGCAATTTTGTCCTTTGATAACGTGTTCTTGTTCCCCAAATCAATAACAATGTAGTCTGGATCTAATTTCCCAGTAATGACTTCAATATTTAAAGTACTACTTTTCCATTCATTTCACAATGTTGCGTTGAATAAATCAGGAGCAGTCATACAGCGGTGTTGGAAACAAGACCAATACTGAATAAATAAATGATTTCTGTGTATAATATACGTGTATGTTCAATGTATAGTACAGACAAAGTATATTAGTTCAACGTGTGGACGCATGACGTAATCTAGTACAATGTAAACGCCGTGTCGATTAACCGACGTCGGTTCGGTTTTGGTATGTAAAAACCGGTAACCGACCGAACCGTAACCGTCCGACCTCTAGTTCACAGTTTCAGACTCATTTTGTTTTCTAAACAAGGCAGTGATAAAATTTGGCACTGGCCCGTTGGCCGGAGGCTACTACAACCTTAGAAGGGCCAGTAACGTTTCCCAGATTATGGCCCGGCTGGTGAACATAAAGTTTTGTGAAATTTTCCATTCGATTTTTGCAGAATCCCCACTCCCATATGCATACTGAAAAGCTTGATCTAGTCTACCACCACTATGCCAACAGGATGTGGCGACAGTTGATAGTCATATAAATCTTTTAAATACATTCAATAAGTTTCCGGGGTGGGGGGGATGGGCCATGCCCGAAGACCCCTTAACAATGTTTTGCATCTTTGGCGCTCGCGGGGCCAGTAATGTATCAGAAGGGCCAGTGAAGATTACAAAATACTGGCCCTTCTGGCCAATTTGGGCTACTTCTCAATTTTTGTCACTGAACAAGGTATAGCAGGCAAAAATAAGCTGAACAATGTCAACTTCCACAACAAAACTTACTAAGTAATACTGCTAATAATCCAATGTGGAGAAAATAATTGATAATTTCATACACTGGCACACACTTTTCAAGTGTGATAAAATTCACCAAAAATTTCAATTTAAATCGCATGAATTTGTCAATTTTTAATCATCAATTGATCATTTAAAAATACAATATTCTTTAGACAAATATCAAATAACTGTAAAAGATAAATCAATAGTTTAGGGATACTGTACATTTTGTCACGCTACACAAAAATGGAACACAGGAACAGTGTTCCACTTAGGGGGAGAGGGGGGTTTCGGTCAAGTTTTGGATATTCCACTTTTTTGTGGGTCTAATATTTTATCGCTCGCGCTAAATCTAATCATATCAGAATTCCCTTATTTTCCATTTAAATGTGGCATTAAAAATATATACAGATTTCACACATTAATTAATATTAAGATTTACATACCTGATACATAATATATTTTATGGCATATATAAGTAATATTTGAATAAATATTGTGAAACACTGTGTAGATATTCTTCGATTATGTCACAAATCTGATGTTTCCACTTTTGGGGGGAGGGAGGGGGGTCAAGAAAAAAGAGAACCGTTCAACTTTTGCTTCATTTTCACAAAAAGTCCAAACACCTTATTTATAATCTGGCAATCAATATAAAATCCGATGTTACACGTCAGAGGAATAATATAAGATTTTCCCACAAAAAATGTGAAAAATCTGACGGCCATGTTACCTGCTTATACATACTAGCAGGTGCTTGTAAAGTAGCCTTGCGCAGCGCTTCACATTGTGGCAGATTTTTAACAGTGCTTTCGATGCGAATTTTAACCCATTTAGCATTTGTCAAATATCTTTAACGGCGATTGGACGTAATAACACCATGTTCAGTCACATGGGTTATATCATGAAGAGTCTAGTTTTCAATTTTATTTCAGTTTCAATGTAAAGATGGTGACGAGACGATTCCAGCAATGTATCATGTGCCGTGGTTTATCGCAAGCAAATAAAAGAATTTTAGGCTTCAAATTTCCAATGGAAAGTGCGTAGCATGTGGGTAAATAAATATGCTTGCAAATAAAATAGGAATATTATCATAATCCTCGTTATTTCTGGTGGGAAATCAACATCAAAATGTTGCGTTAAGGCGTTTGTCATATGCCGGTATTTTGACAGGGAATCACTCGATCAAAGCAGGGCTGTCTTTCAAAGTATTGTCCCTATATTGCCCCCTTGGCACTGGGGAGTAATTAAGCTTGGAATAAGAGGGTTAAAAGTTTGAAAATACAGAAATTTCTGTAAGTGTGTGTATATATTTCTAGATTACTTAGAAGCATGAAACATTTCTTTTAGGTACGGCATTTTGCTTTATATCATTTCTAATAATTTTTAAAATAAGTATCTTAGTTGTTTTTTCCCCTGGCAAACAGCAGTGGAATAAAATCAGCGTCAGCACATTAGCGTTTGAATATACATTGTGTATGTCTTGCTGCAATCTTTCAATCATTTTTTATATACATAACAAAAGTGATCACATTCACTTTAGACAGCTTAACAGTAAACACACTCAAGATTCTTAAATTCTGATGTGTTTATAAATATTTACCATATACGAACATCCAAACGCCCCGGGCATCTAGATTGAAATTTTCTCAAGAGGGGATGGGCGGTTACTCGGATGTGAAACTGAATTTTATTTGGTTGCCTGAGACATAAGTGGTCAGACACCTAATTTTCGGGTAGCGCCGTAACCAAACTAAACCACACTTAGATAATTTATTTATTCAAATTATTTGTTTTGGAAGGAGTTTTCATAAATGTAGTAGTCACTAATGGATACATGATGTGTCAAACGATGATTAACACATTCATCTATTCAATAAAGACCAGATAAAAACTAAATCAGGTGAGAAATCTCATGTTGACATCATCAACTGGGCGGAGAAAGGGGGGCGCTTAACAATATTTGCAGAAAGAGGGGGTGGGCGGTTCCACGGGGTTGGGTGGGGGTGTTTGAATGGTCGTATACAATGTACGGTATTATGAATATCAACATACATTCAATTTATCTTTAAAGCATCAATTTCAAATGGTTGAGATCACATTATCGAAAATAAAGCTAATGATCAGGGTTTGACATAAGTGGTAGACCTGTAGCCCTAATCTACCTAAAAACTGGCTGGTCTACCATCTCAGAATCTACCATCTCTTGCCAGTAGCTTGTGGTCTACCTGGTTTAGGCAGGTGCATTATGTACGAATTTGTATTTTGTTTTATTGAATAAATTATTCTTGTCTAACAATAATTTGAATCATCATGTTTATTTTAAAAACACAGAGAATCATGGCATTATTTACTGCCAGTATAATTTTTTTAAATCGAATTATGCAGTTCCCTTTAATGGCACTCATCGGAATGCCAGGCTAATTGATTTAAATTTGGTGGACCTGATGTCTACTGCCTTGCCAGTCCCTGCTACGTATACACGTATTATGCATCAGCCCATTGTGATGTCTCTTGTGCCAACCGGGAGTTATTTCTGGCTGTTTTCTTAAAGATACCACATGGAAAAATGTCTCCTCCAATGAACCACTAAATAGCTTTAAACTGGACAGTGGCATTTAACAAGACTTTCTTGAGATAAAAAAATTCTTAAAATGTGCTTGTTTTTTATTTCAGTATAAAAGTACAAGCATTTCCCTTTTTAAAAATGTATAACACTTTAGGGGTTTCGGGAATAGACTTTGGTTTATGGACCATACAAAAGATCATGTATACAATTTCGGTGCAGTCAAAATTAACATTGACTGAATTTTTCATTGTATTTGTATGATCTTTTGTATGGTCCATAAACCAAATTCTATTCCCGCAACCTATAAAGTGTTATACATTTTTAAAAAGGGAAATGAATGTACTTTTATACTAAAATAAAAAACGAACATTTTGAGAATTTTTTTTCCTCCAAATTCTTTTATCTCCAGCAAGTCTCCCTAACAGATTTAATATGGAAATGATTGTTGAAATCCTGAAACCTAAACATTCTAAATTACATTTAGGACATTGGAAAATTAGGAGATTCAAGACTACACTCACCAGTCAAATCACATCCCTAAAGATTCCAAGTACTCGGCTATTACTGCCACACCCTTATTTGTATTGCCTTGTTGACCTCCTTCCGGGCAGTGGGCGATGACTATAGCTGCAATACAGAATCAAAAATGTACAACCATCGTTACGCACATTTGCATAAACAGAATGTTCATCATCACTTTAATAATTATTTAATTTTCCAATATTATATGTACCAAATCGTTTTCTAAAATTTTCCTCAAAACTTTCACCAATAACATTTCAGTGGTTCAAGTACCCAGACCCATCAAAATTGGCTGGTTATCAGAGTATCTCCAATAGAAAAAGGTGTAATAAAGTGAAATACCTGTTTTCGAACTTTGCGCCGTTATCGCTCCATGGTCTTTCTTCTTTGCCAAGACCATTTTCCCCTCATCCCCTCTTAAAAACTGATACTTAACACCTCCAATATGGAGGCCTTGGGTCATAAATGTTGAGAAATCTTTGCTCTTAAAAGCTGATGCAATTGTTTGAGCTTCATTACCTTGTAATGGCAATGCCTACAAAATAAGAACAGATAGACTACATCATTTTAAAAATAATTCTACCGGGTTCTACTTGATGAATGAGCACAAATTACTGAGAGAGATGGGTCATAACCACAGTTATCCATATTTTCCAGCTCCAGTAACATAAGCACTGCATTCAACTAGTATTTGGTTAACCCTCTGGAAGCCTGAGGTAAATTCACTATGATGCCCCACAGTGCCAGCCACGCATCTTACATGATGCGTTTTTCACCGTGGGTGTCTTCAATTGTCAAGAGTTGAAATATGATCCTTAGTAGCTCTTGCACTGTTCATCAGAACTTCTCTACATTTCAGCTACACAATGATAAGGGGACTGTAATTATATTCTTTTTTTGACAGATGCGCCGATGAATCAGCATAACCCCATGCCCATACACCATAACCCATAAATTCACGCAGATGAAGCAACAAATCACGTTTTTTCATCACGATATCGGCCGGTGAACCTGATTCCACAAGGTGCCAAAATCATAACATGTTAGCTCGTCAACATGGTATTCTTGGCTTAAATCGCAGTAAAACCGAATGTGATAGACGCTACCATGCAGTAGTAAACCTCGTTTTGGAAAGCACCGTTATGAATCTGTCACAATGCTTGCGCGTAAAGGCTGCGCACGTGATTTTGACCAATCAAATGTTGTGTTGTTTATTTTTTGCATGTGGTAAGGCACCTGTCATGGCGATGTTGAAGTTGTTATATTTTCTTTGGAAAACTTAAATCATTCATCTCCCGTGCCTCATCTAACTAGATAGAGGCCCCCCCACCCTCGAAATTTAGCAACGAACATTTATTCCCGCCCTCAGTTCCGTTAATTAAGACTCAATTTCTTAGAATTATATGTAGAGGACATTTTCCATTGAAAGAAACTTCATCAGCCATAACCAAATTTCTAGACAAATAAATCCATAACCCTACTGGTCTACGTTCACCATAGATCATATAATTTTTATGACTCATAAGTAATATTTATCTTACGAAAATATAAGTAAGGGATGATGGATATTTTGTCACCCTTCGCAAAGATGGAACGATGTTCCATTTTGAGCGAGGGGGGGTATCAGTCAAGTTTTGGATACACCACTTTTTTCATGGGTCTAATATTTCATCGCACGCGCTAAAACTTTTCATACCGGAATTCTAATATTTTCTATTTAATATTGTGGCATTAAAAGGATACAGAGCGGATATCACACATTCATTAATATTATGATTACATTACATGATGTACATTCCTGATATATAATAAGTATTATCTTATCTTACGAAAATATAAGTAAGGGTTGATGGATATTTTGTCACCCTTCGCCTACGGCGCCGCTATCTCGGCTTCGCCGAGTTTATTACCGGTACATTTAACAATTTCATTAGAGATTGACTTGGCACAGCACATGAAATGTGCAAAAAGAAGATTATCGCGGAAAAAACTGCTTGTAAACGAATGCCATTGCCACCTAATCGAACAAATAAAATTTATCCGACACGATTAAACACTAACACGTTTAAATAACGATGTAATTTAAGAAAAATGTAAAAAATACCTAACAAAATTTGTAACATCCGCCATAGCGAGGTGCATTTCGTCATCTAAAACCGGCTTACACGAGAAATGATGACGTACTACGCAAGTAATCAATGATTAGCCTTTATTACACACCGTAACATGTCAACACCGAACATACCGCGTTGCGATTTAGAGTAGTGCCACACAAGCTCATTATCATAATTTATGCATATGTATGCTGGCTTCAAAGAATCAGCCTTAGTCAAGCGCGCCTCATCGTTGCAAATTTGTAACAGCGCTTTCGATGACTATATGTTAGCAGACAGGTGGCAGGGCGATAATAAAGAGCATTATTGTTATCTTGATCTGGGGAGTTTTGATAGATTTCTTAAAATATGTAGAATATTATGGGCTCATAGTGTGATAATAAGAATCAGCATCAATACTTTGAATAATAAAACCTTTTAGGTGCAACCGGCTGGTGCAGGTAACAATATATTTTGATTTTTTTTATGTGGAAGTTATATCCTGCTGGTTCCTCTGATTTCCGGGAAAAACGCAGTACGTTGCTTTATTACGAGTGAAAATGGAGCGTTCATTGTATTTCAACATCGACTCACATTCTCCCATAAAGTTAGATTTGGTCACGAGCTATTGCAGAATAAAATACATATATCACAACAACGACGTTACTATATTTATTTTTTATTGATGATAAAGATTAAATGTTGTAAATTTAAGAACTGCCAAATTTTCGGAGCTGTAATGTAATTCAATACGATTTTCACCAAAAAACAAAAATCTCGAAAATCCCTTCTAAAAGAAACATATATAAATTTACTTTGAAGCAACCTCTCTACTCCGCCCCCCAACCTCACTAATACAATCATTTAGCACGAACAAAGTTCGTTGCTAAATAATTATATCTTTTATTCCGGGTTACAACATAGGCGATTGGGAAACTACTGATCAAATGTGGACGCGTTTCTAATGAAACTATATGCATACTCTGCATAGATGAAACTTTGAAATTGAAAGATAGGTGATAACACTGGTTTAATTTTATTCATTTTTTATTTTTTTTTGTCTTACTACCGTACATAAAAAAAAATGCCCCATATTTTTTATTTTGTATGCCGACTAAACGTTATGAGTCCTTTATTTCTTTATTTCTCGGTTTACAGACCCGCCGCTCAAAAAAACAGGATTTAGGAATAAAAATAAAATTGAAAAAATTGTATTTTTTTAATTCCGCCGCTGAAAAAAAAGGCTATAATACGAGATGTTGAATCAAATGGCCTGTTCCGACTTAAATACTCATTGGAATCGTTTCCGATAAACATCTTACTATAACAATAACGTGTCCTAGTATGTAATAAATGAACTGTTATCCATTATATTGCATGTATATGTCCATGTGGTGGATATTTAAAGAAGTATGAACATATTTCAAATTACTCGCCGTTGAGTTAGGCAAATACGCAGCGCCGCCGGTATTATTCGGGTGCGTTGTGAAAATGTTTTATTTTTCATTTTTTTGTTTTTTATTTCCTCCGACGACGACAGTTGAGCATCCTGTGAGTCTGTAAACCATAACATCAAAAAATAAAGGCCTGCGACCATGACCTTTTTTAAAAAAAAATTTCCAAACTTATAGAAAAAATTTCAGAAAAAAAATTTGTCAAACAAAGAATATAATTACGGTCCCCTAAATTGGTCTAGTTTCTTATTTTCACCAATATAATTAAAGATACATACAGCAACAAGTTCAATTTTGCCTATTTCGAGTAATCACCCCTTCATTTGACAGTGATTCTACATCATACAAAAATTTGACATACCATTGCATGACCATTAGTTGTCCAGGGAGCACCACCATCTAATCCGATAATGCAAGCTTTATCAGAATGCGCAACACCATTGGAATCCTTGGTCTGTGACACCAAGTTATCGATATAGGAATCCCAGCTCATGATTGGTTTATAGAATCCTGTGGAAATAAAAATTTACATACATTTAACTAAAATAAAAAATTAACCAAATACTATCTACATGAGGTCCATAATGTAATTTTTAAGTAAAATGGATATCAAATCAATCTTCACTAACCCCAATGTACAGTGGAAAGTAACTATTATTTTTTCTAGTCAATCTTATCATTTTACAGTTTGTTGTGAATCATATTCTGCCATCTTTATCTTATCCATTTCCCCTTATTTGTTTTGTTTAACAGTAGTGCTAACAAAGAAAATGTCACAAAGACTTTAACCTATCGGCATAATCTAGAAAAGCTTTTCATAATAACTATGCATCTCAAATATTAAAAATTAATATTACAAGTATCCTCTAGCACTGTAAGTTGTGAAAAACAATGCAACTAGAATACATTTGGTGCATTATATGCATTACATTAAGTCCCATAGGGAATCCTAATGGTGACGAAAGTTTTACAGCTTTCTGATATGGGCACCAAAGTTAATGATGTATGATGCTTTGATTTAAGGTGGCTGGGATAGGTGCAGTTGGAAACGAATATTGAATATTGTGATTGTAGGACAAAAAGGTAACAGAGACCTACAAGGTCACGGACGAAAATAATCCAACATCGTACTAATCCATAGGACTACTATCCTGAACAACATATCCATTTAACATTTACATCATGTCCAAATCAATAAACACTAATATTTGGAGCGACTTAGAATACTGGTCTACATGACCGGTAGAGGAAGTGCTCAAGTAATTGACAGTTTACGACACGCTTGTTATTCATCTTTTGTAATTTGTTCATAAATAATAGAAATAAAATATAAGAAACATTTTAACCAAATTATCAATATATAATCAATGTTCTATCATTTCACAATACTAGAGTACTAACTTTGATAAGTACTAATTCATATTTTTTGTCTTTGTGATTGATCCTTTCCACCTATCTACGTTTGACGTTTGTCACACAGCTCTTATTATTGGCAGTTAACCAGATTTACTTTTGTCTACGATAAAATGTGTCGATGATCGCAAACATTGCTTTATAATAGTTTCTCAGAACCATAGTTGGTTCCTTTTATGAGCAAATATGTAATAACTTTATTTTTCATTAACTAAATAAATGGTCAATTAATTTCTAGATTGATATCTCTCACAACGGTCTATTATTACGTCAAACAAGTGCGTTCCCATGCAGATCTACGTAAAATCAAATCCTACATAGATATGAGGACTGCCAATAACTTGAATACTTCCTCTAGAGCAAGTGCACGAGTCATAAGCTATACGTACATCTCTACCAGAACGTACAAGTTTGATGTTAAACCAAGAAAAAGGCGGTAATAACAAACTGGAGTGGAATAAATAATTTGTTAAATGAATGCAAAACTTGTAAATATTACCCAACTAAAGATGTGCCCATAACTTGAGTACTTGCTCTACTTATCTGATCCTGCTAACATGAAATGAATGAGTTATGATAAGCAATATTGTCCTTCTGTCAAATAATTGGAAACTAAAAGTGTGGCATGGAAGTTAAATTAAAACTTTCTTAGTTGTCATGGTCTCAAATAGGATATTGTTTTGCTTCCTCATAGAAACAGTCCCTTGCATTCTTAATAATGAACAGGAAGTGACAAAACCACAACAATATAATTACATTCCTGTTTAAGAACTTCTATGTAGCTAGATCTATCACACCCTATACTATATAGTAAGCATACATCTGCTCTTGGATGATTCATGTTCACTTTTTCTAGATTTTTCAGCCCATGACACGAAGATTATCCTTCTCACTTTGACTCTCATATGATAAAAACTAGCTTCTCAAAAGTTGTTGGGGGAGGCAAATATTGGAAATTTTAAGAGCAAATGTTTTGAACTATAGTAATTTTAACCGCACCACCTTTAAGAGACAACAACAACGGTTTAATCATGCAGTGATCTGAAGGCGGACACAGCCTTGCTCGACAGGAATGAAGATAATGGATGATGGACTGTCAAGCCACCTCATGTCTGGATAAATATATGGCGTTTATGTCACTCATGGGAGCACTAGATAAGGTTATAACAGTCGATGATCATTCATTCTAACTGGCTATATAAAAACCGCAACATAAACAAGCGTAATTCGTGCTCTATTTTGAGAAGAAAATGTCCTTACCGACTTGTCTACGGCCAACACGGAACCACTAATCGGAGAGGATGGGCGTCAACGCGCAGACTCCAACTTCCTCGTAATTCTTCGGAATTTCATTTCGGGAATCTCCGCCAACCACCTGTTTTTTAATCTCCAATACAGAATAAGATTTGATGAATTCGATGAAATACAAATTTCTCTGCAAGGTGAGAAATCAGAAATAACTTGAGTGACATAAGGAAAACCTCAAACGCGGGAAACCTTTTTATACGGTTAGGGATGATGGACCACATTTTGATGCGGGACATTTTGTCACGCTCTGCAAAAGTAAAATAATGTTTTCTTTGCATGCATATAGTCTAGCCTAGTCTATAGTCTAATGTATACTTAATATGACACAAACATAAAAATTACATGATTAATAGACTATCAGGGTATGAAACTCATCAAAAATGGCTAAAGGACCACAGGGCCGGCAGCAATAAAAGGTAGCCGGCACTGACAAAAAATGTACGGCCCTTAATCATGTTCAAACTTCCAAAAAGTAGCCTACCCACTGGGCCATGAACTTTTAAAACCAGCCGGCCCAGGCCAAAATCAGCCAGCACCAGGCCGCCGGGTAGGCTCTATTTCATACCCTGTTAAGACATCTATCAATCACCATTCGTGGACATATGGGTGAAAATTTTATTGTAATGCCACAGCAATATCACTCGGAGGCCACAGCCGGAAAAACACAGTACTCTATGAAAAATCAATAATTTTAAAATGAACAAAATATCTGCAAGAAAAATGCTACCTAAAAACTGATACAGTCCCCTTGTTTCTTAAAATACACTCTTACATTTAATATTACCCCTACATATTATATACTGTTGGAAACGTCGATGTTTGCACTTTCAGATTGTGGTTTTACATATTGATTTTTCTTAAGCACCAACAACTTATGATTCTGCAAACTTACACACCAGTAAAAATCACTCTCCCGAACGTTCTCAATGATAGGTGTTAAATTGAAAAAATGCGTCCATCGGGACACATCTCAGAAAGTGTCTTAATCGTAAGTTTAACCTCTTGTCTATAACACCCGAAAAAAGCAAAGACATTTTGTAACTTTGATCATTTCTAACAGCTCCCTCCATTTAAACACATTATAAGAAAGTTGACCTAGATAACTTACGGTACTAGTCGCATGAATAACAAACTTAATCGGCGGGGACACATTTTGTTAGTACAAGATAGCTCTTTAAAAACGTTTTTTTCATGTAGGATGGCATTTCAGAATATTAAGATTCGAGTGCGCAAGCATTGTATTTTGGGAACCAACTTAGGCTAAAATGTGCATTTTGCGAGAGATAACAAGCCGAGCGCACCTGCCACTTCTAGGAAAAGGCCGAACTTCAAAGAGATCACATACTGCTGCGGGCGTAACTGTGTAATGAATAACTTGAAATACTGCAGAAATCCCGATCTTAAATTAACATTACAGGGATATAGAGTGCTCTCGGCCTAAATATAAGGCATCAGGCCCAGACCAGATCCCATGTCGTATGCTGCAAGAGCTGCATGAGGAGTTGGCTCCAGTGTTCACAGCCTTATTCCATAACTCATACCAAACAGGAAGTATACCATCAGTATGGAAGGCAGCCTAGATCTCACCCGTCTTTAAGAAGGACGACAAGTGTGAAGCTGTAAACTACCGCCCAGTGAGCTTGACATGTGTGGCGTGCAGTTGCTAGAGCATGTCCTGTGCAGCCACATACAAAACCACCTGGATAGGCACAACGCCCTCTCACCATACCAACACGGTTTTCGAAAGAAAATGAGCTGTGAGTCGCAACTCTTGGCCACAACACATGACCTACTATCAAGACTGGATCACAAGGATGAAGTCGACGTGGGCGTTCTCGATTTCTCGAAAGCCTTTGACTCATGCGTAAGCTCCGACTATGTGGTGTTGAAGGCAAGACCTCACACTGGATTTCTGAGTTTCTTCTTGGCCATATCCAGAGTGTCTTAGTCGATGGCGTTAGATCACATACTTGTAGTCGCATCGATGGGGATCCTGTCCTGTTTGGAGTACCCCAGGGCACAGTCATGGGCCCCCTACTATTTCTTTTGTACATAAATGACCTACCGTCTGTTCTCAATCCATCCACTTCATGCTGTTTGTTCGCCGATGATTGTTTGATCTATAGATCAACCCACTCTAAGGAGGACAAGGTCATTCTACAAAGAGACTTAGATTCACTCTTTGAGTGGAGTCAGGTCTGGGGCCTCAAGTTCAATGTGTCCAAGTGTAATATCCTCCACCTTGCTAGACAGCCCCAGAAACCTGCTCGTTTCTACACCCTAGGCGGTGAGATTATTGGTTCTGTCCCTGAGGCAAAGTATCTGGGCGTCACACTGTTAAACAACTATGGAGCTCGGTCTACACAGTGGAGGCCTCACATCTTGGATACAGTTTCCCGTGCCAACCAACGTCTGGGGTTCCTACATAGGAATCTCCGCAGTTCTCCCTACAGACTGAGAGAGACAGCATATTTCACAATCGTCAGGTCATCATTGGAATATTGTGGGGCTATTTGGGACCCATCACGACGAGCTCGAGTGAAACATATGTGATGGGGTCAATGGACATTTCTTTCCAAATGTAAAATATGAGCTGAAAGTGTGAAAATAATTTGCAAAGAATTGTAAGTAACCTTTGTGACTATGATGATGTGTTAACTTGTCAGTGAACCTCTATTAGACTGGCGATCATATCACTGGCAGTAGCAGTTGACCAAAAAACATCACCACACTGTTGTCGTATAAATACTAGTTTATGCTTTTGATAGAAATAATCTGCAGTAATATGCAATTCCATTCATATTTCTATATATAATTATGAAGACATGGGTGTGGAAATTCGCCTGCAATCACATTCCTGGGGCTTTTTCACGCATTTTGGATGTACCACTTTATTGGAAATCACCTTCTACGGGTTTATTTGTTCTTGCACTTGCTTTCATCAGTATTGACGAGAAAACTGACTTACCATCATTTTTTGCATACAAATGATTGTTTTTTTTATTTACAGCACACTTCCAGTTACATTGTTATGTTTCACTGTTGCTGCGTGCGTCTGTCTCACGGGTTTGGAAATGCTGTGTGCGTTATGTTTCTGTGTTGCTGCGTGCGACTTTAGCCATCGTTGTTGCTGCATGCGTTTGTCTCTGTTGCTGCGTGCGTTATGTCTCCGTAGGAGACGGGAGGGAAGCTAGTATTGACGAGAAAACTGACTTACCATCAAAAATTTGGTACAAATGATTCTTTTTTTTGTTACGACTCACTTCCGGTTTGTTGTTGCTGCATGCGTTATGTTTGTCTGTTGCTGCGTGTGTCTGTCTCACGGGTTTGGAAATGCTGTGTGCGTTATGTTTCTGTGTTGCTACATGCAACTTTACCCATCGTTGTTGCTGCGTGTGTTACATTTATCTGTTGCTGTGTGCGTTATGTCTCCGTAGGAGACTGGGTAAGCTAGTATATATATATAAATCTAGGTACTCGTTTTAACTAGATAGTTTATTTTGAACATCAATATTACATGCATCGCCATATATTTGTTAAACAGTCACTGTTCGGTGGGAATACACATGAGTTTGGATAAACAACATGGTTTGTAAATGTTCCTGTACATATTTTTTCAGGGATCTCCATGCCCAGAAATGGTCTATATTTTGTCGATCATAGTATAATGAATGACTTCTCATTTATTGCAAATTTCTATTATACCCAAGCCCCGATTGGGTTGGTTAAGACTATACACACGAGGTCTGTAGACCATGAACTCAACTCAGAATTCAGCACAAAATTCAGCACGAAATTCAGCACGAAATTCAGCCAAATGCACCACGATGACCCCATTTTGCATAAGATTTTGAAGGAATGACGTACATCACGTTCAGATAACTACGTCACACGTAATGTTGATAAACGTGGTCACTGCACCTACTGCAGGGTCAGGATTAGTCACTCGTCCGCTTGTATTGACTTGTAAAAACTTGTGGAGGACGAGTAGAATGTTTAAGCAACTCGTCCTGCTGACGTGTAGCAATTCTGGTCAATCTGCCACACAAATATAGAGCTTTGTGCAAGGAGGACGAGTACATTTTTTGCAGGACGAGTAGATATTTGGGGTTTACTCATCCTGCTGACGAGTAGCATTTTTCAACCTAATCCTGACCCTGCTACTGTACTCAATGATGGATGACGTAAAACTTTCATATCGGCTACTGAGAAGTAATTACACAAATAAAAACAGTGATACTTCTATTTCTCAAAATATTTACATAGAAATGTCTAGGTACGTTTAACAGTTTAATAATGAGTATACTAGCTGTCATCATCCCGCTGAACGTTGCCACTTGAAATCCAGTGGTATGTCTGGTAATATACGTTTATTAAAACGGGAATAGTTCACTATTTAAGGTTGTGGAGCTTATAAAACTGCGTAATCCTTCTTACACCTATGTAAAATTTACTACTGAATCCGATTCAATGCCTAATAGATATTTACTTACAACATTTCTGAATGAAAACGTTTTAAAACATTGGTTGTTTATTCCTGAGATCGGCAAGATATCTGCATAGTTGCCACCACATTTTATTGGTTTTCAAAGAAACACATGGTATAGGCGCACAGCTTTCATGAGACTGCTGTCAAACACCTTATCTGTGATCCGACATTTGAATTGTCAACAAATATCTATTTTAGAAGACACAAACGTAACATCTGTCCGTGTGCCGTGCGAGCGTCATTGTACAAAAAATGTTGATACTGCAAGAATATGAATTACGAGGCTGGATTTTGTGGCCTGTGTTCCTCTGCTGGTATTCCCATAGTGCCTAACATTTTATTAAAATCACGAATTTTCTGCACATAAACAAGACATAATATGAGGGGTTTGGGCCTTAAGCAACTGCTTAGGTATACATATTATAATCATAAAATGCAAATATATCACGTCAAAATCAGCCAATTTTCTTTTCATTTGTACAAGACAGCGTTTGTTGACAATCCTCTCACCTGCTGGGAACGCAGATATGGACGTGTTGTGTATCTCGTTAAAACTATCTCTGTTACGACGTTGGCGGATCTGCTGGACTGGGATACCGTAGCAGCCCCGTCCAGTGGTACGGATCGATGGGTATTGATACTGAAAGTGTGGTGTTCCCTACTCATCACGAACAATGACGTCATCAGTTAGTGTGCACTACAGAGAATATCCACGTCAAATCCATAATTTTGTGTTGTCATAGATGAAAATGTCATTTTCTCAGTGTGTAATGGTCCACCGCGTGTCCATTTCGTGCTGTTGATTGAATGACATGATTTCCTACCATACACATCATTGAGAAAAACACATTTAGCATTAGTCAATTCTCATCGGTGAATAATTAACAAAATATTTAAGGTAAAGTCGCCTGTCAAAATGTTGATATTTAGATCGTCTGGTTGGACAACGTATATAGTATATAATCTGTCAGTGTCCTCATTATTCATAATATTCACGGTGCTATCATCGATAGTGGAACATTGATAAATGAAGCTTATCACGCAGAACTTAGAGTTGTAAGACTGTCCGTACATAGTGAGTTCGTGTGCAGTCATCTGGAGATGTGGGTGCACTGCACGATGATGACCATAGGGCATTAGAAAGATGCAAATTTAAAGATGGGAAAAGTGGGTAATGGATGGCAACCCCTTGAAATATGTTAGTATGCATGTTACAATAAAACAAAACCTTATAAGAAGGATTACACCCTTAATGGAACAAAACTGGATAACACTAACAACAACACTTACCTAGTTGTCACAATCCGCAATTAAGGATCTTAAAAAATTGCGGACAGCCATTAAAGCCATGGACTTTAAATGCCAGATGCTGATGAGGAAGATTCCTCTTCCTATTGACCCTATTCAACTCTTAAACACTATCGTCTTTTCTCTGCACACAACACTACCTCATTGGGGCGCTACAGTGATCAAATTTGGCATCTTTGCCATCATTAATAATCAGATTCATATTCAGATACTTTATTCATAATAAAACAACTTAAAACTAAAAAGACCTAATAAATGATGAAATCCGGTGGGTTAAAATGCATTTTGGCAAAAGATTGTTTACAAAACATTTTCGTTATGTGTATGACACTCATAATGGCTGTGATCACAATGAGTGTATACACTCACTAGCTGTGAAATGTGGTAGAGCGGCACACAGTGAGCCCGTGAATACACGCATCCTGTGAATCCCATTTTTTAAAACGAAAATAAACAATATCTAGTAAACAATCTCCTTCTCTAAAGTATTTTTCAATACCCATTGTCACCATTGATAATGTTTGGTTTGAATATTTCATATTCAACTGTTTTCTTATCAATAAAATAGAATTGTATATGCCATTCACGGGCTCAGTGTGCACTAAAAAAACTCACGGGATGTCTGTGCGTCGCTCCAGTGTAATTTTAAGTCTAGAAACTAGAAAAGCTGTATAGACTATAATAGTGGTCTTCTAAATAAAAGCCTTGTTACACAGGCTCAACACCTTAATCACAGAGTTGCCAAGTATTCCGAAATTTCAGAATCATTCTGAAATATGAAGCCGATTCCGATCATTCAGATCAGAATTGAGAAATTCTGAAATTCAGGGGAAATGACCAAATATTTTAAAAAACGTATATTTTTTTCTTAAAATACCGATGTTTTTGCTCGCATATGGCCGCCGCCATTATCAAATGTACTCGATTGAACCACGCATCGTGTAAACACGCTTTTACCGGGGCACAAAAATGCACTCGATTTAAATGACGTGTCGTAACAGCGATAGTCTCGATCAGCAAAGCCCAGTTTGTGCGTGTAATCATTTATGTGGTTGTCAGCCACGATGATTGAGACTGACAGATTCTGCTTGTCGTGAAATTCACAATGCACCTGCACCACAAGACCTATCAACGATATATGAAAGTAAAACTAATGAGAATTATTGAAAATAAATGAATTTTTGTGCTCTCCAGTAACGTAATGTTGCAAACGCACAGGGACGAGTATTCAAAAAAGTACAATGATATCACTGCATAGAAAAAGAGTATGCGTCACGTCCGATATTCATGAAATTGGATGATTTTAGTATCAAACATAATGGTAGATACGACATTGTCATTGTGGAGCATCTGAAGTCAAAAGAACACGTGGATATGGTGAAAATTTGTGGTGCATACGAGACATAACATGTCATAAGATGCATTATTATTGTTGTACACGCCTGACCTTCTAAGGTAATGTTCATTTGCATATACCGAGTGCTCTTCCAACTCTACATGCATGACTACCATATGGGTGTCAATAGACACTCTCCCCCCGCAGCGCCAACGGCAGGGGGTTTGCGGGGTATCCCCCAATTTATTTTAAATGTGATGCATCTTTCTGCAATTCAGTGTATAATTTACAGCAAAACTGGGTACTCGAAACACTTAAAATAGATTCAGAGATTCATTTCATCACTTTCGAAACTGTGTGCTATGTAACACAGTTAAAATAAAATGGTTCAAATTAAAAAACATCACGTACATTTGTCATTGATTTTTCCTTACTTTGAATGTTTTACGCGAAAAGTAGGACAACCATCGTCCAAAACTTTGTATTTTTTAAATCAAATATGTTGAAACTAAGTTAATATACTCTTATGTACATTTCTACTGTCCATTCACCCTTCTAAACACAGAACAGTGTTATAAAATAGTCTTATTTAGATATATAAGTTAAAAATACACATTAAACGTAAGATTCAGAAATTTTGACCCAAATTCAGAAATTTTGGCCTCTGGATTCAGAAATTTCAAAATTTGAGGTTGGCAACTCTGTAATCATTCAATTCACTTTGTATCTGTTTTGGTTAATGGTTTATGCAAGTTTTGACTATTGAGGCTACAAATTGAATATGGGTAGACCTGCATTGTATCTTAAAAATAGGATTCACCAATATGCATTAACTTTTTGAGAGCAGTTTTTTCTTGCCATTAGGTACCATGGGAGGTCCTGAAAATGGATGTTACATCATCCAAGGAGAAGTCAATCTCGTTGTGACTGCTATGAGAAGGAACTCAAGATGGTCTTCACACGCGCACCACGTATGTATAATGTTTGATTTAACATTCTTATAATGATTCTTGAAGCAATAACTCAAATAGCAGTAGAAAGAGTAAACATGTTTGTCTCAAATGATACATATTTTTTCAAGCTTAAGCTTATTAATTTTTGTGGTCCAATTTTTATCAAAATTTAATTGAATGACATTTCATTTAGGATGATGATCAAGATCCTTTGACAAGCAGTTTCTCCCAGCTTAAGGAAATTCTTAATACTATCACAGGTACATTTACGATGCTTATGTTTGAATTAATCAATACAAGTTTGAATGGTAAGTACCATCATCTCCATGAAGTATTTATTATTGACAAATAACTGGTTGAGTTAAACACATGCTGAAAATTGCCATACGATCTCTAGGGTTTGTTGGCAGTGATGCTAAAGCCAGAAATAATGCTAAAAATCTGCAGGAATTTGGCCTACATGTAGTTAACTAATAAATCAATCAATCAGTTTGATTTGCTGTATTTTTGATTAATCCAGTTTTTATATATTAGAGTATATAATAATCCGGTCAAATCTGCAAATGGTACACGATGACGTCACTTTTGAACTATGACCTCTGTAGCTCATAAATTGCGCGCAGTGAAAGCAACCAGCCAAATATTGCCAGACACGTTGAGGATGATACGTTTTTGCCAATAACAATTTTAAAGCTACAAATAAATTGAACATACTACTGAAGTCCTTGTTAGCCCTTTCTCATTTACATTTCGTGAGATGACAGCCCTTTTATCCTTGCAATATTTTGCAGCATAGCACGGATAAAATTTTTCCATTCATCAGAGTTGCGTGGCTAACTTTAAACTGCTATAATTTCCATAGAAATGCATGTACATTGTATTTTAATCATCTTTCCACCAAAATGTAAAGACACCATTTTAGTTTACCCCAGTCCCAATTTCTCAAATGTTTTGAAACAAAGCATCACATTAGAATCGTATTTTGCAATGAAAGCGTCGGGGAAAATTTATCTTGATAATTAGAAAATAATGAAAATTATGTGTTTTTGGTAATGATTTATACATCGTAAAGCTGAATAATCAGAATTTATTTGCAACACAAATATGTATTTTATATTAAAAACAAACAGCTATAAGTATGTGTACCAGTCAGTCAAACAATGGTGTTTTTCCATTTAGTCCGACATGCGCATAAAAATGGGGCCAATAAGTGCAAATTAATGCTGTCAAATGAAACTTCTTTATATTCTTTTGAAATAAATAAATAATATAAAATATATTGTGCACAATGATTCCTTATACGGTTTTACATGTAGTTATCTAGTTTAATCACAATGATAGGCTGTTATACCCCAAACGAATGACTTGTATGACAAAGCCAAAAGGGCCCAAGGCGGGATTCGTCCGGTTTTAAGGAAGAAGGGTTAAAATCTGCTTCAAATACTTATATTGGATATGGCAGTTCGAACTGATAATAGTATTTATTTAGTCTTCAAATTTCTATGATATCCCGGTTTTCACAAACACAAATGCGGCGGCAGTCTCTTATTTATTGCCATTGCCAAATTGACTGGCTTTACCAGGTGCTAACACAGTGTATCGTTATCATAAGTATGGGCGACGTTTAACAAATGCATTATCTTCGTGATGAGATATGTTGCATATGAAACAAGATCAAACATTTCTAGTAAATTAATGAATAATGGGCAACAAATGTTTCCACAACCCACCCTACTTGTTTCTACGTCACCTTGTTTCTTGGAATAGCAGATTGTGTAGATCAGTTTAGACTGACGATTTCGTTGACATTTTTAAAGTAACATTTTTTATTACAGATGCATGTGTTAAGGTTGTGCATTCTGAAAGTTCCTTTCATTTAAGCAGCATATTAAAATATTTAGAGCAATTTAGTCTGACGCACAAATCATTTGATTATGCAATAATCCTTGTGCAAGACAGTACGTTATTTTTAAAAGGGAAATAGATATTATTATTTTCATAAATGGATAAGGCATCGTCTATTATACTGGATTTTACAGAACAAATATGGTTTTGATTGAGCAATATCTTTACCTCTTTGTCGGTGGTCGCCGTATTTTGGACGTGTGACGTACATTCACATCACACAAAGTCATTGATTTTCAGATTTTGTTGTAGATACTGCGAGTTCTGCAGGTTTACTGAAGAGCCTAAATATTATCATACTTATCCAGGACATGTGGAATGCGATGCAGATTCTTATTTTCACACTTAGAGCTCATAATATTTTGCATTTTGTAAGACATGTCCGTCGACGCCATCGCATGTTTTATCTCTCGATTCAAAACATGGTCATTTGACAGCCCGAGGTGATCCGACGTTATGGTATGAATGCAAGGTGTTTTGTGACGTATAACCTATCATTCTACGCAGAATGGCATACTTCATAATGTGTAATTGTTAATATTAATATTGGACATACATTTCATTCACAAAATAAGAGATTACAGTCCTGTTGCTTTTGCTGGCGTGTCCATTGTCGAGCGATGTTGCACTTGCTGCCAAATCTCCCGCTATTGCGACATGTAGACTAGTAGCACATTCCAGACACTTTCCTTGTGTATTCTATATCGTATCCACCAAACACTGGTGAACTTCATACATGCTTCCATTTCATAATTATCATTGAAATCTACATTTTACAGAGAAATATTTTCAGTCTATGTTCCTTTCACGCTTACCTCCATGTTAGCTGTTAATTTCATCATCGGAAATGCTTGTGATTGGCTGAAACAGTAGCCTTGCCCCATCATGCATGTTTTGCAACGCTTCTATGCTTGATGAACGGTGTTGGCAGAGGATACAGCCTCGGAAATGGGCGTAAACATACGAAATATCACGAAGGAATGAATTATTTTTGTTAGGTCAAGGTTCACCGCATGCTAATGAGATGTTTACAAATAGATAGGAAAATGGACGCCCTTTCGTTTGACACGAAGGCCGATGGGGGTTTCCGACCAAAAATAAGTAGATTTAGTGGCCAAAGTTGAGTACCAAAAACTGGTGTTTCATCTCTAAGTATGTCTTCTTTGAAAATAATATATTATTTACTATAAAAAGTGGTTTATATCGAAATAATGTGCTGACTATTGAATGGAGTAGGCGATTTTGAGTCACCATGTGGTCTTGTACGATGCATGTTGCAGACGGTTTGGTAGGTACGAGGGCTTGAAGAACGTATGTTTTATGCTGATATTAAGGCATAAATGCCTTTCCGACCGGCAAAGGGTTAAGGAAAGAACATAATTGGGGTGTCACACTAGCCTCGTAGTAACAGAGTCTGAACACAGAATTATCTAATGTCTTCATTTTTGTTTTAGCACTTGAAGAAATTGCACCTAATGAATTTTTGGGCCCATTTCTTGAAGTCATTAGATCTGAAGACACAACGGGACCCATCACTGGATTAGCTTTAACTTCAGTCAACAAAATCCTGCAATACGGTCTAATTGGTAAGTTGTTGTTTTTTCCTATTTGTTTTGTTTCTTCATTTGCACGTATAGAACACTATATACTACAGTACAACCTCTATTTGTTTTGTTTCTTCATTTGCACGTATAGAACACTATATACTACAGTACAACCTCGTTTAAGCGAATATCAAATATCCGGATTTTCCCATCAACCGGACGTTCTGCTATAGTCCCAATTTTTTCCGGACGTATATTTTCGGGAGATTGAGTATGGACTCGAACTATTGTATTGTATTTTACTTATTCACGAGAGCGGACGAACATAACGCACACGGTATTAGCCTTTGTCAAAAAAGGCACTCTATCCCATTTGGCGAGCGCACACCATAATAGCACTGGTTGATTGAGACTAACTCCATTGCTTTGTTTTGGTCAGTTACGAACAAAATCATAGTGTATTTTAATTACAGTCATCGCAAAATATAGCTTTGTTACTTGCACAAAAAATACCAAATAATGTTCAGTTGGATTATCATTATACATGCAGGAATATTTGTGTACGACAGAGGACAGTCACGCGAGATTTGATGGGTGATAACGTAGTGTTATTAACCACAATAACCACGTGATTAGTACACAAGTGTCACAACGAACGGAAGCATGTTTTTAACTAATATTATCACAAAAAATATAGCTGTGTGTCCAATGCACAGGCTATAAAATGATGTTCTATCAAATTGTCTTTGTAGGAATATTGTTTTACGATATACCACGTCAAATCAAAGTGATGGAGAAGTCATTCTATAAGGTATTTCGTGAAAATCTCCTATTATCGTCCATAGTCACTCGTGGTCGTATACATACGATGATACATGGTTTCTTACATTTGCCCACCCCTCCCCCTCAATTATCCGGATATATCGATTTTCCGAATGTCATTCCAGCTTCCCAACGTGTCCGGATAAACGAGGTTATTGCGGATGCTGTTACCCATGCTAGATTTGTTGGCACAGATCAAAGCACAGATGAGGTGGTTCTCATGAAAATCCTCCATGTAAGTCTACTAACCTTTTTTTTAGCTCACCTGTCGTAGACATGGTGAGCTTTTCTGATCACCTTTCGTCCGACGTCTGTCGTCTGTCTGTCCACAATTCCCCATATTTGCACAATAGTTTCTTTATTTTTCATTCAAATTTTATAATTTTTTCACAGAAGTTGTATGTCCATATGATCATCATTCCATACGTGATACATGTCCCTAGGGGTAAAATTGACCCGCCCTAGTAGGGGGTCCATCAAACTTTTTTTAGTGTGAAAGTGTTGTCAGTCTGTTTGTCATAATGCAAACTTTTAAAGTTCTCTGGAGATGGATGGAAGTCATAGTGCAACCTTGACTCTAGTACAGTCAGTCTATTAGTCATAATGCAAACTGATTTTTAAAAATTAAAGTTCTCTGTAGGTAATACAGTGCAACTTTGTCTCTTTTTTTGCTTAGAAATGAGCATAGATACAGGTGAGTGATTTAGGCTCTCGTAGAGCCTCTTGTTTTGGATTAGGGGGCTACGATTTATTATGGCCTAGAGAAAACCGGAGAAGTATGATGCCAATGGCACTACCAGCACGCACCTGTGTGTTGTTAAAACAGAGCTTGTAAAATAGTACTGGATTTCTTAGTAAAGCTACTGTTTGCTTGCTGGGAAATGTGAGTTTGAAAAAATTATGAATTACGTCTTCAAGATCACGTCAAAACATGCACAAACATACTAAATAATACCCTCTTCCAAGAACACATTTTTGCTGAGTAAAATATGTGGCAAGTTTAGGACTCTGAAATTATTTCATGGCAGTGGTTGATGTTTTTTCTTTTTGAACTGGCCAGTAAAGTATACCAATTTTTTATATACATACCTAATATGAACGAGGTTCACCATAGTTTTTTTTTTTCGGAATTTGGGGTTCAATTTAACAACTTTTAAGGATCAAAACTAAGAACCAAGTACTTTGACTAATATCAGAAACCCATAAGAGTATGAACAGAGTTACTGGTTTCTGCTAATATTTGATTGATTTTATGAAATATCATATAAGTATTTGTTGTAGATGTTGAGATAAAGTTTGCGAAAATGTGTACATGTAGGAAAAACATAGTTTAAAGGATTATTGAGCATATAGTACCCTATATAACAAGCAGTTATTTTATGGACATTTGGCGTCTGTTGCCATGCCGGTAAATCCATCCAATATCGCTGTAGCAAAAAACCCGACATCTGTATCAGCGATAAAACGTGATTCTCCGAACCCTGTTGCTGGACTTCCCCATCAGATATCAAACATAATCCAGTCATCAAAAATCAATAAAATCAGGATGCATTTTCCAACCAACACACTAAACTTGTATTGTCATATCTAACAGCTATACTTTTAGCAGTGAGTAGCTAACATATGCATCTATGGTAGCTATGCATCTTTGAACTGTAGGAATTGACCACTCGATTGTCGTGTCAATGGGAAAATTGAGCAAATACCATTCTATCATGACTAAAATCCACACTTAACGAGTGTCTGATTCGTTTTTATTTTAAAATAAATCATATCATAACGTTCTCATTGCAAGTCAATTTGTTAACCAGCGTGCTCAATTATACGATTGACTGCACGTGCGGAGACCACTACTACGGCACTAATCTAAACTTTTGACCATGCGACGTCAGCGGCTGTATTGAAAATGTGACGAGTTTAGACTAGTGCCGTAGTAGTGGTCTCCGCGCGTGCAGTCAATCGTATAATTGAGCACGCTGGTTGACCGATCAGCGTTGGTTATTGGCGGTGATTTTTGCACGGAATGATAGAATTAGAAATTTTGTGCTTCTTATTAGCAGGGATATTATATTCTACAATTTTTATAGCAATTATGCCACTTTGAATTGAGGAATTCTTTGCCTCCTATACTAATAGCTTGTCTCTGCTACTCCTCTAAACTACTCAACATACGGCAATGAAACTTGGTTTACAATAAGAACTTCATATATAGATGTGCATATTAATATGAATGCATTCAAATAACATTCCTGTTACATGTGACGCAGGTCCAGACATCGTTAGGTCTGGCTTGTTTTAAGAAAGAGGGGGGCACATAGCAGTTAACTTGTTTGTTAAAAATAGAATATAGATGCAGGTGAGCGATTCAGGCTCTCTAGAGCCTCTAGTTTTTCATATACATAAAATTGGAAATTTGAAAGAAAATATCAAGTTCCAAATTATTTTTGTCCGCGACTAATTCTACACAAGCAAAAGTGCGAAACCAACTGGCAAATTACCTATGTGCTAGTGTTCATTTCCATCTCTGTACATATTTGGGCATGTAAAAAAGGTTATGATATTCATAATTTTGTAATGGACCCATCCAATCTCTGCCCACAAATCAGTATTGACTCTGGGGGCTGTTCTAACCTCATATATTTTTTGTAAGAGATATTATAATACTAGAAGTGCATTATATATTCTAATATTAGTATGTCTAGATAACAGCAAGAGCATACTATTAACAAATATATAATATGTAATGTTCATTTATCTTTTTACACGAGTAACTTGTTAGCTTTATGACAAACTGAAGCAAAATGTTGCAAAATTTAGCAAAACCCATGTTTATGAGAACATACAAGGAGTATATGGCTTTTTTTACATTAGACGTAAAAAGTCAAATCGGTCCATTGATTGATTGATATCGGGATAAGATTTATTTTTTTCATCAAGAAGTGTTAAATGTTAAGACTTTGAATCATAACTTTGCTCTTAAACAATAGTGTAATATGACACATTTGTTAACTTTGAAAAGTTGAAAATCTATTTCAGTGCCAACAAACCTAGCCTTATTTTATGTGTCAAATATTTTAATTGTCGCTATATTACTTGTTTCTCGTTGTTTAGGTTTTACGGACGTTGATGCTATCTCATGCTGGAACAATGCTCACAAACGAGTCTGTATGTGAAATTATGCAGTCCTGCTTCAGAATTTGCTTTGAGATGAGATTGAGTGGTATGATGTGCATTTTTATTTATTTCTTTTTCTGTAAAAACTTTCTAGAAAATATTTTTAAGCATAACAAGCTGAAGGCAATACCTCCAATACGTATGTTTTTTTTTCTCCAATTCATATAAGGACTTTTTGATATTAAAAGTTTACAATATTTTCACGCATATGTCTATTCAAATGTTATATTAAAGGTCCTTTTCCTAGTGGGGTAAAGATGTTTTGCTTTCACCGGGCTTTGGTCTACGTATGGTAAACTACTAAATAAATCAATCTGTGTGATTTGTTTTATTTTTCATTAATCCAGTTTTTATTATATAATTAGATTAATTAGTAAGCCGCTCAAATATGCAATTAGACGCCATGACGTCACGTTTGAACTATGACCTGTAGCTCATAAAAATGCAGTTAATATGCCCGCATGCGTTTGGCGATTGACCAGCCAAATATCACTAGACATTATCAGTGTTTGCTAAATAACTCGACTAATTTTAAAGCTAGAAATAAAAGGATTATGCCACTGAAATCCTTGTTGAAATCTCCCTTCAGATACTTACATTGAATATGGCAATCGGAACAAACAATACTATTTATTTGATCAATCTTCATTTGATGCAAACCTCCGGTTTGACAGCTGGTAAGGTGAAGAAAAAAACATGCATCCAAATTTAACATCTTGAACAATTAATTGCATGATATTTCATAAAACCTCCAGCGAGGTTAGAAAATTACAGCATCTCTGATATGATGATCTATGTTGTGTGTGAACGAGGTCCAATATTCCTAGTAAATTACTAAATAGTAAACAACCCATATTTTCAACAACTGGCAGTGCTAATTTAACATAGCATGTGTGGGTCGTGTTTTAATACTAAATAGTGATAAAGACTGAGAAATCTGTTGTCAACAAAACTCAATATATATTTGGATATGCAGTTCACTGACACAAATTAGTTATGATCCGTGATTCCCTCCGGGTACAAGATATGACTAGGAAAAAGACCAAGGACCTTTAAGTACACTACTATTTACTGATAAACGAATTGCTTAACGGTGCGGTCACCATCGCGGGACCTTCGACCAAAGTGACAAAATGTTTATGTCACTGCTGCCGAGTCCGACAGGTGGCGTTACTGTCGAACAGCAGTTGGAGAAAAGTCGGGGGGATGCTTCTGCCTTGGTTGAGGTTGAGCTTGGTCTTGTGGTGGAAGATCTTGATGGCCTCCATGATCTTGTGACGGGGGTTATCTTCTCTACCGATGATCTTAGCCACTTCTCCCTTGAAATTGTGACCAGAATTGTTTGTGTATACCTGTATTGATGACTGGGTACTGGGTGGATCTAGGTGATCCTTTAACCTAGTCTCTAAGTTCTCCCAGTTTCTCCAATGTAAGAAACTTTGCAGCTAGGGCAGGTGACGTTAGACCTTACACCACAGAGCTTCTTCAGATCATTCTTATCTCTGGGTCTTACTAGCAGGTTCCAGAGATTGTTAAACGGCTTATGAAATGAAGATAACCCTTGGTTCTTCAGTATTCTCTTCAGTATTCCTAAGATGCACCTTTGACGTAAGGAAGTTTAATTGGAAACTTCTTGGACTTGGTTATCTGCAGGTTCAAGGGGGTCTTCTTCTGTTTCTTGGGTAGAATCTTAAAAGCCCATGGTTTATAGTTGTTGATCCTTAGTACCCGTTTCACATGGGTGACTTCATATGTCTGTCTTCTGTCACCAGATGCTCTGCTATTCTCAGAAGCGTTCAAACCACCGAGCGTTTGTGCTCAATGTGATGACTTGACTCCTAGTTGAGGTACTGGTCCGTGTGTGAAGGCTTTCCATATACTGTGACCTTCAGGGAACAGTCTTCTTTCCTCTCAATGCAGGTATCTAGGAAATCGTTGTCACTTCTTCAATGATAAACTGGATGCTACGGCTTTGGGAATTCAAGTATGATGTCAATTTCTGTATCCTGTACTGTGGAAGGATCATGAATGTGTCATCCACATATATGAACCAGACCAAAGGGGTGACTGGGGGGTTTTGGAGCACCTTTGGTTCAAAGTTTTCCATCATAAGGTCCGCAACCGCAGGGGATACAGGGGAGTCCATCAGGGCACCTTGGATTCGTCTGTAGAAGACATCATTGCAGACAAAGTATGTAGTTTCAAGTTTTTGAATCCGCTACCTGTTGGACTCTGCACCAGTGACATCAACAACATTTTAGTCCCTTCAGTCGAAGTTGACATCAACAACATTTTAGTCACTTCAGTCGAAGGTGACATCAACAACATTTTAGTCACTTCAGTCGAAGGTCCCGCGACGGTGAGCGCAGCGTAAATTAATTCTTTAAGTAGTACTGTATTCAATACAACACTTGAATGGATATTCCTACTACTGACAATAATCCAAACAAAAGATAAGACATCTATGTAGTTAAGTTTTAACCACGTGCAAATGGCATGTTCAATGGTGTATTAGCCAGTTATATCAATCACTAAACCGTTGATGAGTCTTCATCTATTCTAAATTTTAATTACCAGATTATGTTTATGTGGAAAAACAGTTTGGCTTACATGTCTGATCAATAAAGCATTTGCACTCATTTCTGTGTGTGATAACTCCAAACTTTGGTATTTGCCTGTTATGTTATTTGGATATGGTTAAAATCTGTGAGAATATGCTGAGGTGCTTTTTTTTACTGAACAATGTTCTTTATTGGATGATTTTTGCCAAACGTAACTTGACTTTTGGATGATGATGATGTCAGTGCAAGATCTCTCACATAAATCCGTCGTCTTCTATCATAATTAGTAATTTTTTATTTCTGATGAAATCATTCTGTTGACCTATTCCTTCTTTGTTGATTTAGGTTTTTGGATCGAATAATTGATGGTTTTTTAAAGGAAAATGGTTAGTGTTCTAAGTAAGCATTTAGCATTTCTTGCATATCAGTTGCACTGACACCATTGTATTTATTCGTTACACACCCACATGTTTACTCATGATGTTTACTCATGGAGTTTAAGAAACAAGAGTCAAGAAGAAAAGATTCTAACCAGGCAGTGATATAATTATATGCTCTAACAACCCATGAAAAAATATGTCGTCCTCAAGGTTTTACTTGTCAACATGAGCAGACGAGTAGCAAATCATGACCCTTGAGTAGTATGAAACTTGACTATAATGCATTTCATTTGTTGGAAAACTTCACTTTTAGAGCTTCTGAGGCGGTCGGCTGAGAACACGCTGATGGACATGGTGCAGCTGCTCTTCTCCAGGCTGCCGCAGTTTAAGGAAGACCCGAAATGGGCATCAAATCTGAAGAAGGTTTGCTCAAGATATTTCTCCGTTTAAACGTAGTTTGTTTCACAAGTGAAATCGGATTTGGCATGTCAAGAATGTGATGTGAGCTGTCCCTGTGATATATCCTTTATGTACCTCATAGTATGTGGACGGTTAAAAACATTTGAGACCGGTTAATCAGAGCTACAAAACCGGACCGGAAACCGGTTAACCGCGAAGTATCACTCAACAAAGTATTTCATTTCATTTTCAGGAAATACGTGCATGGTGCATGTCAAGAAACGTCCAGAGAAATGATATACTGATTAGACACCCTGTATCTACATTGTGAAAAAAAATTGCGGTTTGTGGGTCTCGTGTTTTATCATTCACTGGCAAGGAGGAAAATGTTTAATCACGCAAAATTAATGAAATGTGTGGAATATATAGCTTGGTAAGGAAAATAGTCATCAAAATCAATAACCAGTTAGTCAATCTAAGAACCGGTTATGTATAGAAAATCGACCGTAGCCGGTTAACTGGTAAACCGTCCACATACCAGTACCTCAAGAATTGAAATTATTATTTTAACTCAGTTTTGCTTATGGAATATATGTACACTATACAATACTATAGAATTTTATGTAGCAACCTAACATGGAATTCTGCTATTTGGAATAGGAGTTAGTAGTAATTAATGATAAGAGAAATTAGAATGCAACTTTTATTTCATAATGATGTTAATATTGCATTATGTATTATAGATACTGTCATAATTAAAGCTGTCTTTTGATCTGTATTGTCCAGCTGAAAATGCGAACGGGTGGAATGGACCCTGCGAGAAAATTCAAGAAGAAGTCACCCAAGCACAAACAGAAGAAACAGCACCACAAACAACATAATGCTCCTCATCCCCAAAGTCCCCAGCAGCAACAACAGCAGCAACAGCAGCAACAGCAGACGAGCAGCAACCAGCAAACAAGCAGCAACCAGCAAACCGGTGATAACCAGTTGTCAGAAGAAGCAGGTCAGGTCAGCACAGATCCCAGACAAGTTCGCTCACAGCCGGAATTGGGGTCAACAGATTGTACATCAGGTATTAATGGTTGTTTTGTGTTTTTTCTTGTGAAAATGTGTGTTGTATAACGATGCATTGTTGATACATCTGTATTCTGATTGAATTTGTATAGTAAAAGTAATAACTTTTATTTGTAAAGAAAATCAAATGTACAATTCCCTAAAAGCCATGTTAAATTGGTATCCAGCTTTGCAAACTCAAAAATCGCAATAAACTTTTATAAATTTACAATGAACATTAAAAAATCGCAATAAACTTTTATAAATTTACGATGAACATTAGCTGTCAATTTAGGCGGTGTATGAATAGCGCTCACATTTGATGCATTGCACACTTAAGTGAACATGTCCCCTCCTGTTGATCTTAACTGTATGTTATTTTCTCAGTTGACCTTAACCTCCCGACCCCTCCTGCGTCAAGCGCTCCGACCCCCCAGGACGACGACCCCGAGGTGCTGCTATCGGCCAGCGGCATCATCGCCACTACGCCCATGAACTCTTCACACACCGTTGTCGACATCCATGAGGGATTCAGGGTACAAAGCCCTTTTTTCTTCTTTCGTACACAGCCACAGTTTGTTGGAAAATACTTTGAGTCCTGTATATTTGCATTGCTGAAGCAAAGCCTTATGTTCGTTTAATTTGTATCCCACGAACTATGTATGTCTCTGGACAAGCTAGAGCATTTACCAATCAACCGATTTTGTTCAAACTAAATTTGTGGTACGACGCGACACCAAATCGATTCGGCTCTTTGCCAATTAAAGTGTGCTTTCCATATCGTCATTTTTTGTCCATTTTCAACATTTTGTGCAATAGCTTTAATACTGCTAGAAAGAATACATTCAAACTTGGAACAACACTTACATAACTTGTGGCCATTACCTGTATCTCATTTTGGCAGCACTTTGCCAATCAACGTGTGCCTTGCAGAAGGCTATTTTAGGTCGTTTTTTGCAACTTTCTTCAATAGTTTCAATACAGTTTGAACCATGACCCCCAAATTTCATTCTTCAGCCTTCGGACATTGAGGGTCTAGTCCTAAATTGATAAGCGATATTCTGATTTTCCATTGCTGTGTGCAGCTACCAAAATGTGCACTTGTTAGATTTCTCATGTCACTTTCAGTTTTTGATGAACATGTAGAAGCTATATGTGTTTTTATTCGGAAGGAGACGCAAATGCAATTAAATTCCATGCAAAACGTACATTTTTAGTCCACACCACACTTTGTTGCCATGGAAATCTGACTGGAGGTGATTTAATTATCACAAAATTTACATCACAGACAACAAAACTGGCTCCATTTGGCCTCAATTCTTTCACGTCTATAGAATTTTAATCAGGGCTTAACGTTAACTTTTAAAAGTGGGTGCCCGTTTGGGCATTTTGGTGGCTACTGGGTGCACAAATGTAATATCTGGGTGCCCGAATGAAAAACCTGTGTTAGATGAGAAATAAGTTTTTCATGTCTTTTAAAAGCTTTTAGGCGCCTTGCTATAATTATAGACTAACAATAACAGTATGAAGTTCAAGTTTTGAACCGCTACCTGCCAATTCAGTGACATCAACAACATTTAGTCCCTTCGGTCGAAGTTGACATCAACAACATTTTAGTCACTTCAGTTCGGAAGGTCCCTTATTTTAGTGGGCGTTTTAAGGTCCCCAATTAATTCTTTAAGTAGTACAGTATTCAATACAACACTTGAATGGATATTCCTACTACTAACAATAATCCAAACAAAAGATAAGACATCTATGTAGTTAAGTTTTAACCACGTGCAAATGGCATGTTCAATGGTGTATTAGCCAGTTATATCAATCACTAAACCGTTGATGAGTCTTCATCTATTCTAAATTTTAATTACCAGATTATGTTTATGTGGAAAAACAGTTTGGCTTACATGTCTGATCAATAAAGCATTTGCACTCATTTCTGTGTGTGATAACTCCAAACTTTGGTATTTGCCTGTTATGTTATTTGGATATGGTTAAAATCTGTGAGAATATGCTGAGGTGCTTTTTTTTACTGAACAATGTTCTTTATTGGATGATTTTTGCCAAACGTAACTTGACTTTTGGATGATGATGATGTCAGTGCAAGATCTCTCACATAAACCGTAAGTCTTCATCATAATTAGTAATTTTTTTTATTTCTGATGAAATCATTCTGTTGACCTATTCTTCTTTATGATTTAGGTTTTTGGATCGAATACTGATGGTTTTTAAAAGGAAAATGGTTAGTGTTCTAAGTAAGCATTTAGCATTTCTGCATATCAGTTGCATTTGACACCATTGTATTTATTAGCTACACACCCACATTTTACTCATGATGTTTACTCATGATGTTTACTCATGGAGTTTAAGAAACAAGTCAAGAAGAAAAAGATTCTAACCAGGCAGTGATATAATTATATGCTCTAACAACCCATGAAAAATATATCGCCCTCAAAGGTTTTACTTATCCCAGCATATGAGCAGACAGGTAGCAAATCATGACCCTTGAGGTAGTATGAAACTTGACTATAATGCATTTTCATTTGTTAAAAACTTCACTTTAGAGCCTTCTGAGGCGGTCAGCTGAGAACACGCTGATGGACATGGTGCAGCTGCTCTTCTCCAGGCTGCCGCAGTTTAAAGAAGACCCGAAATGGGCATCAAATCGAAGAAGGTTTGCTCAAGATATTTCTCCGTTTAAACGTAGTTTGTTTCACAAGTGAAATCGGATTTGGCATGTCAAGAATGTGATGTGAGCTGTCCCTGTGATATATCCTTTATGTACCTCATAGTATGTGGACGGTTAAAACATTTGAGAATGTTAATTCAGAGCTATAAACGAAGACCGGAAACCGTTAACGGCGAAGTATCACTCAACAAAGTATTTCATTTCATTTTCAGGAAATACGTGCATGGTGCATAAGTCAAGAAACGCCCAGAGAAATGATATATACTGATTAGACACCCTGTATCTACATTGTGAAAAAAATTGCGGTTTGTGGGTCTCGTGGTTTTATCATTCATTTCTAGCTTTAGTGCTGTCCGTATGTCTGTCTGTCTGTATGTCTGTATGTCCGCATGCACATGCTTAAAAGCTTATAACTTGAACACCATGAGAGCTATTGCTTTGAAAATTAAATATGTTTAGTTTGAGGACAATCGTATGTCTCAAAAAAAATTTTTTGTACTTTGGCCTACTTTTGACTTAACTTATGACCTTCGGTACAAATATCTTGTTACCACACTTTAGGGAGAAGTATTTGGCCGATTGTCGCCAAACTTCATTTGTAGCTTCGATGTACTACTCTCCAGACCTGATTAGATTTTGGTGTACTTTTGGCCTACTTTTTGATGAAGTTACGATGTGTTTTAAAAAAATATTATTACGTAATTGTGTTTATCTGTCTCCTGGGAACAGTTTATGACTTATCATCACCAAACTTGACATTTGGTATGTCTATATCACTCTCCTCACGTGATTTGATATTGGTGTACTTTTGGCCTACTTTTGAACTTACGAGCGTTACGCAATAAACCTTGTTAACACTCTACAGGGAAAAGTATTTGAGCTATGGTCACCAAACTTCATATTTAGCTTCGTTGTACTACTCTCCAGAGCTGATTAGATTTTTGGTGTACTTTGGCCTACTTTTGATGAAGTTACGATGATTTAATTATTACGTAATTGTGTTTATCTGTCTCCTGGGAACAGTTTATGACTTATCATCACCAAACTTGACATTTGGTATGTCTATATCACTCTCCTCACGTGATTTGATATTGGTGTACTTTGGCCTACTTTTGAACTTACGAGCGTTACGTAATAAACCTTGTTAACACTCTACAGGAAAAGTATTTGAGCTATGGTCACCAAACTTCATATTTAGCTTCGTTGTACTACTCTCCAGAGCTGATTAGATTTTGGTGTACTTTGGCCTACTTTTGATGAAGTTACGATGATTTAATTATTACGTAATTGTTTTTATCTGTCTCCTGGGAACAGTTTATGACTTATCATCACCAAACTTGACATTTGGTATGTCTATATCACTCTCCTCACGTGATTTGATATTGGTGTACTTTGGCCTACTTTTGAACTTACGAGCGTTACGTAATAAACCTTTGTTAACACTCTACAGGGAAAAGTATTTGAGCTATGGTCACCAAACTTCATATTTAGCTTTTGTTGTACTACTCTCCAGAGCTGATTAGATTTTGTGTACTTTTCACCTCCTCATGTGATTTGATATTTAAGGGCCTTTTACCCTTTTTTCAGTGTGCAGGCCTGACCAGGGAAATTATCACCCCTACTGGCTCATGCTTTAACCTAGTTTTTGCCAAGAGAAAATTTCATACAATATCAGAAACTAACATGGGGCCCTCCTGCTATTTGGAAATGGTGGTTAGTAGTAATTAATGATAAAGAGAAATTAGAATGCATCCATTTCATAATATGTTATTTATAGATACTTGTTTATGCAATTAAAGCTGCCTGATTCATTTGGTCCCAGCTGAAAACGAACGGTGAAATTAATCTCAAGTAGAAAGTCTCACCCAATAAGAAACAGCACCAATGCAAATAACATAATGCCTCATCCCCAAAGTCCCCTAGCAGTAAATATATTTGAGAGCAGCAAAACAAGAAAATTCAGCAACCAGATAACCAGTTGTCGGGGAAGCAGGTCAGGTCAGCATGTAGATCCTGTGTATAAAGTTCAAGCCTACAGCCGGAATTAGTCACCAGATTGTACATCAGGTATTAATGGCTGTTTTGTGTTTTTTCTTGTGAAATGTGCTGTATAACGATGCATTGTTGATACATCTGTATTCTGATTGAATTTGTATAGTAAAAAGTAATAACTTTTATTTGTAAAGAAAATCAAATGTAAAATTCCCTAAAAGCCATGTTAATTGGTATCCAGCTTTGCAAAACTCAAAATCGCAATAAACTTTTATAAATTTACAAATGAACATTTAAAAATCGCAATAAACTTTTTATAAATTTACTATGAACATTAGCTGTCAATTTAGGCGGTGTATGAATAGCGCCACATTTGATGCATTGCACACTTAAGTGAACATGTCTCCTCCTGTTGATCTTAACTGTATGTTATTTTCTCAGTTGACCTTAACCTCCCTGAATTCTCCTCCTGGCGCTGTTGCCCGACCCCCAGGACGACGACCACTCGAGGTGCTTTTGCTATCGGCCAGCGGCATCATCGCCACTACGCCCATGAACTCTTTCACACACACCGTTGTTTTATCCATGAAGGGATTCAGGGTACAAAGCCCTTTTTTCTTCTTTCGCACACAGCCACAGTTTGTTGGAAAATACTTAGAGTCCTGTATATTTGCATTGCTGAAGAAAGCCTTATGTTCGCTTAATTTGTATCCCACTTAACTATGTATGTCTCGACAAGCTAGAGCATTTACCAATCAACCGATTTGTTCAAACTAAATTTGTGGGTACGACGGCGACACCAAATCGGATTCGGCTCTTTGCCAATTAAAGTGTGCTTTCCATATCGCCATTTTTTGTCCATTTTCAACATTTTGTGCACAGCTTTAATACTGCTTTGAAAGAATACATTCAAACTTTGGAACAACACTTACATAACTTGTGGCCATTAATTGTATCTCATTTTGGCAGCACTTTGCCAATCAACGTGTGCCTTGCAGAGGAGGCTATTTTAGGTCAAGCTTTTTTGCACTTTTTCTTCAATAGTTTCAATACAGTTTGAACCATGACCCCCAAATTTCATTTTTTTCAGCCTTCGACATTGAGGGTCTAGTCCTAAATTGATAAGTTTATATTCTGATTTTCCATTGCTGTGTTACACCAAAATGCACTTGTTAGATTTCTCATGTCACTTTCAGTTTTTGATGAACATGTAGAAGCTATATGTGTTTTTATTCAGAAGGAGACATAAATGCAATTAAATTCCATGCAAAACGTACATTTTTAGTCCACACCACACTTTGTTGCCATGGAAATCTGACTGGAGGTGATTTAATTATCACAAAATTTACATCACAGACAACAAAACTGGCTCCATTTGGCCTCAATTCTTTCACGTCTATAGAATTTTAATCAGGGCTTAACGTTAACTTTTAAAAGTGGGTGCCCGTTTGGGCATTTTGGTGGCTACTGGGTGCACAAATGTAATATCTGGGTGCCCGAATGAAAAACCTGTGTTAGATGAGAAATAAGTTTTTCATGTCTTTTAAAAGCTTTTAGGCGCCTTGCTATAATTATAGACTAACAATAACTGTGTAACTGTTGGACATCAAATGCTTTTGTTTTCAAGATCTGATCAACAATGTTTTTAGTTTTTAGTTTTAATCTTATCAGCAGGTGAAAAATCAGATTTGAATAAAACAAATAAACTAGTACAAGACAGACAAATAATAGGGCAAATTGTCGTTTACAAACAAAATCATTTGATAGCTTTGCTTGGTCTGATGCTAAAATCGAAAAAAAAATTATTTAGATATGATTACGCAACAAGGTTCCTCATAAAATACTATTCATAACAAATTCTGAAACAAAAAACAAACTATTCATGACTTAAGAATGACAATTCAAATACAAACTCTGTTAAATTATTCATGTAAATATCATTGACAAGCACAATTTCACAAGCTACTGTCAATACACCATTTTCACTGTCTCAATCATGAAGGATTTATGATAATTTAGCAGCGCCCATCATTCTCAAAATAGACTAAAAGGAACTGTTCAACATACCATTTAGAAAATAATAGAATCATAGTGTGCTCAGTCTCAAGATTTCCACTATTATAAAGGATTATCCTTTGTATAATCATATCTTTAATTAGGGCTTGATAATAGTAGGATGGAAATATTATTTTATCTAAATTTTGTACTTAAATTTAAATTAAGTCATCAACCTATCATATGAATGATGAAATATTGCCAGCAATTTCTGGGTGCCCAGTCGGGCATGTGATCAGTGCTGACTACATGCCCGGCTGCGCCTCCTGCATGCCCCGGGCATGCGGGCACCCACTAACGTTAAGCCCTGTCAATACACACTAGCATATATTCGCAAGGCAGCTAACCAGTGTGTCCAACATGTATTAGAAAAATGACAACCTGGCTTGTGTGGATTTCTTTTAAATTGACTTGTAACAAAAAGTACCTCTTTTTCATCACCTGCAAAAAGCCCAACAATGGTGGTTTCCCAACGAACACCGTCAGTCACTGACACCCTTTTCTCGAAACTAAAACTGATGAATCAGCTTGAAAATTTGCAAGCAGGCACACAAGTGCACCCTCTTTCAAGTACATCTCAAATTACTGCTCAAGCAACCACCATACACCAAATGTAGTCAGTGTTTCTAAGTTTAAGGAACTATGGTGAACCCTTAGTAAGATTGTTTACAAACATAAACCCGTGCGACCTCTATCATTTTTAGGACTAGACCTTTAAGATGTTCGGATTAGCGGGAGTCCTGATGGCAAGGTGGTGACCCAAAACTATTTTGAAAGACCATGAAATGAGCAAAAATACGAGTACCGAACAAGTATCGACCATTTTTGGCATATCTCCGGACTTTTAACTGACAAGTAACATTACCTTCCGTTTATGATAAATATCCATTGTACATTTATAAGATTACCGCAGTAATTGACACGTATTGACCTCTAGCAACCATATTTTTTAAGTTTCACAATCTGTTTGTTATTTTTAACGGCAACAATAGCGACCACTTGCTTGTAAAGATGCATGACCGCAAACATCTTGATTGCCATAACCTTTTTAAATTAATTAATATCTTGCTTATTTTTCATCGGATTTTGAAGTTTAATACATGTATTTAACGAGAAAAAGGTCTAATTAATGAATACAATATTTATTTTACAATCAAAACAATCCATTATCTGGCAAACAACCGGTAACTCAACACGTCGGCCCCATTAAAAAATTCATGGATTAATTTTATATATAAACTACCTCAGTATGATAAATCTATGCAGCTGGATTAAAACACATTTGCAGATATTTCACTAGGCTTCCACCTAATTTGTTTCTTCAGTGTTACACAGATAAAGATGAAATCTTTTTTAAGTCTACTTGTGTAACGAAATTTAAATAATTTTAATATTCATTTTTATTCTATTATTTGAAAATTAGCAAATCATAGAAAAAAAAAACCCAGAAAATATAGAAAAAATCAATGTCATAATTAAGGTTCGAATGAGTAGCAAGATTGTATCATGAAATGTGTTGGCCGATTCACATTGCATCCCATAGAAAATGTTAGAAAATTATTTCTGTGCATGCTTCTGGGTTTTTATTCTTCTAAATATTGTATATTCGACGCTTATTTTAGGAGGCCTCTGAGCATGAATTGGAACAAAGTGAGTCATTAGACAATTGTGAAGAGAGGCTGGCAGATTTGCCCGCAGACCTCTCAAAGGTACATCATATTAATCTGCTTATCTGTACAGTACTTGTTTCTTCTTTTTACATTTTTAAAAGTCTGATTATTCCACTTATTTATATTTCTTTTGTGCTTTTTAAAAAAAACAAAACTTTTTTGTGATCAATGTTTTGTTTGTCTGATTTTATTCTATAGATTTACTCCCATTTTTTAAATTTAGAGACAATTTTATTTGTGTTGTCCTTTTTGTGGAACCATAGTATTACTTTATACCTTAACTATTACAAATGACTGTATATGGCTTGTCACATGAATTGAAAATCACTTTTTCAAATAATGAATTATCCTGCATCACAGTGGAACCTCATAATTTAGGTATTGTTTATCTCAAATTTTCTGTTATCTCTAAGTTAGTCTCATTTCCTTTCAACCACATTATTAGTAGATGTCCGTTGGCTGTCTCACACATTGGCTGGCTATCTCGAGCATTTTACTATTATCCCTACACATTTTCCCCTGATTTCAATTTTCAATTTTCCCCTGATTTCAGTCTGAACAAGACTTGGACCGAGCTGGCACATCAGATTACGAGGGTTCTGAAACGACGTACTCTGCAGCGGAACATTCTGATGGAGCTTCGGTGCACGAGGTGGAATACATCAATCCCAAGGGTGTGAGGTTTACACCGCAGCAGCAACACAAGGATGGCTTAGGTGAGACACACTGATTACATTTCTCCCAAATATATCTGCCATTTTCACGTCTCTGGCATATTGCAACACACCTTGCACATTACATGCATTTTTTTTATTCTTCATCTCATTCAACCACACTTTGGAAATGAAAAATTACTTGGAGTTGATTTCCTGTTTTCTACCCATGGGGTTGACTAGAACTGTATGCTCCTTAGAGTGTCTTCAACATTTTATTTCCCGTTCTGTAGGTCCGCTGATCCCGTACGGCCTCCCATGCGTCCGGGAGCTGTTCCGTTTCCTGATCAGCCTCACGAACCCAATCGACCGGCACAACACGGATGTAATGATCCACATGGGCCTCAGCCTGATCACGGTGGCGCTCGAGTCGGGTGCCGACCACATCTCCGCGTATGCCTCACTCATGGTGCTCGTCAAGGACGACATGCTCAAAAACCTATTCTTTGTAAGTACAGGGCTGGTTTTGTTAGTTCCTTTTTTCTTTTTATGTTTTAGCTGTAGGGAGGTTCAGTTAGATGGTTGATTGGCTAACTGCTTGATTGATTGATTGAGTGAGTGAGTGAGTGATTGATTGATTAAGTGATTGGATTGAGTGAATTAATTCATGTATTTTGAATATACAATTTTGTTGTTAATGGATTAACTAAGTGATTGACTGAGTTAGTGAGAGAATGTAGTTCACCGTCATGCTCAGCCTGATCTCTCCTGCCCTCATGGTGCTGGTCATGGATCATCCGGGATGACCACACTGGGATGACACGCTCTAAAACCTATTCTTTGTAAGGGAGGATGTACATTTTGTCACGCTTTAAGACTTAGGGGATGGGGTGGGGGGGGGGGGTTCGGTCAAGTTTCGAATATTCCACTTTTTTTTGTGGGTCTAGGATTTTATCGTGCATGCTAAAACTTTTCATGTCAGAATTCCACCATTTACTATTTAAATGTGGCAAAATTTGGCTTAAAAAGATATACAGCAGAGCTCATACATTAATATCTTGATTTATATTCCTTATATATAATCAATATTATTTTACGGCATGTATAAGTGATATTTGAATAAATATTGCCAAACACTGTGTGGGTATTCTTCGATTATGTCACATATCTGACATTTCCACTTTCAGACTGGGGTGGGGGTCAAGAAAAAAGAGAACAATGTTCCACTTTTGCAGAGCATGACAAAATGTAATCACCTTTAAGTTAATTGTGTGTTTTGATTGATGGGCGAAACGGCAAAAAATCGGTCACTTTCAGATCTATAACCAAATTGGAGAAAGGGTCCTTGCAAATTGAACCGTACAGTTCTCATGCTGAAATGAATTCAATCGAAAGTGTGCTGACATCATTTTACAAATGATGTCTTGGGCTATTTTGCTTTTGGCTGGTTCAATGTTTATCTTTATTCAAAAATACAGTGTACGCTGTTACATATATCTTTTTGTGTTTTGCGTGTAGTATGTTTTTAGATTGCTTTTAGCAATTTTGTGTTCATACCAGCACACTGTTCATTTGCAGCTCCTGCAGTCCGAGCGTCTGTCTCTTTTCGCAGCCTCCATCAGAGTGTGTTTTCTCCTGTTCGAATCCATGAGAAGTCACCTCAAATTACAGATGGAGGTAAAGATCTCACTTTTTTTTAACATATTTTTTTGTATGAAAAATTGATTTAAATCAAAAGTTTATTAAGTGTTTGTATTTGAGCAATACAGCTTCTGAATATTTGAATAAATAATGGAGTAAGTATTAAGTACTTGTCACTGTCATAAAGAACACCTAATGTGCTCTTTGATAGCGCTCATCTAATTTTGAAGAATGTTGACACTCTTGATCTTCTATCTATTAAAGCATGATGATACGTCGTAAAAATTAGCATAGCATTTCTAGTATATTTCGAGTTTCCAAATCATAGTTGTACTAAATCATATAAAATTTCTATTCTCTTTCAGATGTACTTCACCAAACTGATGGATATCATAGTGTCTGACAATCCTCGCATTTCGTACGAGCAGAGGGAGATTGCACTGGAGTCTATCGTTCAACTGCTGCGGATTCCCGGCCTCGTCACAGAGATTTACCTTAACTACGACTGTGACCTCTTTTGCAGCAATCTTTTTGAAGACCTCATGAAGTTGTTGTCAAAAGTAAGTGAAATTGACAAATATACAGTTTATTACTTTAAACCAAAGGATATTTACAAGAAGAAAATTTGCAAGCTTTCACCCATACTTAGGGCTTCATCAGACTGTCAATATAAAACAATAGTTTGAACAATGCTATCACTGCTTTATATAAGCATGACTTCTTAGATTGTTGCATATGGTGTGAATTAATGTCTTGCTCCTTGTAGAATGCATTCCCGGTCTCTGGCCTGTTCAACACCCACCTGCTGTCCCTGGACGCCTTGCTGGCCGTCATCGACTCCATCGAGCAACACTGCCACCACCGCATCCTGCACAACCCCAGCAAAAAACAGCCAGCCACAGAAGCAGACGGAGTTGGAGAAAAACCAGACTTCGAAGGTAACATTCGCTCTTAAAGAACCGTCATAATTTGAATTCGGCACTTGTCTCCAAAAGTTATTGACTAATTGAATCGATATGATAGATTTTTTTAGCATGCATTTCAAGTACATTCATTTTTGGAGATGATTGTCAAATTTAAATTATGACAGGATATGAAAAGTACAGTGCAGTGATGAACATAGATTTGCTGCTCATGAATGTAATTTTCTTGAATGTGTTTAGAAATATTTTACCAGTTGGCTTTATTGAAATTTTGAAAAATTGTTTTATCAGAAATTTCATGTTCTCAGAATGATTTATGTAAAATAACGTGGAAAAATGATACTTATTCAAGCTATCCATAAATTCGAGTTATTAGAGTTGGCCATAAATGTGTCCAAATGTAATATTATGATACATTCATTATGAATGTTAGTCTCAGGATTACTACTCATCCTGAGGGATAGTTGACAACTGTTGTGGGTGTCACAGTTTCTGGGGTAGGCAGCAGGCAGCTATATCTCAAACCAGCTGTCCACGCATCTATCGAGGGGTCTATATTAGGGAGGTTACTGATCTTCAAGTCCAACTTAAACACATATTTTCTACCATATTATTGAAAATGTCATTTATTAGCAGAGGATGTTCACCATCGCATTGTCTTTACCTTGTGAAAAAAACAATAAAGAAAGCATGTTCATTTAATTCACTGTAATTTTGCAAGTTATGCTAATGTTTAGCTCCCTGTATAGTAAAATATAGGTCTGTATGTTGTTTTAGAATTGTATATTATGCAGGAAGTTATTTTTGTATTATTTGGTTTATATTTTTGGTAAGTCCATGGACATCAATTTCTTAAAGAGTGTTTGAAGTGATAAGATTATTGGAAATTATTATTTTTTTTTTAACGTGCAGGTATTAGAATGATGACTTTAAATAAAACTACAAATGTAAATCCCAAAGAACTCTCTCAATAAAAACGCTCCATCATAATGAAACTGACAGTGAGATATTTTTCAAAATCATGTCAAATACAGTTTTGAGCCTATGTATGACTTGGTCAGGTGTATTAAAAGGAAATGCAGGGAGGATAAAATTGACGAAAAATGTTAATAAGTACGCTAACCATCTGCCCGGAACGCTAACGTGATGTTCATTGAACGTTTTACTGATTATTTCAATTAGATTTATTGTAGTAAATACGTGTATTTTAGCATCACCATCTGTCTACTTCCCAAAGACAGATATATATAACCTATTGTTATGTGGTAAAGACCGAGGGTTATTAAGTAAAATTAGAATAATTTTATTAGTCACTTGGACAATTAGTGCAACTGATCTTGCCTCAAACCCTAATCCTTCAATTTTTATGTTGAGTTTATACAGACGTTACGCAGAAGCTCTATTAAACGCCGGCATTACTGTAACCGTCTGCTTCAGTACGTTGCCAGTCCTCTAACTTGTCGCTTTCATGAGTGCATAAAGGTCATTCTTGCTCAACGGATGATTCCTCGAAAATCCTAGAAACTAAGCGCTGTGTATTTGCTTTGGGTCAAAATTCTTGGTGATCTTGGTGAGACATGGGCTTTAAACCTAAACAAATGTTAATAAAATATTAACCGTCTGAATCAGGCCAGAATCAGGCAACGGATCTCCCGATTTTCACTTCATCGACCACCTGCTGATATTAGAATACACGACAATAACAGACCTCTTATGTTGCTTACTTTCTATGACAACTTAAATTATCACTGAACAAACATTGTACATCATAAATTCTATTTTTTGGATTGATTTGAAAGTAAAAAAACTAATTATTCGTTGACGACATGAAAAAGAAGCATTTACCAACCGGCACCCGCACCTGCAAGTATTATACAGTATTCAAACACCAATGTAAACAAGCACTATTGACATCCACATTTTGACAGGAAAACTAATTTTTTATTTCCTATGAAATGTGATATAAAAAAATCATGAATGGCAACGTCAAGAGTATGTATAGACGTTTAGTTTGATACCAAAAAAAACATATATGGAGGAAAGTATACACATGTACTGTCAGGATGAAGGCTGCGTTACTACAGTATTTTACAGTTGATGTTTAGTCAGCAAAATGTGTATTTGGCCGGTTGTTAATCTTTTTCTTTTATAGTTGACCGGTAAAGTAAACCAATTTTATACATACATACCAAATATGAACAAGGTTCACCCGATAGGGTTTTTCAGAATTTTGGGTTCACTTTTACTATTTTTAGGCGATCACAACTTGATTCCTCGGATGACTTCCAGGTAGCATTTACTCGTAGCATGTTCAGACAAAACTGATTGATATTGGTAGAAATCTAAATGTGATAACAATCTTTGTAACACTTCCTCTATTCACATCCACAAGTACTTCTGCACTCCCGGTTATTACACAAAAAAACTTTGTACATGAAATCCGTTTCAATGCCTAAGGCTATGATGGAGCGTTTTTAAACATTTTAAACTTGTTCTCAGTCATAGGAAAAATATTATACTACTTTTTGCTTTGGCTATTCTTTGTCACAATGTGGAAATGCAATTGACAATTAACAGTTTAATGCATTCCATTGTTTTATTTTAAGGAAAAAGACCTTGTTTTTTTTTTGTCTCCAAGTTCCTAAAAAGTCGCAATTCAAGTACGCAACATTTTAAAACACCTATGCTTTTTTAACCCTCTTAGTGCCGGGGCGCATATATGCACCTCAGATTTTACGTGCCTTTAATGCCGATCAGTTTTCAGAAAAAACAGTTTGAGTTTGTCTGCCATATTCGTAAATAAACACTCATGGTTCTAGTCTCAAATTCCGGTGTGTCAACAACAACAACTTTACCTTGACATTTCGATGCATTTCTAGAAGTAAATAAGCAGCATAGTTTTAATATTTTAATTATAATAGTGTGAACGAATATTTACCCACCAAACACGCATTATCTGCTGCAATTTTGAGCCGCGAAATACTCTTATTTGTGTTCGCAAAACCATGGCTTGTCGTATATGGTTGGAATCCTCGTGAAACCAGCTATTCTTCGAGACCTTAAACAAATGTGAAACTAGACTCATCAACGTCATATCCAGATATATATTTTGAGCCTTAATATTTTGAGCCTTAATAGCGGTATTCTTAGGTTCAAGCGCCACAAAACACGTTGACACTGCTAAGGAACCCCAATTAGCCTTTATCAAGAGCGCTCCTACGAATCTATATCAGCGACGCGCGCTGCACAAGGCTGATTTCCAGGAAATACCGGTTTTTGGTAAGAGTGACAAAGTTGAACATTTTGAAGAAGAATTATCATATTATTCGTCATCCATGCCCCATCTTATTGTATCTTGGATACCGAATCATAAATAAACCGTTTGGCAAACTACCCAATAAGTGTGGACGTTGGAAATCTAGTATTTCTATCAAAACGGATGATGTTTTTGTCGGGTGGTCGAGTGGTGGCACTGGTGCCTGTCAAAACTTCAAGGCAATGAAGAAATAAAAAGTTGAACACGTTTTTGGTCCGTAATATTGTAAGTAAAAATATATTATTTTGAAATAGGGATGGTTTATTGTGTTTTTTGTGTCTATCCTAGAAAAAAACTCGCTGCACTTAAACTTTCTACTGCTACTACGACATTTAAAATCAACTACGCAAGCTGTCAAATGAATGGACGATTACTCGAAATTGTCAAAATTTAACTTTATGCTGTATGTATCTTTATCTATAATGGTAAAAATAAGAAACTAGACCGTCTCCTGAATGTGTACTGTAAATGTGAAAATGTTCTGATGAAAAACGTAAGAGCTACAAAGGATCATATTTCAACTATGACAACTGAAGCCCCCCACTGTGAACAACACGTCACGCAAATTGCGTGTCTGGCACTGAGGGGGTATATAGTGAATTTACTTCCGGCTTTGAGAGGGTTAGATTGAAACAAGATTTGTCAATAAATTTAATTGTGTTCATGAGGGTTCTTTGACTAAGAATTTCTTTAAATTATATAGAAGACAATATTTGCTACTCTCTTGAATCTTCTTCATGCATTTAGTCCGGCTTCTTCCTGAGAATTAGAACATTGCATGTATTTAACTACTTTTTCAATAATAAACCCCATGATACATATTACTTTTACACACAGACTGGTGCTATTATTTTCAATCACCAACATCATTAAAAACAACTGCACTTTTATCATATTTTCAGCTTTTTCTTGTTGATGCCAAGTTTATTTTGCAGTATTTGTTCTTTTTTTCAATATCAATAACTGTTAGACGCACCACAGTTTGTAATGGCAGATTCTCTAGGAGTTAGAAATAGGTGTCTGTTGCGAACTAGTGTCGGTAGAATGCATATAGTGTATGTGCATATCAGGTGAGGAAATTGATGATGATGATGAGCGGACAGGCCTGCCTCCCCCGCCCCCATCTGGGTACACTGTTGGCGAACAGAGCATCTCAGACAGCCAACAAAAAGACCCTGGTAAGTCACACATGTTCGATGTCTTCCAAAGAGACGACTTAGTTGCAATTTTGACATGCCAAGTGCAGAAAGAATATGTATGAATTTAAAAGCAGATGTAGCTGATGCTTCATTGGTGTACCATTGCTGCAACTTTTTGTTGTTGTTTTCTTTTCGTTTTTTTTTTTTTTTTTTTTTTTTAGATGAAGCCAAAGTAGCATGTTAGTAGTATTAATTGTTTTCGTGCTTTTCTCAAAATAGAACTGCATTGAACATTCTATAGCTGGTAGAAGTAGTTGCTACTGAAAGTTTGCTATTCTCTAATTTTTTTTTTCAAGTCAACCAGAATAATCCTGGTGCACAGCACAAAGAAAATAAACAGAATGTGTAGAATATTCTTGTAAAGCATCAATATAGCAGACGCCTAGATTGGAGCTTGCTATTTACAGATTCCCCGTCAAGTACAGGCAAGGAGAAAAGTAGCAAACCACGCATCCGACCGAACCGCATGAAGATCGCTGGTCCTGTGCCAATGGAGGAAGAACTCACCAGTGTTAAACACAAGAAAAAGGTTTGAAAGAATACAGTAGAACTCAGAACCTCATTATCTCAATATTGCTTAGCTTGAATTTTCTGGTATCTCGGAATTAGTTGAACATGACTTTTTCTACTTGAAATCTAGTAAAACATAAAAATATAATAAAATTAATCTGTAAGGCCTTTATTTTTTGATGTTATGGTTTACAGACACACAGGATGCTCAACCGTCATCGGAGGAGGGAAAAAAAAAAAAAAAAAAAAAAACATTTTCACAACGCACCCGAATAATACCGGCGGCGCTGCGTATTTGCCTAACTCAACGGCGAGTAATTTGAAATATGTTCGTACTTCTTTAAATATCTACCACATGGACATATACATGCAATATAATGGATAACAGTTCATTTATTACATACTAGGACACGTTATTGTTATAGTATGATGTTTATCGGAAACGATTCCAATGAGTATTTTAAGTCGGAACAGGCCATTTGATTCAACGTCTCGTATTATCGCCCATTTTTTCAGCGGAGGACTTAAAAAAATACCATTTTTCCAATTTTATTTTTATTCCAAAATCCTGTTTTTTTGAGCGGCGGGTCTGTAAACCGAAAAATCAAAAAATAAAGGCCTAACTTGCTTTTCTAGAAATCAATTAAATAATGAATTTATGTGGTCGAGAATGCAAGCAACATTTCTTTTTTTGTGTTAATTTCAGTTGTATCAAACGGCCATTGAACAATTTAACACCAAACCCGCCAAAGGTGTTCAGTTCTTGCAAGACAACGGTATGATTTCCACACCGTTGAACCCAGAGGAACTTATACCCTTCCTCAAGGAGAATCCCAAACTTGACAAGAAGCAACTGGGCGAGTACCTCAGTAACAAGAAGAATGTCAAGGTTCTTGAAGCTTTCCAAAGGTAACTAGTTTTTCTGGACAAATATTTGGCTTAAACATACTTTATTTGATTCTACTCTCTCTGTTATGGCAAGCAAGCTACTACAGTATATACTTTATTTGAAATACATATGTACAAATTCTTTAATTGAAATGTCACATTATAATATTTGAAATGAAATAGTTGTTACTAGCTTATACCCGTGTGGTCAAAGAGGCATGCTGAGAACCACATTGAATCACTCCAGTTACGTAATCGTATAAGTAGATCCCAACTAAATCATTGGCAAAATCCATTGACTTGGCATGCAAAATGAAAATCTACGGGAGGAAATGTTAGTGTCCATGTAAATGGGAACCCAATGCCCTCTGTGGGCATACAAAAAAATATATATTTGGTGAATGTATAAATATGTTTTTGCGGCATTTTATTTTCAAACACCCTTGTCCTGACGACACTTGTCCACGTCCTGACAGCACCACCACCCATCCTGAAAGCACCCTGACAGCATCCCCATATACACAACATCCAAGATCAAGCCAAGGCGTTATTCATTGAAAGGCAGTTTTTTTTACTATATAAACATGACAGGGTGACCATCATCTGTAATAGCCAGTGAAAATCAAAGTCATTGTGATTTTTCCCTAACATTGGCTATAAGTATTCCTATTTAGATAGTACAAACTACAAACACCTAAATAATATTAACACACTAACTACACAGCAAACATAAGCATCAAGTATAATTCATTGGCGGAGGTTTTCAGAACCATTTAACAACAGTCGATGATGAAAAGAAAGTCAAGACACCAACCATCCAAAAATAAAGGCCACTCCGCAATGCCCACATTTTGACACCACCCAACCACTTCCTGATAGTACCTGCCAACATCCCCCCATCCACAGACCACTAATTAACAGCAAATACATATTACGTAGTTCAGGTCTTCACCACTGGTCCACACTATCCACTCCTACCCATCGTCCTGATAGCACACACCCTTGTCCTAAAAAAGCTCAGCCCCAAATCTGACACCGAACGCCAAGTCCTGCATGCTTCCCATCCTGACAGCAGCCATGCCTTGATAGTACTAACATTACCAACCTCACATCCTACTTGAAGCCACATACACATTGGCATAGCCCAGATATGGACACATTTTGATACTTACACAATACACATATATAGTAAAGTCCTTTTAATACTTAGGTTCTGTCAATTACGTCCAACCATAATAGTAATAAATTATATTAATCTTGCAAGCATCCATACACCCGATTACTATAACATGACTACAGAAACAGTCACTCCATGTACATGTGTGTACAATTAGGTCTCAGCCAAGTCATTTTAGTCACAGCTAAGGTAGGAAAAGTAAGTGTTTATGTATCATGCCTTCCATGAAATTAGGACAGGAATATATTGAGTAAAGTGTATAAAATGAGTACCGCACACTTTTTCTCCAGCACCCACCCTTGTGCAAATTGTGGGCATGGGTGATACTTTGTAACGTTGGCTCTGACCATTTTTGTTAGTTAGTACATACAAATGAATAATAAATAATATTGGCACACTTCATTGCACTGACAACTTAGCACCTTCCAAGTATCAAGTATGCTGTAGAGAAAGAGTGTTTTGAAACAAACTTTAAGACTGGAGGTAAATTGAGATAGGGAAGTTTCTTATACCACAATATTGCATCTTTTGGAATGAGCAAGAGATCAAGCTATGGATTTCTGAGCTTGGATATAGTATACTTGGCGCAGACGGAGAACTATCTGGATTAACTCCGACTTAAAGCTCGTATAAGGATATCTCAAGTCACTGACAATGCACTTGGCATCTAGTATGCAAAAGCTATGGGATGCAAATTTAGTTTCTATGCTAATGGACACATAATGCTCTCCATGGCACAGATATTCTCACACACATCAGTAGAACATCCCTATTAAGACTGCCCAAGGACTGGCGTCAAGTGGTTTAATATAGGGTTGGTCTCTTAAGAGACGTTTGCAATAGTCTTTTTTTATGAAGACTTGGGACTGTTATAAATCATCTTATAACAGAGGTGGTGTATTTATAGAAGTGGTCTTGATTGAAGGTTCTAATGTACACATAGCCCAATTGGCAAAGTGGTTTTAATCCCTAGTATTTGAACGATGTGACGCCGTTGGCGTCTTTATGACATCACACTACTCCACATGACGCTGTCATGGCTGCCGCTGTCTGCTATTTTTGTTATAAAACTGTTAATTAACAACCACCAGGGCCATTTTGACCATGAAAAACATATTCGTGCAAAACTACACAGTACCATGAACGACCTCCTGTAGTCAGATGGCGTCCAGCTAGTCAGGTTAAAGAGGAGATAGCCGAACAAAGTCCAAAAATTAGCGTATTAATATATAGGATTCTAATGGTATATTTATTCTACCCCAAACACTCATGAATATAAAAGCCCATTTGTATCTTTTCTTTGTTTGAGACTAACAATTTATATGCCATGGTGGGCTTGTTCACACAGTCTGTGACCACACATAGATTGAACACTAATATAAGTCGAATCACTTGTTTTGGCCTCAAAATTGGGAATTTTTAAAAAAATTGAAGAAATTCTGAACATATTTTTATCACCTTCGAGTTAACAAGACCACGAGGCGTCGAACAACCATGAACCGCGAACATTTGTTTTGCCATAATGTTTGAAAAGTGATTAATATCATGCTTATTTTTTATTGGATTTTGAATTTTAATACATGTATTTAACAAGAAAAATGTCTAGATTACAAATATGATATTTATTTTACGATCAAAACACTCATTTATCGCTCTGGGTCCCCAAAACATGTTTTTGTCGATTTTTATGGGGCTGGCATTTCTTGTGACAACCAATCTGTTGTCACACATGGAATTAGTATAAAATAAGCTATTAAATGGCACCAAGAACGTCTTTCTGGCTATAATATTAAGCGAGAACCACCCTGAGACCAACTGACCTTGTTTTTTAAATCTAAGTGGCAGTGCATACGCCCACCCCCATATCAGAGTTACCTACATAGTACTCTTCTTCTGTATAGCGGAAGACGATAAAGTTGTTCAATATTTGGTGAAATAGTTTGTCAAAATTAAAATAATAATTAGGGTGGGCGTTTACACGGATGTATATTTTAAAAGGTTTACATTCTGTCCCACTGACTGCTGAGCAGATCGTAATTGCAATGGGACAATTGTGTTGTAGGTCATTCCAATTTGAGGATGCGCGGTTGGATGAAGCATTGCGGATGTACCTGGAAACCTTCCGGTTGCCAGGGGAAGCCCCGGTGATATCGTACTTATTAGAACACTTTGCAGAACATTGGTCGGTAAGTTCACATGGGAAGTGTGTTGAATTTATTGTCATAATGCAGTGAAATTGATAATTTTTAGATTTTAAGTCTTTTTCAAGCTGAGAAATGAATGTAAATTTTAAACCATAGACTTTCAATTTATGTCACTGGATTGCACAATGATATACATTTAAGTAAAAACCCGATGAAGATATATTTAAATTTAGATTGTTTTGAAGTATGTGGAAATTCATATTTCTTGTTTTTGTCTCTGTCCACTTTTTTTAACAAGAAACATGAAGAGTACCACCTATTGGCAAGTTAAAAAATAATTGGTTATACAGTACAGGTCCGCTTATCCGGACATCTCGGGACATTGATGAGATGCTCGAATAATCTGGCGTCTGGTTGTCACAGTGGTGACCCAAGAATAGAAACCATGACATGGGTGATAATATGTGTAAAAAATAAATGTAGCGAAAGGTATCAAACATTTTTGACATGTTTCAGGACTTATAAGTGACAAGTAACATTACCTTCCATTTATAATCAATGTCAATTGTACATTTATTAAGATTATTGCAATAATCGACACGTAGTGACCTCTAGAAATAATATTTTTTAAGTTTCACAATCGTGCAAACTCACCCACTTCGCGACAATAGGGACCACATGCTTCTAAACAAGCATGACCGCAAACTTTTTGATTCTGATTGCCATAATGTTTTTAAATTAATTAATATCTTGCTTATTTTTCATCGGATTTTGAAGTTTAATACATGTATTTAACGAGGAAAATGTCTAGATTACGAATATGATATTAATTTTACAATCAAACCACTCCATTATGCAGAAATGAACCGGTAAACTATTGGCCCGGTTTCAAGGTCAATATCTAGTCTCTATCACCTGTAAAAGAACCGGTAACATAACATTTATTATCAATAAAAACTGGATGACAAGGCTAGCGCCTATTTGGTCGCCTATTCGCTATTTTTTCGGTGAAGTTTTTTGCCTATTTGGTTTCATATTTGCAATTTTTTTCGGTGAAATATTTTTAATACAATGGGAGACATGTCTCTAAAAATGGGGCGACAGTTTGACATCTGGATAAAGCAGATTCTCGGATAATTCGGATCCGGATATCCGGACCTATACTGTATGTAGAAATTTATTAATACATTTGACATTACTTTTTTGTAACTAATTTCAGACAACGAATGGTTACCCTTTCGCCAATGTGGATGCTGCATTTACCCTAGCATATGCTGTGATAATGTTAAACGTAGACCAACACAACACAAACGCTAAAAAGCAGAACATACCAATGACAGTACAGGTAGAGGACTAACTTTCGGACAGCTTTATCTATTTGTAGTTGAATGTATAAATAAGATAAGACATTATGCAGTGGCAGATTATGGGGTTGGCCGTTGCACATCCACCTTAGATTTTCATGATTTTGGCTAGGTCCTGAACCTGCTTGGATTTGGTAGTGGAAGTGTTTTTTGTGCGTTTTGATGGGATTCGACGAGCAGAACTTCCCTTCCAAGAAATCCTGGATCTGCCATTGTTATAATGTCAATAAAGAAAACACAGTAGTGATGATTCAGAAAAAAGAATGGTGATTTCTTATATTTGCTCGAACATTATAGAAATTCATTTAAATCTTTTAGGACTTCAAGAAAAATGTGAAAGGTGTTAATGGAGGTGCCGATTTTGACCAAGAAATGTTAGAGGAAATCTTCAATGCAATCCGGGAAGCTGAGATTGTGATGCCGTCCGAGCAGACGGGAATTGTGAAGGAGAACTACCTGTGGAAGGTACTTGCTTTGTATATTGTAGTCCTGTAATGATATATTGTGTAATCCCTTATTCACTCGTTCAGGAGTTAGAAAAATGAGTTCAGCGCTGAATGCTACAATTTGACAGCCAGTGACCCAGATTAAAAGTTATCTCAGCCATGATTGTAGCTTTGATATGATATAAGAAAAATGCCCATATCTACAATTAAAAGCATATTGAAATTGTACCTATAACAAAAGAAAGCATTGGCCCAAACTAAGCTTTTCAGTGGCCAAGGGTTAGCGGGGTATCCTTAATGTTCTCTCCTCTCAGTTGATACATGATCTCCATATGCATATACTTACCAAAATCAATACTTTACAGGTCCTACTCAAAATTTAATGTGCATATACTTACCAAAATCAATACTTTACAGGTCCTACTCAGAAGAGGCGCCACCAAGGAAGGCAGTTTCACACACGTGCCGACCGGGACATTCGACAGGGATCTCTTCTCCCTCGTCTGGGGTCCCACTGTGGCAGCCCTCAGCTTTGTATTTGACAAGTCACTGGATGAAACCATTTTCTACAAAGCCGTGTCGGGTTTCCGCAAATGTGCAATGATTTCGGCGCACTACGGAATGAGCGACGTGTTTGACAACCTCGTCATTTCCCTGTGCAAGTTTACAACGTTGTTGAGTCACACAGAGGTAAGATGTATTGTAATGTATTGCTTTAGTTCATTTAGGTCTGCATATTTGTGTACAACCATCAAAGGTACTGCCAAGTAAAAGGTCATCCCACAATTTGACCATTCTCGCTCGGTGCATAAAACATTGCCAATTATGCATTCTGATTGGTCCAGAGGCGTAAATAATGCACTCACGGATACACTTTCGTCTCTACTCAAATAGATATACAAAAATATCAACAACATGGTCATCTATACACACTGATCATGCTATGATAACTAGAGAAATTTGTGTAGGTTTTATTTTCTGCACAATTTACTTACAAATGATGCATAGATGATTGAGACGAATGTTCTTGTTGCTTGTTCATTACATATAATTACAGTACTATTTCTTGTTTTCCTCAGGAAAATTGCAAGGTACGTACTACGTAAGCATTTCCAAATTAGTTCAAACATGCTTTTAACACATGGGACGTTGTTTCAATATGAATATCACTCTACGTTAATGATTTGATAGATGATAGATAATGATCGTACTATTTCTTGTTTTCCTCAGCAAAAGTGTAAGGTACGTACTATGTAAGCATTTCCAAATAAGTTCAAACGGGCTTTAACACATGGGACGTTGTTTCAATATGATTATCACTCTACGTTCATGATTAGATAGACGTTAGATGTTCAATATTGGTTGAGTTGCATCTTTCACGAAAACATATAAATCTTTGTTTATTTCAAAAGACATTTTTGAAGGGTCAGGATTAGCCACTCGGTCGCTCGTATTGACTAGTAAAAACTAGTGGAGGACGAGTGCTAATTTTTAGAAACTCGTCCTTTTGACGAGGAGCAATTCTGAATAATTTGTCATACAGATATAGAGTTTGTACAAGGAGGACGAGTAGATAGTTTTTTGCAGAACGAGTAGATATTTGAGGGTTACTAGTCCTGCTGACGAGTAACACTTTTCCACCTAATCCTGACCCTGTAAAATGATAATATCGTCATGATAGAATGGTATTTAAGCACTCGATTGTCGTGTCAATCCTTAAGTTGAGCATGCTGACTTTTGATTTACTTTCACTTGGTTCAGGTTACTTCAGCATTCTCAATTTTACGATTGACACAACAATTGTGTGCTCAAATCCTGCAATATCTGTGTCATTGACATTCCAATGTAATTTAATCTCCCCGGACAAAGTCCGGAGGGAGATTTCTAGCTTTGCTTCTGGCCGGCCGGCCGGCCGTCCGTGCGTCCAAAATAAACAGGCTGATAACTCGAAGACTACTTGAGCTATTGATTTGCAAATTGAATATGTCTTGTTTGAGGAAAAAAGTACCTCAAAAAAATTTGTTTGTACTTTGGCCTACTTTTGAAGAACTTATAAGCGTTATGTAATAAACCTTGTTAACACTCTAAAAAAAAAAAAAAAAAAGTATTTGACCTATGGTCACCAAACTGCATATTTAGCTTCGTTGTACTACTCTCAATAGCTGATTAGATTTGGGTGTTCTTTGGCCTACTTTTGATGAAGTTACGATGTGTTTTTAAAAGCAAATTATTACGTAATTGTGTTTATCTGTCTCCTGGGAACAGTTTATGACTTATCATCACCAAACTTGACATTTGGTATGTCTATATCACTCTCCTCACGTGATTCGATATTGGTGTACTTTGGCCTACTTTTGATTTTTTGGGGAATATTCGAGTAAAACTATTGTTACCACTGCACTGGGATAAGTATTTCACCAATGGTCATTAAACTTTACAGTTAAGTTCACTATACTAGTCTCCACAGTTGAATTGACGCTGGTGTACTTTGGCCTACTTTTTTTTCTAAATAACTTGTGAGCGTTACGTAATGAACCTTGTTACCACTCAACAGGGAGACCTATGGTCACCAAACTTCATATCTAGCTTCGTTGTACCACTCTCCAGAGCTGATTAAATTTTGGTGTACTTTGGCCTACTTTTGATGAAATTACGATGTGTTTTAAAAACAAATTATTACGAATTTGTGTTTATCTGTCTCCTGGGAAGACTTTATTACCATCACCAAACTTGACATTTTGTATGACTATATCACTCTCCTCATGTGATTTGATATTTGAGTACTTTGGCCTACTTTTCAAAAATGGGCCTGATCGGGAAATGGCCTGATTGGGGAAGGGGAGATTTACAGCATTCCCGACGACTACTTGTTATATATTCACATAAAAAACCACCTCCTAAATTAACACATTTTCAACATAAGAAGCAAAAATTGTGAGTTTTTGTTTGTCATATTGTTAATATTTTTTTAAAATTCTTTTCCAGTCTGCAGAATACATTCCCATTCAGTTTGGTAACAACAGTAAGGCCCAGATGGCAGCGAAGACGGTATTTTCCTTGGCTCATAGACATGGCGATATACTGAGAGAAGGCTGGAAGAACATCCTTGACTGCATGCTATCCCTGTACAGGTATGTTGGTGCTGCTGAGAATACATTAGGAACTAGTTATCTCGAAGCTGTAGGGTTAACAGTGCTCAAGATAGCCAATATTCGAGCTCACTAATTAATATGTTCATAATGTGGTTGAAGGGATGTGAATCTAACCTCGAGCTAGCAGCTAATTGAGATACATGTGCATTAACCAATATCGAGATATGGAGGTTTGATTGTATTTTCTGATTATTAATGTAATAAAATTTAAACGTACAATGGAGTACATTGATGATGAGAACATTTTGCTACAACTTTTTCCAAAAGAATGAGGATGTAAAGAATCACCATACCCATGTATTGTTTTTGTAGTTTTGTACGCACAAATTCTTCTTGCATTTATCAACCTGGTCAATTCTATATACGTACGTCTACATACAGAATTCCAATATCGGAACGTTCTATACTTTTAGAGCAAAGATGCTGCCGGAGATTCTCATCACAGTGGAGGATTTCCTTGACCCAAGCGGCAGAATCTGTCTGATTCGCCGAGAAACACCAATAGTTAGGTGAGAACAGCATGACAAAAAACACTCATAAACTCAAGATAGCCATGAAAATTATCGGTCATATGACACTGCGTTTTTGAACTGACGAAAAAGGGCTGTAGTATAAAGTCATGTACCTGCGCCAGTATTCTTGCTTCCCGTCTCGGTGAGCATATGCGTTTATGTAGATGTATTGTGTTCTATACAATTGTCAGATGACAGGCCTGCAGTATTATGTTTAGAAGCGATAAGACTATTCATACAGAAAATTGCAAAAAGAAAATGGTTTGACTATTTCATAATTAAACAAGTGCGAATTTGAAAAAAAATTGGTGCGGCCATAGCTGGTGTGGCAGTACGCATCCTATGAGCTTGGATGACTTTACGACTCCCTTCCCCCTTCCAGGACCGACTTCGGGCGTGCTGTCTAGTTTCTACTCTTACTTCACACTGGCAGAGAGTTCGCCACAGCCTCGCGCGCCGAGCGCTGAGGAGCAGCGTGCCACCACGAAGGCACACCAGGTGATCGAGGAGTGCCACGTGGAGCAGATTGTCCAGGACTCCAAGTTCCTGCGGCAGGACTCACTGCAGGAGCTCATCAAGGTGGTTAAAAACAATTGTACAACATACAAACATCCAAGGTCCCACTCCAATCTAAAAAGGACCGCCCCCAAATTTGGATTTTACTAAAATCTGAACTAAATAAATTCCAATGTAAATACATTTGTCTCAACTACAGTATGGTTATTTTTAACAGTTATGTCTAGATGTTATTGCGAGAATATAGCGTTATAGTGGCCTCGGCAAAACTCATATTTCACATCTTTGATTTTAGGGTGTGTTATACTTATGTTGCAGGCCCTGATCCACTGTTCACGTGTGCCTGAGCACGGGTCGGGTGCAGAGGGGGGACTGCCGGGGGAGGAGGAGGGAGCCGTGTTCTTCTTCGAACTGCTCATCAAAGTCGTCCTGCAGAACAGGTACATAGCCTATTCTTATAATAAAATAGCATGACTAATTTTGTACTAAATCCATGAAAAAATCTAATCTCACTTGTCTGAATGTTATAAAGGATTATTAACTATCATTATAGGTCTGTCACCTGATAGCAGCATTTTTAGATAGCATTTTAGTTTGAAATTATTCATATTATTGATTTGATTTAAATCTTTTTCCTTCTTTTTTCAAAACATACATTCCTTTCAAAGTTTAGTCTGGGTTTGATATTTTTTTTCTTCCATGCAAGAAGTTAACATAATTTTTATAATTTCTAACTAATTGAAATTTTAAAATGGTATCTATTTTATTTCAAGAAAGATAATCATCAGTATCACAGTGACTATCACATGATATGCGTTCACAGTAACTGAATAACCAATTAAAGAGTGATTCCTGCTGCGGCTCCAAGAGGATTAAGAAATGTTTTTTTAAAGACTGAAAATTTAAAGATGCATTGTATTTTCTAAGGAAACACTTTACTAAAATCCTTTTTCTATTCTTTTTTTTTCTTTTTAAATAAATTTTTGACAATTTAAAGCTCTGGAGAAAGGTGAGAAGAATGACAAAAGTTTATTTTTGTTGAAAGTAGTGTTATGTTTGATTTCGGTTGACATGTTATGGTAATTTTGAAAACAAGAGTAAAAAATCTACTTTTTTAGAGACATTTTATTCTAGAGATACTAGTGATCATTTTTTAAGGAAATATCAGAGATTTGTGAGTTTCACAATACATACATGTAGATCCCCAAACCATTGGCTATGGAGAGGACCTTAAAGTGTCACTTTTTGAACTATTCAGCATCCAACCTCATATTGAATAATGATTCCTTCGTGTTAATCTTCATTAACGAGAAATGAAAATGATAGAAGCTTGATAAACATAATCCATCCTAAACCATTTGAATTTAGAATAAAAAAACATTAAAACAAATAAATGTACAACATTTGTAAATTGATGACTGTCTTAAGTAACATTCACTCCAGGTTATTAGCATCCTTGTCACATTATATCTTTCTCAACTCCCTAGGGAGCATACAGCACATGGCAACCGTAGGATAACCTGACTTTTCCTCTACCAGGGACCGTGTGTGTCCGTTCTGGCAGGCGGTGCGCGACCACATCTACAACATCTGTGTGAACGCTGACGAGCCATCATTCCATGTGGAGCGCGCAGTGGTGGGCCTGTTGCGCGTGGCCATCCGACTCCTACGCCGGGACGACATCTCCGGCCAGGTGCTTGCCGCGCTCCGCGTGCTGCTCATGATGAAACCCAAGGTTGCTCATGCTGTGTCACGACAGGTGAGTTGAGTGATTTCTTTTTTATGTAGTCTGGAAGCAATGGGCCTGAACCCTGTTTTGTTTGATACAGCTTTTTCCCTCTCATGATGTAACCCAAGGTCAGTTACAGAGTGTCATGGCAGGTGATTTGAGGCAATACGTACTAGTACTTTTGCTATGGCTGCTGGTTTTATGCGAAGTTGTCCAATAATACCTGTGGGTGCGGGCTTGAGTGCGGGATTCACATTAAAACGTGTGGGACTCTGGATAAGGGACTGTGTTGTTTCTTAGGCCCGTATAGTATTAGACATGCGTTAGTGCACTTCAGTACCAAGCATAGTATGGCGACTAGTGGCACTTCGACGTTACATGCTGAGCGGGCATAGGGCAAACAAACCAACTCATGTGGAGTTGGGCCCTTATTCTCTATCTGCGACCAGCTTCTGCCTTCCCCACGCGTATACGTCAGGGAGTGGCTTGCCTTTTGGTGCTCTATCCATCGATTCTTGAGGTAAATGAGTGGTGAGTGTTATTAGAATGCACCCATAGTCTCTTTCACTTGAGAAGATGGTTTCGAGCTGCATGCTACATGACACACTTGCCTGTGCTTGCCATCCTCAGGGAGTTCGTCTCCATTCCTGTGTCCCCTGGACTGGGTAGGAGCAGCCTGTGGGGCATGTGGGTTTGTGTTAACATGTGACTCGGGCATGCACACGTAGTAATAGGGACGAATTAAACACAATGAGTAGTCCAGGTTATCACTGGTTGCCTGAAAAGGAGTCAGTTACAGTTAGTTTTGGTGCCGTGACTAGGATACCCGGCTTCGGCCCAAAAAGATTCCCTTGACATGGATATGAACAAGCTTCTGAAAGGCTACGGGGACCATGAAGTGAACCTCCAGTCCGAAAACCAACTGCTGTCGATAGTGGAAAAGGTGTACCATAGGAGTTCACTCATAGTTAGCGCCTGCCGGAATTAATGGGAAGCCGGACGGTCCCTCATTCGTACCAGTCTGGAATTCCCACTCGGTATTGAAAAATAACACCAAGACACTCCGGTCTCCTAGTTAGTCGGAAATGAATTGACTGAGCACTCAAGTCAATTTCATATGTCAGCCACAGAAAACATTGGGGAAGAAGCAAGTATTGGGTTGGGGATTTTGCCACCCTGCAACCGAGGAACTTGGTGGCCAGCCACAGGAACATTCGATGTTGAGCAAGTCGAGCCAATACTGGGATAGAGAAATTGGCACTGTATTACCTTACCATATATCACTTGAGTAACCACCTTGCAAGTGATGTCTGAATCTGAAAGGCTCAGGCTTTTCAGCTTGTTTCAGGTCTCAAGTAAGATACTATATGGGCAGTATACTGAATGCAATGCTTTTCAGCACATCTCAGCCAGTTACAGTATTCTAAGTGTTAGTGAACGTAGCTCGAATTTGGTTCACTAAACTATAGTTTAGTGAACCAAAGTCACTTCTAGGAAACAGTGCAAGTGAAATTCACGTTGCTAGGGTCTCGTATAAGACTGGTAGGTATCACTTCAGTTTGCGACCATGCATAGTTTTGTGGTAAATCACATGTAGTCCTGGTTCCAAACATGTGAACCAGAAGACAGTTGTGACACTTATTAGTGGGCTGTGAGCGTGTAGTGGGTGAGTTTGCAACTTCTTTATGTTAGAGTTGATTTTGTGCGAGATATTTTTCTAATCCTACTTTCTTCCAAACTGAGACCTAGGGATCACTGCTCTTTCTTTTCAGCTGAACCCAACTCCAGATGTCTATTCCGCCGGGTGTGACTTATAGGAGCCGCTACCGACGGAGATGATGGACATCACATGAAAATCTCATGGATAGTGCATGGATATTTTGCGGGGTGAGTTTTCATTGCACAAGTTAGTCCCGTACAAGCGGACGACCTTGTAAAGTGAAAACTGGGTGAGAGTATGACAAAAATCCCTGTTAGTGATAGGTCATGTTGCGCAGCCCTCTTTAAGGGACTGCCAGTGTAGGTTGCCCTGTATAATTGTGCCAGTTAGGATTAGAACCTCCCACCTTGTCACACTTCAGTCAGAGGCCAGCTTCAGCACCTGCAAATTTGAATTGTCACTTATACTGCGGGTGTGGTTGTGGGTTTTAATCCTCAATATGTTTTGTATAGCGGGCTCTCTGCAGGCTTAAAATCATGAAGAGAACCAGCAAAGAAACTAGCATGTTCTACTTTTCTATCATCTTTTCCAGCTTTACAGATTGTAATCCCATACGCATCTCTTCTCTTAAAAAAGAGCAGTAGATGTATTTCATTATATTGATATTGCAAACAACTTTTTTCGTCTTTATAGTAATAGTTCATCTGGATGTTTTCAAACTGAATTACATTGCAATTCACTCAAGATCATACACACATGTTTCCTTTACAGAAACTCCCTGAGAAACATTCCTTGTTACTGGCATTGATTATGGGTGGAATTCATTCATGTAAATGTTAATAATTCCGTAATTGTGGCTAAAATGTGTGGTAAATGTATTTACTATATGTTAAAGCATAACTGTAAATATTTATAGAATATGCAGGCTTAAGTCTGGGCTTAGGCGAGTTTTGTGCAGGTTGTCCATTAACAGCGTGTTTTCTGTATCATGGTTTTGGATGCTTTTTTACCACTAGCGTCTGCCTTATGTGTTTTGTGATAGCAGTTAGCCTGCATGATTTCTGTAAAATGCTGTGAATCATAGTCTCGTTACATACAATGCTTTTTTGTTGGAAGGGCAAGTCATTTCCAAATAATGTATTTCTAAACCAATTTAAATATCATCCAGTATATCCAACTTTCATCCCGTTATCCTTATTCCAGATAGCATTTGATGTTCACAACCTGCTAAAGACGACCACAGCGAATATACAGTGAACGGTCTGAAAATGGTGTCTTAAATCCTCATGAAGAGACCATCATCAACCTCTCTAAAGATCACTTACTGCCAGCTCCCATGTCGTCTCATTAGAGATTACATATTGTATCTGTCTTAACTTTGTTCCAGATTGCGTTTGGCGTCCACGACCTACTGAAGACGAACGCGGCGAACATCCACTCGTCTTCTGACTGGTACACACTGTTCACCCTGCTGGAGGTGGTGGGCGCGGGCACCGACCCGCCGCCCATCATGCAAGTTCAGGTGTCAAACCTCACCGAGAGCATCGTCGATGCAGGTAACACACCTTTTGATATGAACTCACGTTATGCGTCAGCCAACTTGAATCCAAAGAGTTTATTTCCCATGTTGTCGTAACATTTGCAGAGATAGCAGATGATATGTGTGCATATTTATACACCAAATGGTGCTTTGCCATCATTAAGTGAAATACCCTATGCATTTAGACGTTTTTCCATATAAATAGGGTAAGAACCTTGTATGTCAAAAAGCCTGTGTGTGAAAAGGGTATACAGTGTTATTCATTATTTCATCCAGGTTTCACCTGGGTGAAATGATTGATGTTTACCCGTGTGGGCTGTGTGAGATTGTCTTTGGTCACTCCCACTGTTTGGTCAATCCCACTGAGGCTCTGTTATTATTGGTTGAGGCATCAAGGTCATGAAGATCAAATTTCTCTCCCTTTTTTCTAAGTCAATCTCAAATTGGATCATCAGGACTGGTTAGAGTCGCACCTCGAGGTTACTTTGCTTGGCCCTTATTGGACAATTTTGAATAGACGGCGATTTGATACTTTATACATATGCTATTTTTGAAAGCATTTCGAAGCTTACGAGAAGCTTTCTTTTGAAGGTGCAATAGCTTTTACAACTTTTTTAACCATTGGAAATTTCTGGCGAAAGTGTATCAGAAAGAGATGTCAATACAGTGATCCTTTTTGAATAGGTGTTATGCATAGGTGTCATTTGTAGTGTGAAATCTGGGAGTGTTGGATTAAAAGCATTACTTTGCTCTATGATAATAACTACTTTCTGTTTCAGGAGCCCAGAGCGACAGTGAGATTTGCAGTCACTCTAACCACACAGAAGCACCTGACCGAGGCTACACATCAGACAGTGAACTAGAGTCCAAATCACGGGCAGAAGACTTACAAAGCAGGTTTGTCCACTTTGTAACACTGGCATTTACAGTAGAGCCTATATTAAGACCACTCAGAGGCCTGGTCTAAGTGGTCTGAACGTAGAGATGATCTTTGTATGGAGGTGGATGTGAATGCTTGAGACCATGAGAAATGGTCTTATGAGAGAAGTGGTGTCTAGAAAGGGGTTCCTAATTGTAGGCTATACTGTACTTCTTAAGTCGATCAGTTGTTTTGTTTTGGACAAACATAATGTTTCAAACCAAGAGTTTTTAATAGTTTTATAGCACTATTAATATCACTGGGCTATTGATGGTAGACCAACACTATTTTTCAATTTTGTCATGGCATGTTGCAGTTGGCAGGTGGTGAACCGTGAGGACTTCCTCAACAACGGTCCCGCGGCTAGCCGCTCCGCCAGCAGCCACACACCGCAGTCATTGCAGTCACCGCAGTCACCGCAGTCACCCCCCGTCAACCAGTACACCATCTCATTGAGGTACTTTTCTACTCTATCCAAGCACAGTGCCACGGATAAGTACCTGTCCTCTCGTCCGAGACAGGTGTCTGTGTTGTCTGGACAATTAAATATTTTTAAAAACTTTATGACAAGTATTTCAGTCACCCCAGACATCAGTTTCAATTGCATTTACATGGAGTTAGTTGATTTTGACGTGTAAACAGTCTTGGGGATAAGTATGCTTTTTTTCCTATTTGTGACCCTGAAATCATAGTTTACTGATTCAAGGTAAATTTAGCCTGTTGGAGGATCGGGCCAGGTGGAACGCAATTGTCCTCTTAACCCTTAGTGGCTCAGTCTTCTTGAGATCTCATCATACCTATCAGGCATAGATATTAATTCTATAGAGGACTGGGAAGAAGTTGGCTATGCTAAAACAAATTTACTGGACCTTGCTCAGTGTGGGCACACAATGACAATGTGTATTACAACTATCCTCATATTAGTTTACACACAAATTGATGTTGTATTCTATTATATTATTATGTTGCTAACCCCCCTGTTGAATTCCAGTGACGAGTTAAAGTAATAGCCAGCCATTTACATAAAAGGCCACTAGATGACACTGTGCTAGCCCTTTCCACCTCCCCATCAAACAGCAGTTCAAACATGAAATGTTGGTCTACAAAGTCGCATCGGTCTATTCTAGTGACGAGCTGAAGTACCATGACAGCCGAGCGCTCCTCAAATGCTGCGAGACGCTCGCCTTCCTGGTGCGGGACCGTGCACACGTCACGCCCTACAACTTCGAGAGCTGCGTCCACTGTTTGCGTACTTTCATCGAGGCCGTCATTAACGGAGGTTAGCAGGACTTCATCGAAATGCATGTGGCTGTGGGTGTGGTTATTTAGTGCTTTGTTTTTGTATATTGGTAATAGTCTCTAACTTGTAAAATTTAGTCAATCAATCTAAAATTAATAATTTTGCAATTATACAGTTATACAAAGTAGGAGAAAATGGAGCGTCTGTCTTAAAGTAGGAGAAAATGGAGCATCTGTCTTAAAATAGATTAGTGTAAAGTTGTGTATAGTGTAGCCCTACAATAAAAGCACTGGTCTGATTTTCAATTAAATCTACTAAGTATGTAAACAAAGATCTGTGTCTATACATAGTTAACCTTCACACATGCTACATCCTCCCCAGGTAGCTGAGAAAGGAAATAGTGATAAATATGGCAATGACTTGCTATAGATTTGAAATTATTTGATCAAGCTATAGAAATGTAAATTATGTCTCTAAATAAATGAATTGTTCTAGTAAATAAATGTCTAAAACTGTACTCAATAAACTACATTTAAAATCAAAATATATTCAATCAAATGAGCAACATTAACATTTTCTCTCAGGCCCCGTGAGTCGAGCGCAGGCTCAAGCAATGCTCAATAGTCCCTCCAGCCCCAAAGACCACCGCCGTACGAGACGAAACCACAAACGGCCAGATTCTGGCGGAATGAACAAGTCTAAGTCGGTTCCTGCTGATCTGCGCGATGTGCAGGACGAGCAGGAGAAAGACAGCAAAAACGACGGATACCAGACCATGTCCATACAGGTGGAGATTTGTAGTAACAATTTCACACTTTCCAGTGTTGAAACATTAAAATGTGTAGCTGATTCTTGCTATTCGTTTAGACCAAGATCAAAAGTTTTAATTGCAACATTGAACTTGATGCAAAGAACAGTTGGGAGGAACTAAAACTTTGATATCTGAAGACAGTTTATGATGTGTTCTATTACATGGAAACATGATAGCTTGCTCAAGTTGTCTCTGAGTCTGGGATTTTAAATAAACGGGTAAAAATGTAGATGAACAAGATAAACAGGTTCAGCTGTGGAATGAAGTTTTTTTTCAATTGCTGTTATATGTTCTGAAATGATAGCGTGCTCAAATCATTCATCAATCCTATTCATGAAATTCATGTACAACAAAAGATTGATCCAACGATATTCATTGAACTCCAACTTGAATGGAGTAAATCACATAATTTCATATTAATGTTCGATTATGTGTAACATGAAAGGAAATTAAATCTATTCTTTTCATCTAGACATTTTCAAAAATGCTGACTGCACATGTCAGACATGATTGACGGCCGGCGCCCCCATCTGCGGCAAGCACTGGGTCGTAGACTCTCACAAGCTGGTGGGCCCCCTTGTCTCTGTTCTATCATGATCTGACATGCGCAGTCAGCATTTTTGAAAAAGTCTACAGATGTGGTCGAAACTGTCAAATAGTTAGTCATTTTTATGTGTTGTGAAAGGTGGAAAGAGTAGTTTTACATGATTACCAACATGATGAACTCATTCAAGGATATGAAGGGAAAATTGTTATTTACTTGACTATGTGTTATCCATGACTTTGACTTCAGACTTCAAGATAGCTAGGTATTATGAATAATATGAATAAAGATGAATAATATGAATTAGACGAAATGTGCATAAAAATGGCATTTCGTAAAGAGTAATAACCGGCAAAACGATGTGTACACGTTTGACGTATGTATTTCAATTGTCTTTGGCGTAAATCAATGAACGTTAAGTAGTATGGCAATACGCCAAAGTGTGGGATAGCAATATATTTATTTACCAGTAGGATATACTGGATGAGAGTGTGATAACCCTAGTAGTCTTTACCTGATGTGGGATAAATTAATTTCCGATCACTTTGCAGCTGTTGGACCTCATGCACACACTGCACACGCAAGCGGCCAAGATCTTCAGCGAGTGGGCCGCTGCCGAGGAGGAGGAGGGCACCCCAGTGGAGCCGTACCTGGAGGGGGTCGTCGAGGGGCCCGTGGACGCTGGTGCCTCCACGCTTTGGCTCAAGTGCTGGTGTCCACTGCTACAGGGTACGGCATGGCAGTTATATATACCTGTGTACAACCATCCAGTCACCAAGGAACATGTACATGAATTAGTATTTGATTCATTGGAATTTCAATAGACCATATTTTGCGATGGGTCTTCACACTGACTTGAATGCTGCTGGCCAGGATACATTTATGAAGATCCAATATAGTGGGTACCTGCCCCATAAGTGGAACTTGAAGGGAGTTTACAAATCATCGTTGTAAACATTTAGTTTCATATCGGCATATAACGTGCAATGAAGGTTGACTGACGTACAGCAATGACTGGCTGCGTCACATTTAACAATAATGCTCTTGACACGTCTGTGGTACGTTCAACGTTAAGAAAATGTGTGCTCATTTTTTGAGATGATGATTTGTAAGCAAGAGTGAATATACGCTGTTCCCGTTTTTTTCCGTGGGTTTGGCGTATCTAGACCATATTATTTGTTATTTAGAATGTGCACCAAGTCAAACATTAAATATAACAAAATGAGGGAATTTAAAAGAACTTTATATGTACTAACATTGTCGTTATTGTGTCTGATAAATTTGAATCAGTGCATCTTGATGGTGAGTTAAAAGCAGGCCGGCTGAGAACTAACCATATACAATGTATAAGGACAGTCCTTTTTTTATCTTATTTTTACAAGGCAATTCTGGAGCATGATAACCAATGGAAATACATGCAAAAGAATGATAAATATTTAAAAATACCATGAAATCCCTCAATAGCTGTACCTTGCACTCACTGCAATGCAACCTTATTCGAATCATACTCATCATTGAGTGCTAGGATTATTGTTAAGAAGAAGGCAACCTAAAACAAATGCTTTATAGGAAGATTCAGCTTTATACGTGTGGCCTATGACTAATACATCCTTCCTCAGGCAGGCTGATAGCAAACGTTCATGAAATAATATTTCATTGTTATGATTTCTTTCTCTGGGGTTCCTAGTTGTTGAATTTCTGGGTAGTCCAATTTTTTTTACATTTGGCTGGATATTTTTGGTCAAGTCACATGTTTTCATGATTTTCGTAAACATGGTAATAATGAACATACTGTTTTACTTGATTGCCCGAAAGCTGTCTGGAGGGCTGCAAACTTCTCAGACTATTTTTTCTGTGTATGTATCTCGCATTTGTGCTGTGATGAGCGTAAGGCGGCACATGGCCATGCCTTCATCTACTGTGTTTTCTTTCCAGGTATTGCACGTCTATGCTGTGACACGCGTAAAGAAGTGCGCGGCCAGGCCTTCACCTACCTCCAACGCGCATTGCTGGTCCACGACCTGCAGACCCTGTCCGCTGTCGAGTGGGAGAACTGCTTCAACAAGGTACGGGGGTGATGCAACACCATATAGATCATTTTAATGTGTCATTATTGTCTATAGTGGGAAAGAAAAGAACTGGGAGAAAACGTCCAATTCTGTGACCTGTGATCACCAGCTGTCAAATCCTAGCTTTCCACCCGTAAATATAGTTTCCTTTAATGTTTGGATCACTACTTGAGATATAGCTGGTTCCCTTCCTATATAGCCATACTAATTTGGGACATTGGGAGTACAGAAATCCACGAGAGGGGGTTGGTAGCCCTGTAGTCATATCCACATACAGGTAACAGCAGTCGAATATATAGTTATTGCGTGATAAAGCCAGTAATGTGTTTCTCCACAATGCAGGTGTTGTTCCCTCTCCTGCACAAGCTGCTGGACATGAAGAACCCGTCGAACAAGGTGGATCTAGAAGAGGCCCGGGTGCGCGGCTCCACGCTGCTCTGTAAGGTTAGTAACTACCCGGAAGTCTCCCTATCACTTTTTTCTGTACTAAACCTAACCATTTATAGCAATAGACAGGTTTTAACATATTCAGTTATTGATCAGCTATTAATTGTCCACAGTTATGATAGGCATACGCACAAGCTTTACTAGAGCCTCCACAAAAGCTTATTTCTTTGTTGTGTGTTCAGAAATTGTAATTGCAATTGTAAGTTATATCCTGAAGAGGACAGATGTCGAAACATTTAACAAATATATTGGATACTTCTTTTATTATTTTATCAAATCTTTTGGAAAATAAGCATATATTTGTATAGGAGGAGGCGGGCGGGGTACAGCCTGGGCATGAGCCGGGGGTTACTGAACATCATTATATTTTTGTAATAGAAAAGTACTTAAACGTGCCAATTTGTGTGTTGTAGGTGTACCTACAGCACCTGACGCCGCTCATCTCCCTGTCCACGTTCACGGCGCTGTGGCTCACCATCCTCGAGTTCATGGACAAGTACATGCGCGTTGACCAGACTGGGCTGCTGGTGAGTCAGGAAAGGGCTTAATTAATGGAGTTTTCAACACATTATGAAAATTGGATATGGTGAATAGGGTTGGAATGGGCAGTGTCATAATGCAAACAGGGGCATTCTGATGTCCAACTTTTCTACCTTTTCTACCTTACTTTAAGCACCTATTGATCAATTCCAATGTGATAGAACATAACTCTGGACAACCTAGATTGTAAATTTTTGAAAGGTTTTGGGTCAAACTGCATCGACTTGTTAATCATTACCCCCATTGTGAAAGTGTTCCAGAGTCGCTGAATAACATGCTGCTAATTATTTACTTACTCCGTTTACGTTTTAGCCTAATGCGTCCAATTAACCACTATAACCTTAGTTAAATTTTGAACATTTTTGAGACAAAGTCTTCGTTTCAAAATGCAGTGTGAGAGTGTCCCTGAGTCACTGAAGAACATGCTGCTGGTGATGCACACTGCGGGGATCCTGAGCGCTGGTGCCGACGCGGACAACTCGCAGCTGTGGCGCCTCACATGGGACCGCATAGACACTCTGCTACCGCACCTACGTGATGAACTCTTCAAGCCGCACGAACAAGGTATTCAAGATGAAAATAAATACTTGCCACGCAGCTTGAACACTGTATGGTGGACACCAGTCCATGCAAGTCACCTCCCATTTAAGGACACCTGTCCTATACAGACACTTGTCACTTCTCCCAAAGGTGTGCACAAACAGCAAGTTCCACTGGATAGTGGATGGGACACATGTCTATGTAGATACCTCTGTATAGTGGGCACTTGTCTTCCTAGTGTGAAGACCTGTCCAATGGAAACTATACATATGGACACCTGTCTATGTGGACACCTTCATGAATTGAAGACCTGTACATTTGGACACCTCCATACAGTGGACCCTGTCTGTTGACACTGTTTCTTTCATAACTTATCTAGAATTGACAATGGGTACTTTTTGCTTACCTTGATGTTGTCCATATAAGGTTCCGCTGTGTTAACAAGTAGAAACCACAATCATGTTTTCTTAGGTGCCGAGTCTTGTGATATAGTGATAATATTCACCTGCATGTGACGGAATGTATCTTTGCCATTTTATTGAAAAAGCAACATCAGACCCCGATTAACTGAAACTAACTCAACACTAGAATGTTATGTATTGGCATGTTGTAAATAAAAGAAATGATCGGTTGTATAAACGTACTAATTGTTTAAAGTAGATTCTATTACAGAGGGAAATCAAGTCATCATCTGTCTTATCTGTGTACGTGAATTTGTACATGTAACATGTTCTTTTGCGGTGATACTCTTGCACTAGTATTAACTTGTAAAAGTGTAACAGGATTGAATAGTAACATTCTCAATGGCATTCATTAATACTGGTTGTAGCAGGACACAAAGTAATTAATGTGCAGATAGTAAGTTCATGGAGTAACATTTTCTAGCATGACTAAAAAGTGGTACTGAATATTAGAATTAAAATTATAGGAATGATTGCATCCTCAAAATAGTGCATCATGCACTATTTTTTTGTCGATCTACATTGTAATTTTTATTATTCTGATTGGTTTACATAATAGCGAACACTTACCGTATACGACCATCGTTTAGCTGATGTTTGGCGTAATTTGGGCGTGGGCAGATACATGAGTAGGCGCTATGATGTAGGTTTGTGCATCCGCCCATCCTTAAACCATACCATTCACTGTATAGAGCACCAATCGCAAAAACCGGTCATACTCACAATCGTAGGACGTGAAATTTATTACCTCTACAACGGGGAGATCACGACTTCACGTCATACATAACATAAAATTCACGGATACTGTGTATGGTGTAACAGTGCGATTGGGGGGAGGGGAAGGGGGGGAGAGTGTGAGAGTGGGGATACTCTTGTGAGTGGGGTTTAGGGGATTTTCCCCCCCAAAAATTGAAAATGTGATGCATTTTTTCTGCAACCTAGTATATAATTTACAGCAAAATTGAGTACGAGAAGACTTAGAATAGATCCTTAAACTCACCAAATGCATATGGCAATAATATATGGGCTGGGTCGGATATTTATACAGGCTGTGTAACTAAGACACAGATTTGTGGTTTGTTGAAACCAAGTTACTTACACTTTTATGTACATTTTTACCCTCCATTGACCATTCTAAACATAGGACAGTGTTATAAAATAGTCTTATTTAAATATAAGTTACAAATAAAACATTTTTTTAGTTATGATACAAAATGTTACTACATGAACTTGCTCTCAGCACATTATGATCTAATATTATTGAAAAATTCCTCATTTTCGATAAAAAAATCTGCAATTTAAAACCAAAGCAAAATGTAACTAGTTTTTTATCAGCAAGCCTCATATTAACTTGTAATCAAATTTATCATTAATTAATGCCATTGTAAAACTATTAGTGGTGAACATACTTTGATAATGAACAATAAAATAATGAAATCTTTGTCAAATTGTTTCTTTGTAAAATATTTAAAACTTGTGAAACACATGCATGCAAATATGTGTTCATTAGCGAATCCGTGTTCATCACTTTACTAGTTTCTGTGAATAGAGGCTGTCCTGTCTTTAAAACATAAAACATACAAAATTGACAAATTAGAAAAAATCGGTGCAGTCTCATGTCACATTTTGGCCTCAACGAATCCAATTTCATTTCTTAATGAAATACAGTAGAATTTTCAATTAAGAATGATGGTCATAATAGAGGTGCTTCTGTACATTTAAACTACCAGCCTCTAATAGTGTGTTCCTGCATGACCTGTAGCCCCATGTGCATTTGACAGTTTCAGCAGAGCCCAAGCGGCCAGCCATGGAGAGAGACGCAATCCCCCCTGCGGAGGAGCCCCCGAAAGAGAAGCCAGATGCCCCTCACTCCCCCCAGTCCCCTCCCTCCCCTCCCCCCACGCAACAAAACCCCAGCGCAGGTAAGCAGACCGTCCGACACCTGTAACGCTCACCATAATCCAGATCCAGAGTTTTTTGTTTAGGATTCCAGATGATAACAATATATTTAAATGTAAATATCACATCTGGTAGTAGTAGTAGTATATGAATAATCATGATGCATGGCGTCTACATCTGAGCCAAAACATCCTTTCTGATTCCTACTTATGGAGACAAAGACATTAGATACGATTTGATTGATTGATTGATTAATTGATTCGGCAAAACTAATAAAAATTCTTTGCAATCCTAATCATTTGTTTGTGTGGTTTTGAGAATAAAATGCCCCCTACTTAGCCTCGACAGTTTCAACTTCTGGATCTGGAAGTGTGCATTATTGCGTGAACTATTCGTCTTGCAGTTTTGTTTCTTACAATCTGCTTGCAGGGCATGAGTTCTTTTAGTTTGTATATTGTTTTACTCAGGTATCGTTCTCTTTAAACACTTGATTTTTTCCTTATTTTCTCACTGCATATACCTCAATTAGCAAATTTTGTTTTTAAGAATCAAATACTATTATATTTTGTCACATTTTTGTCACATTTAGTTTCAGACAGTCATTATTATGTATATTGGGTTAATTTTTGTTTACATCTAGAAAAAAATTGTGTAAATATAAAAAAATAATACACATTCTCGACAAGTTCTCAAAGCTCACAAAAAAAATTAAAGAAAACCTATTTTGATAAAATCTATACCTCTAAAACCTCAATCACATCAAACCATTGAAATAAAAAATCTAAACCCGTGCTTTGCTTTTCTTCTCTCCTCGACAGATCACTCCCCAACTGGCTCGCCTCGCTACCCCGCCGCCGGAAGCCCTAGCCACCAGCCCCCCACCAACATCTCCGCCTCCCCACCCACCCACCCCCCTGCCTCCACCAGTCCACGGGGGGACGAGGGCCGCTGTGTCACATCTCCCCCGCGGGCCTCCAGCCCTGACTCTGGCATCAGTTCTGTGCGCCCTGAGTCTCCGAGCCTGGTGGCACCGGCGCCCGCGTCTGTGGCATCAGGTGCCTACATTCTGCACCCGCCATTGCCGGCAGATGCAGCGGCACACGCAAAACCGCCAGCTACTCTGCCGATAGTGCTCAACCCTGAGCTGATGCAGGGCACAACTATACCGTTCATCTCACCCCAGGTTATTGATTGTATTCATAGAATTACGTATATATATAAATACTGAGAATTTGACATACTTTTATACTTATAGTCGTATACTGAACATGATTTGCACATATTAGTTTTTACAGCATTTATTTACCATGTTAATCACATCACACTGAATTTAAAAAATAGGTTCACAAATGGCCCCAGAAAACGTTTAACTCAGAACTATGATTCGTACATTTTTTTAAACAATTATATGCTATTATTTTGCGTGTGTAAGTATTCTACTATTACAGTGACTGGG
>CM032669.1:41341350-41365965 GCA_019095985.1 Streblospio benedicti
AAAGCTATGTGGGCATGGCCCGGGAGCAACCCAAGTAAAAGAAACTAGACGCATTGTCTGTCGATTCAAACGTCTTCTGTTTCATTACATGTATTTAAATTCTGTTAGTAAAATTCAGGTTTAATAGGTATGTATCAACACCAGGCGTGTACAATTAGATTGCAAATATTGAGCACAAGTCAAAAACTAATAAATGAGTTCACAAATCAACTGTAAACATTCCCATGACTCCATACAAAGTACTTTGTCATCGTTACGTCGCCATTGAGCAGCTTTGAGAAGTCTGCAGGTTTGATGCAGAAGGATGACGGACTTTACCCATGATGACAGAAACCCCCAATATTGCAAGCCACGAAGTAGTCTATAGCACATGCCTTAGTATGCAATGTAATGCGCACACAAGGTGTTTTTGAAGACTCACCCTGAGGGTGAGCAGCTTGGAGATATCTGGACCATGTCTGGACCATGGCAGGGGCTAGTTTTAACCTAGTGTTCTTGGTCTTGACCATGTCGGGACCTTGTCTCCATTCCCTTTTAGGTCAAGGCTCGGTCACAACTTGTTATGGATCCCCATTCCACTATTGTAACCAGCATCAACACCAATTTTGTGAAGAGTAAATACCTTACAGTGGAACTAGCTTTTATACATGATCATATATCCTTAGTGAGTAGTGAGAAATGTTCCACATAAGGCAGTTTCCACTGCAATAGCAGAGTAAAGCTCAAAGGAACAAATAACAAATGGTATAAACTACCGGAGATGAGATGCTTCACATGTTAATTAAATATATAATCAGATTTTTAAAATAGTCATTGTTATCATCAGTTTATAAATGATAGAACCAACATCTTTTTTATTCACATTTTAATTAAGTATTTTCGACCTTACGGTCACCTTCAGAATATAGTGCAAAATGGATAAACTTAAATTACAAAGCAGTACTGTTTTCAATATTACATATATATAATACAGAACATAAATCAAAACATAACAACACAAGGATTAAGGATTAAAAGATCGGCAGGTGCTGACAACATCTAAATCTTGATGGTCAAGGCCCTGCTCTTGTATTCCTCCTTGATGTTGATCATGGCTTTTATTTCCTCAATGTACAGCGTCAGTAGATGTGCCTCCCCCCATTAGGAATAGCAGTGGGTAAATACAGCAATAAGAAAAGACTTATATTGGACCTGTCCTCCCCGCAAAATAGTAATGAGAATGCACGTATAAACTCTTTAATAGATAAACACTCGTTAATCCCTCCTGTCTGATCGGTGACAGACAGTCAGGTTTTCAAGAATCTTTGTCACGCACTCTCTCACATGATACGAAGATGACTGTTTTAAAGACACCGGAAAAGTTGTTCTGATAAACGTGGAGTTCATTTTAATCAGATTTATAATGTCACAACAAATTGCATTATGCGTTTGTAATCATCATACGTGTTTCAAATAACCTGTAAATAAAGCTAAACTGTTCCTATGAAATCTATAAATCACAGGAGAGCAAAACACAATAAGCTGTAGCTTTAAATACCCCCCTTAATAAGAAAACCTGCTGTATAACAATAATGGTCAGGGTCTGTATAGCAGACAGCAGGCAGCATCTAAATTGGAGTATAGCATTTTGAAGGATCATATCAGTCAGCCCTTCACGTCCTTGTAAGTTGCACCATACCGCTGATCCACTGTATATGACCTGATAACAAATCCATTGATTATTATAGCACAAGTGCCGCGACCAGTCTCGCTGCCAAAAAGGAATTGAGCAGCACCATCACCATAGCCAGGACCGCTCCAACGACGTGCGGAGGGTCATCTGGTGGCCAGAAGCGGAAGATGAGGCAGTACCGGTGGGCTTAGTTAAGACCCCCCTGGGAAAGCGGACGTGTGCGGCAGGACCGCCACCGGAAGTAGACGAACTTTGTTGATTGCAGACCACAACAAGGAACCGGCGCGTGTGACGAAGTACAAGGCTGACAGTGTCACCTTCAAGTTGGAGCACGGCGCAGCTGTCGAAGGTTCATCACATGATGACAGTGCGTGTTTGTAAACAAGAAAGGAGGCCTGGTGTGAACACCATGCCTAAGTATGTAGCCTGGTATGCAGACAACGTGCGAGAGCTCGCGGTCTCCATACGTAGTGTCGGTCCCGGCTGCATACGACTGATCAACAAGGAGAGATGATCAGCGACCCCCGGAAGTTTGAGAAGGAAGGGCACTGAAGAGTGCTTCTGAGGAGATGTTGAACGCAGCAGCGACCGTGAAGCCGTGGTGTCACGCCATCGGTCAGGAGCAGCGAGTTAGGCGTGCCCTACCACCCCTGCCAGGAGCCAACGCGGTGATGACAGCGACTGCAGCAGCGACAACCACAGAAGCGGTGGCAACTGTGTCCAGCGGACCGGTGACTTTGAGTATCCCCGGACCCGCGTTCACACCAGCCAGGATCCGTGAGTCCAATCCTGGGCTCACCTCAGCAGCAGACGAGACCGTCGACGAGGCGACTTCAGAGTGCTTCCTAGATGACTCTCAATCCAGTCTCAGCAGGACGACAGCTCCAGCGCTCGCCAGTTCCAGAAGTGACTCCTGAAGCAGGCGACGCTCGTCCCGCAGCAAAGGGCTTCCTCCGCAAGGAGGCAGTACCAGCAAGAAGGGCCAGTCGTGGAGTGCGCTCCGCAAGGGCGATCCTGGAAGATGGATCGTCAAGGTCTCCAGCTGCAGGCGAGCCCTGACGAGGTCCCTCGCGTAGTTGGAGTGGAGAGCGGTCAGCTGGACAAGTCGATCGCACCCCTGTGACGTCGGACGCGACGCCACGCAGCAGGTCATATTGCTCTCACGAAACCGCGTGTTGTTGCCAGTGCAAGGTTCTCATGGTAGCCCCGGACTTATCAGTCCAAGAGTAATACGAAGACAGTGGCCATTTCTATTGCATTCAAATTCGGCTCTACATGGCCACTCTGTACTCGTAGATTGCGATTAGCCCCCAGATTTCCTTTGTTTGCCCTTGTATGTGTGTGAGAGAGTTGGCACAGGCTGAATGTTGTGTGTGAATGTGTGCCCCACCGGGTCCCCATGGCAGAAAGACCATAGCGCTGAGGGGCTGGCGCGACAAGTTCGCTGTGTGAGTGTGAAAAGTGCTGAAGCAAGCAGCCATCACGCAGAGCGACCATCATGACAGAAGTGAGCTACACGCACGTCACTAGTGTGGATGTAGTTGGACTTTGGGGAGGGCGGTGGGGTGTTTGCATGTTTTTGTTTGTATCTTTCAAGCTTACCTGGTGAGGCGCAACTTCCAGGGAGACGATTTCTTCTCTCAGGGCAGGAAGGGTGGAGCGTCCGCTGGCAGACTTACCTTTGCGTAGCAGTCGCGCCGCCTGTCGCTGACGCCCGGGCGCTGCCTGTCGCGCACTCCGTGAAGTAGGAACCCGCTGACGACCAGGAGCCACCTGTGCTTAGGATACTCGAGGATATGGGTTGGGGAGTTTCCCATGCGAGTGTCTCACTTAAAAAAGCAGAGTGTTCCATCCTCATGGAATCTGGGGAGTGTAACAAAAGTTGTTAGGGCCTCCAGTGCGCAGGTTCATTGCAGCATGACCGCAGAGTATAAATTCCCCTATAGTATAAGTTGCACTGGACTAGGTTAATATCCCAGTTACACACACCTTGATAGGCTTTGTTGTTCTCCTTTACTATGGCCACTGTAGGATTAGGGACCAGTACTCTTTTGTACTGTGAGGAGCCGATTAGCGGCAGTTCACTCGTAGACGCTGGTACAGCAGCATGTAGGGCTGGCAACCTGCTCCCTGGAATATGGGAGTAGGCCCTCTTTACTTGTTACTTACCGAGGCTGGCCGATGGCCTTCCTCCCTCACCGTCGTGGACTTGGTCTACCGTGGTTGTGCGTAGGGGACGCCCGTAGCACAGCTTGTCAGCACCGGTGCGAAGTCCTCCCCGTATGGAGGCCTCTCGTGAAACCCGGGTAATACACCCCACTACCTATGGACAGACGTCAGTCCTGGTACGTGGTGCACGTGTAGTCTTAGGAAACACAACGAGGAGTAGTCTAGCTGAGGAACGTCTGCAGCGCAGCCAGGGCCCCGCCTGAATATGGGGGTGAGCCCTGGGTGAGTGTCACCGCTACGGCGGGTTGGCACACATGTTCCTGTTGATCCAGTAGCAGATTGGTTCCGGATGTTCCAGACGTTCCAGCTACTTTGTTTACAGTACACATATAAACAATAAACTCACGGATTGTGTGCATGGCCGAACAGTGCGATTGATGCTCTAGAACTAGATCTAATGATGTAAAATAGCACTAACATTTCATTACACCATACTTATCACAATTGCTATAAAACTGTAGCCGTTCTATGATCATATGCGTTTTATATTCACATTTCAAACACATTTTCATTTGATTTTGTAACTATTAAAAGTTCGTAAGTTACATTTAATGTCACAAAAAGCAATAGTCGCACGTAATGGGTGTTGTGACTTACATCACTTTTACTGTCACAGTTTTGATTCTTTGGTCTTCACGATCAGTAGAAAAAGTTAGTTTGACGTGCCATGCCCAATCATGGCTTTCGTAGGCTTTCGTACTTGAGAAACATGTTTCAAACTTTTGAAAGTCACCACGGCCTGTGACGAGACAATACACTAATGAACAATTGGTTATACATGTAATACAAAGACTTAGTCCTACTTATGATGCCTCGAATAAAGCCTAAAATAAGCTAAGCCTCAGACACCAATGTCAGTTAATTTTAGTTTATATTAGGGTGATTCTAGGCTGCTATAGAAGAACCATTTACTACTTTGTCACACAACAGTTTTTAGCTTTACAACTTTACAACTACCAATGAAGTTTAAAATCACTGCAGTCTCATTTCAATCTTTATTGCTCACGTTTTACACATGAATATATGAAACATATTTGACTTTTTATTATGGTCATTTATGGAACAGGACCTGACCAAACTTTCAATATCCCACTACAGTCACAAGTCATTGCTGGAGACAATCCTGTGAGTGGTACGGAGAACCCTCGCCTTTATAAGTGACACTATTTAGGATAGTATATTAATAGGCCGCTAACGCGATCAATGGTTTTTGCCGCAACGGTCACGTGACACGCAAGGGTATTTAGTACATTTTAAATGATTAGAAATTTGCATTTTAAAAATAAAATAGCTATGAATGAGAAGCCAATCAATATACTATGATCTACAACACATGAGACCATTTTTTGGCGCAGACATCCCAGAAAAAAACAGGAACATTTACAAACCATTTGTGTTTTGCCACTTATATATCTAAAGCGGATTGTGTGGTAATCACATTCACTTAAATGGATTGGACATTTAACACATCTTTTGCATACCTATCAGAAAATTGTCAGTCGAGCATAAATAAATACCACCATTATGTTAAGAATATGTCAATATTGTGGCACACTTTTGTAATAATCTATATAGAGACATTATATATATACATATAGTTCAAACTTTTTCTAGCTTTGATAATATAAGAATTGCGAACCTTTCTTATATGAATCTTAATTTCCAAGTGACATGCACACTTCTTGTCTCGTCATCAGTGAGGTAGCAAAAGTATACACACAGTAAGCACGTGCATACCTTTTTGAAAAGCCACCATAATTTGTTTGGGACCTACCTTTTTCTGGTATTAAGTAATTGTTTTTAAATTGGAAAAAGTCACTCCAATCGTCCATTGCCAATAAAAGGTGTGCCGTGTCAAACAATTAAAGCTAATTACTCTCATTGTGTAACCCAAGTACAAGCCTCAGAGGTGCAAGTATCTAACAATTTGACAGTTAAGGCTGACCTTATCGATAATTAGCTCAGTCAGGTCAGTAGATTGCTTTGAAGTGGGTTTGAAGATCGTCTAAACCAAGCTTTTGACCAGTCTCTGTGAAAGTCAGCTGTAAGTTACGGGTTACTATGCTGCTACTTAGAATGTTGTTGTCACACTTAAAGTTTTAATTAGTAATTATCTTAACTAAAGAATTTGAAGTTGTTCTATGTGTTAACCAATGTCTTGACAACAATTACATGTAAGTAACATGTAAGTAAATCTGAGAGGTATTTTAGTACACTGGGTAAACTAAAAACCTATCTTAAGAACACTGTAAATGATGACGGACTGTCCAATTTAGCTGTGTTAAAATTATGTACACCCTGGGGTATGATGCGTGTCCATAAAAGGTCTACAGTTTTTCTCTTCAGATCATGTTAGGGGACCATCTAGCTCTTCATTTAAGCGAGGGTAGACATGTGCCATCCCGGTCATTTTTGAGAAATTCAAGATGGTCGCCTATATTTCATGGAAATTTGGAAAGCCTACAAGACCTCATAATTTTCTTATTATTTCACTCAAGTACATGATTTCGGGTTCTAACTTCATATTTTCATGGACAAGGAAGACCATGGTACTACCTAAACTCAAAAAATAGTTTTGATTTTTGAGATATTACAAGATGGCCGCCAAAATATAACCAAAAATTGTCAAAAATGGGTCACGGAGGAGAAATTGTTTCCTGTAATCCTCACATTTATGACCGGTTTGGTAATTTTATTCTATTTTCCTATAAAGCATACTGTTTTCTATTGGCAAAATCAAGGTTGCAGTATCCCAACAATAAAGGAAAATCTAAGATGACAAAATCATAAAAACGTGTGTTTCTCGTTTATTATTCCATTTAGATGCATGATTTTGGCACCAAAGAGTAAGCTTTCTTGGTCCCACATGCCAAATATGTAGTTACAAATTACATAGCACCTTTAGCTTTTGATAAAATTCAAGACGGCCGCCAAAATGATGGCAAATTTGGTAATAAATGTACAGATGAGCTGTTCCATACTTAAATACCAACTTAAAATGGTCCAAGGGTGTGTAGTTCATATTTCTAGGGGATTAATAGACTAATATTGAATATTGTAACTAAAAGATAATAGATAGCAGTAATAGGCCAACTCTATAGCGCTCAAACACAGTAGTCAATATGTCTACCTTCATTTTTCACTGTACCTCACTGTAACCCCACTGTAACCTCTCATGACAATGACGATGCCAACACAAAACTCTTGTCATTGTTTCAAATAATCACAAACAAATGCTAGAGTAAAAACACTGTTGCATATAATGAACACTGAAGCCATACATCAAACATGCAGAAGTATAACACTTGTACCTAGTTTCAATCATCTTGGACTGTGCATTAGATATAATGAACTTGTAAAATAAGCTTGGGAGAGGGCAGGGGGCCCGCCCCCCTTAGAATTTCAAAACATGAGGTTCCAGTGAGAAGAAATCTAACTTGATATGTTTCCACGACACACGTATGCAATTGCATTGTTACTTACAATTTAGTTTTTGTTTGTGTTGCCCTTCTAGAAATTCTGGGGCGCCTATGCAATACAATTACATTTGTTTCTGAAAGATTCACAGCTAGCTGGAGCTTTCGATAATTTGATAAGAAGGAAAATACAGTATCGGGTATTGGAGTCTCATGACACTGTTTCGTGGTTTAAATGTTGTTTACTCAGTTTTGACTGGTTGGGAATACGACAGATCATCTGGAAAAATAAGTGGCCAAGAAAGACAGATTGTTGTCTAAAGAGACATTAAATGAGTTTATCAGTAAGTCAGATTCAAGCTTGAGAATAGCAGGCTATAAAGCACAGCTGACAGCATTATTGTTTATTGGATGTTTGTTGTTAAAATGGTGAACATAATTGGAAAGTTGTTGTTCTAGCACATAGAGTGGGCAATTGGCAATTACATTTCAAATCAAACCAATCTATATGATGTTACTTCACAACTACTGACAGGACCAACTACAGGAATGAACATATTTTATAAAATTATTTTTTATATAAACATGTCTTTGACAGCCAAATAAAATTTGTCCTAAAGCCCTCAATGAATTACTCATTTTAATATGGGCAACATACAAAATAATAAATATTTGTCCATAATATATTCCAACAGCACACCAATAATCTTTATATTAAAATCACATTTTGGGATAAAAATCTCTTACTTCTGTGACACACAACGGGAAATACAGGCGTGTGTTTACATAATCACACGCTAACAGGTTCCCGCACGTGCGTTTGTTTTGATCACACAAATTCCATAAGATGTAACAGAGTTGGATATCCTATCAATATAGTATCCTTGGCCATATAGCTGAGACCCTGCCAAGGAGGATGGAACCAATTATGGCATGATTTGCAGGAGAAGTACAGAGAACCAGCCTCTAGCATCTAACTAGTGCAGAAGGGATCGTCGCTCGAACATTTTTGGCCACGGCTGTCTTCTGAATAGAGCAAACTAATTACCAGAGTATGAACCAAACAACACCAGATCTAAAATCATACAACAGCTATTCATGTTTACATTGGTGTAAACTTGCTATCTAAGTTATTAACACTCGGAATGCTCAGACACAATGGCCTGCGGACCATGATTTAATGGATATATGATATCAATAGTGGATATGTAGATAGTACATGACAGTCTATTCTGGGCCATTAGCTAGTCAAATCGGGTACCAGAATGGAATCCCGGCTCATAACTAATTTGTGTCAGTGAACTGCATATCCAAATAAATTGAGTATTGTTGGGAAGATATTTCTCATTCTTTATCACTATCAAAACACGACCTACACATGATATGTTAAAATATACAGACCATTTATCTTGAAAAATGACTGCAATTACCACCATCTTTGACTTTTTGACCGGATGCGTATGTATGACGCTCAGGCGTGAACGGCCAGCCAAATTGTCTTATGATTAACTGGGACATGTATCCCTATAACTTTCAAACGGCTCGACCAAATGTCTTGAAATTGTGTAGAATTACTCCACATATACAGTGCTCTGGCATCCTTAAATCTAGTAATTTAATAATCACTGGATCTTTTATAATTAACATCTTAATTAAGTATGCAAATACACCATGACGTCACAAGCTCCGCCCCTTTGTTTACATGTCTGCACGGTGCCGTCTAAAAAGTTCACATGCACCTGCGGGCACGCTGGTTCTTGAAATGGCTGATTTACTACGGGAAATCATAAATGACGGCCAATTTGGAAGAAACCACAGGAGTCTTAACTCTGTATTTTCAATATGTTTGAGATGAGAGGATTACTAAAGATCCACCTTAAATAGACGACCTGTCATACTACTGCAACAGAAATATTCAAGCACAAACTTTGCTTGGGTTGCTGTGATGAACATCCAGGGATTTCGGAGAATAATTACACAATCGTTTGGTAATTATGAAATATTATCTCCCATGCATTTTGTGGATATTTATGTGTTTTACAATACATACATACAATGAAGATTACACTTAAGATACACTCCTGCAGTGTCCAAAGTGAAATAATGTATATATCTTGTTACTACGAGCCAAAGTGACCACATGCGAGACAATTTGCAAAAGACACCTAAAGATAGACACCGGATCTGGACGAGTTGTTTGTTCAGGTACATGGGAATAGCTAAAAACATGAAAAAAAATACTTTGTGTATGCAATCTTTAGCACAAAATATGGATGATGTATGGTCTACTATATTTCTCTCTTGAATAAGTTGTGAAAAGGGTTAGAAGTTGTGATACGAATGATTTTTAAAATGACCCTCGATTTTTGTCAAAACAACAAGGCCAGTATTGCGTGCATGCCGGAGTGACAGAAAAATGGACAAACAAAAGTCATGTTTAGGGATGATAAAATAAATGCCTATTGTTCGGTCGAACTGCACCCATCCAATATACGTATCGGAAGAAGATTTCAACAAGGATTCCATTGGTGTATACCATCTGTTTCTAGCTTTAAAATTAGTCGTGTTATTTAACAAAACTGATCATCATCTTCAAAGTGTTTTGCCGGTAGCAGCCATGACAAATGCGCGCATGTTAATTGTAATTTTTTAATGAGCAATAGGTCATGAGTTCAAATGTGACGTCATGGTGTCTATTTTCATATCTAAACGGCTTACTAATTAATCTAATTATATAAAAACTGATTTTTATGTTTTAAAAAAACAAAGTGTTTGGTGATGATTGGTTGATTTATTCACGTCTACTATATGTTTGGCCAAAGTTTTTATGGAAAATAAATCAAACCATCCTTACCCCCAAGCAAAACCCGCCCAAACGTTAATGTTACATTTCAAAGGCAAATCAGATAAGTCCAAAATCGGGACTAACTATCAAATTTTTGCTTCTTAAAATTTGGTTGAGACAATCACTCATTATTAACTGTTTTTTATTTTTTTATTTTAGTAGAACTTGTAGACAAAATGGCTAACTAACGGTATTCGAGCAATAGCCAATTACACTAATAATGGTGAAGTTTTCTCTGCAATGGGGACGTGGGGATGACTGGAATGCAGATGGACGCACAAAGAATGTGGAAGACGTTTGGACAATGTTATTTATTTGTTTATACTCTCTAAACAGCCAATTTTACAAAGTATCACACATGCCCTTGATGTTCATGGATTTTAATAAATGTTCACTAGCTATTGATGGAATCGCACTAGTCAGCCATGTTGCCTTAAAATAAAAACACTAAAGAATGAGTTATGAGGCGACCAAATGTGATTTTAAGAAGGAAATAATTTGATAGTTCTCTGAGATAGTTCTCTCATTTGGCTTTGAAATGTAACATTAATGTATTTAGCCTGTCATGTACTATCTACATATCTTATATTGATATTATATTGATAAATTGTTGCATAATCGTCAGTCTGAAGAACTTAATTGTCACAGAACAATAGATCCATCAATGTGTGTCAAATATATAGATGAGGCACAGATATCCACTAAATCATCGACCGCAAAGGCTATTGTGTCTGCGCATTCCAATTGTTGATAACTTAGACAGCAAGTTTACATGGATAGTTGTTTAATATTTGATTTAGATCTGTGTGGTTTGGTTCATATACACAAAAGCATTGGTCTAGTCTCAGTGTAATCTGAAGTCTGAAGTTCATGATGATCTTTGAACAAGTTTGGTAACAAAATAAATGTTAAATGTAAATGTCGAAGTTTATATTCTCATTTCCAGGAGTAGTGCTCAGTCAATTCATTTACACCCGGGCATTGGTGGATTTTGTAATTGCTTCCATTTCTACATTGTCCATGAAATTATGATATTACCCCAACAAATTTCTTCATGTCACTGTATACAAACGCAGAGCTGGTCTGGCCATGACGTCACTGACAGGGATGTTCTTTATATGCATCAACGGCAACTTTTAAAGCTACACAATTGATTACGAGGTTCGTTTGTTATACCCATAATGTATACAATGAATAGTATTGGTATTTGATTCTGGATATTAAAGACCGTCTCGTGCAATCTATTGAAGTGAAAAAAAAAACAGAATTATGTAACAGTATAACAGAATTATTATTTATGCAGGATGCCTTCACTGCGGAGGCATTTAAAGTCCGATTATCAGTAGGAAAAAGTGTCCACATAACACAGGTGTCCTTAAAATCAGAGATTGCCATCACTTTACAAACGACAGCTGCCCTTAAATAGGAGGTGTCCACATAAATAGGTACCACCCTGGTTTTATCATCTAAGTGTGAATAGCTTGAAGCTGCTGCAATTCCTCCTTGTTCTCTATCTCCCTGAGCTCTGACGGCCCCCAGTCCTCAGCCGGCTGACACAGGAACTTCAGTCTCTGTAGACAAAAAGAGAAAGATGGTACAGTAGAACCTTCCTATACAGACAACCCGGAGGGCTGTATCAACAGTATTTACTTACAATCCTCTCTCGGTTGAATAGTATGGTCTTATGTCATCATTTGTTAGTTCGTGTGAATTTCATATGGATTTTCACAAACATGGTTTTCATGATAGTGTCATAGATAGCACCCCCCTCTTTTCCCCACCAAAATACTTCATTTTTGTAGGGTTTTCGAGCCAAAAGATCACAAGAGAGATATCCCAATGAGACCAGTGTTATCCATGCCGAGATCTGCCTATCACAAAGTCACAGAAGATGTTGCAAAATGCTTGTCAGTGGTACCACAATCTAAAATCAATGCTTCCACCAAAATGATTTGTGACAAGTTAAATGATGTGAATCTAGATAGGGATGAGGAATTAGCTAGTGTCGATGTATTATCTAAGTACACAAATGTGCCAGAGAAAGAATCTATAGACTTGTGCACAGGGTTTTTGTATGCCTTACCACCAGGATAAAACACGAAACATTGACCAAGACACTTTCAAAGAATTGGCACATATTGCATCATCTGATGTACTTATGTCCACATGTGATGGAGCTTATAAACAAGTTGGTCTGGCTATGGGCAGCCCACCAGTCAGCCATTAGCAAATGGATGGCTCAGCCAATTTGATGATGTGAATGTGATAGAAGGGAATGCAAAACATTTTTTAGATATATTATATGGACGATATTATCAAAGGGTATAAAAGCACCAAAATAGAAAATCAACTCAATATGCTTAACAGACTGCACACAAATTTGAAATTCACAGTAGAATTATTTATTAATTCAACGAACATTACAGGTCGAGTTCATTGTGAGGTTAATGAGGATCGTAATAAGTTTTAGAGATGAAAACAAGAACAACACGGTTTGGCATCATAAATTTTATTAACCTAAACTACATGAAAGAGGTTGATAAATGAAGTAGAAAATGTATAATTATTGCCCTTGTGCAATGAGGTTCATTTAACAATTTATTGGAGGAGATCAATGTATGAAGAGGGAAGGTGCTGGCATTTGGGAGTGGTTGGGTGGGGAAATTTGGACGTGCAGCGTGGCAGTAGAACAGAGAATGATGAGAAGTGTTACTATTTCCAATATAGATCTTATCCATTGCATATTAGACATTACATTGGTACAGGATTATCACAACCCGGCCCACAACATGCATATAGACAAATATTAATATAATCTATTCTGTATCAATTCATATTGAAAACCTAAATGCTAATCCATAAGCTTAAGTATTGTAACCTTTTCAGATGAACACCTGAAATGCCACAGAATGCGAGAAAGACAGTGAACTGGCAGTGTTGGACATGAAGATCAGGCATGACCACAACACAGGAAAACTTAACTCAACTTGGTACCAAAAAGAAACAGACACTGGTTTGATCATGAATTTACATGGACTGGCCCCGAAAAGATACAAGCACTCAGTAGTGTCAGGATTTGTACATAGGATCTACCATGCATGCAGAACAAACTGTATTGTGACCTAGGATGGCTAAAAGTCGGTATGTAAATTATATCATTTCGTGTTTGTATTGTTAATGTAGTTAGTTGGATTACTTATAATTTGCTTGTTTAATAGTTCTTCTTCCATCTATTGTTAAAGATGATTGTTGTAAACTGTGTGTTTCAGTTGACGGCTTGAAAACTATCTTCGAATGTACGAAAATAAAGATATCAGAACAAAGCCCGTTCTTCCTTAATCCAGAAAATAGTCACAATACTTTACAGTCAACGACTCTCATCTCCGACATATTGGTTACGAAGATGGAAGAGATCCGAACACAATTTGGACGATTAGTCAAACCAACCGAAAAGGATGGCTCTTTATCTAGAAAACCGAGCAAAAACTGTTGCAGATCCAAAGCGTCATGATCGATTCAAGACGCCTGAAACAGAACTGAAAGAGCAGATTGAAAATGAAATCAAATTAACTGAACTAAAGATACGCCGAGTTGAAGATGATTTGAAACTGAGATCTTTAATTGAAAGAGGAAAACAGTTGCAGGAATTGAGGGACTCTGATGAGGCTGCTAGTCCCATGTTCGGTCAAAGTTATATCAACTCCGTAGAACGCAAAAAAGATACCTGCGGCGTGCTCACATTCCATGCGAAGCATCCATATATTCCGACAACGTGAATGGTCGGACATCTGGCCAAGAAATGCTGCCGCTGCCTTTGTAGACTTTAATAATCAAAGTGTCCCGTCCGAATCAGCTGCTAGAACCACTCCTCCAAACGAGAATATAGACCGACATCATTCTGGATTAGTTGGCGGACAAGGTGCACTGGCTGCAGCGGCTCATGCAAATGCAGGAATGTCCTCGTCTAACTATATCGATCTGCTTTATCAAAGTCAAGGAATAAGTAGAGGTTATGTTAATCAGCCGACCAACAAAACGCTTGCCGGAAATACGAGTTATGGCACAGACATACCGCTGGCTCAATCAACTCAGCAGAAAGGGTTGCACAGTGGACCATTGTTATCAAGTACCGCCATTCCCCAGATTGAGTTCGCTGCTGAGCCAGCTCCCTCGGCCAATGAATTGCTGTCCACCCTTGTGACGGCTATTACTGAACGAAATGAAATGCCAAGGCCGGAAATTATAACATTTGATGGAAACCCTATAGACTATTTTCGATTCACCCACAGTTTTGATACAAACATTTCGGCCCGAACGAAAGACAATCGGCAGAAGCTTAGTTATCTAATTCAATACTGTTCAGGCGACGCAAAAGAAGCCATTGTAGACTGCGTATTTATGGAGCCAGAAGCAGGATATATGACGGCAAGAGACATATTGAAACGACAATTCGGCAGTCCGCATATTATTTCTCGATCATACATAAAGTCCCTGAAGGAAGGACCCCAAGTGAAACCAAATGACTCGATAGGGTTATCAAGGCTGTCCATGCAAATGGAACGATGTGAGATTACTCTTGATCACATGGGATATTCATCAGATATCAACAGCACCGACACAATCCTGACAATCTCTCGGCGTCTGCCATTTCATCTGCGAATGAAATGGGCGGAGAAGGCAGACACAATTATTGAGCAGAACCGAGAACCGGCATTCAAAGATTTAGTGAACTTTGTGAAAAGATCCGCACGAGTAGCTTCCAACTTGTACGGCCAAGACATTGCAGACCAACAACAAAGAGAGAACAAGCCGGCTACAAGTGCTCGAAACCGCGTGTGACGACAATGGCAACTAATCAAGGCGAGTCTTGTCATAATGATGATGCAACATCAAGATGTGGGTATTGCAATAATATCCATGAACTCCATAATTGCCAACAATTCAGACAACTTAAGCCTGAAGAACGCAAAACATTCACACGCAGCAAAGGCCTTTGTGATAACTGTTTCTATTGGGGCCACCGTTCGGCGCAACTGCAGACAGCCAAGAAAATGTACTATTGACTGCACGATCTCCTGGAAACACCACGAGCTCCTCCACCCAACAAATCCACCTACAACTTTAAGTGCCGTGTCTGCAGCGAATCCACCTGCTCCTTCGGTTGCCGTATCTGCAGCGAATCCACCTGCTCCTTCGAGTGTTGCAGCCGCCACAATTCCACCTACTGCTTCGAGTGCTGTGTCGGTAGCAACGCTGATCAAAAACACCAGAATTTGTTTGAAGGTTGTGCCAGTGACGGTAGTCGGAAATGGGGCTAATGTAGAAACGTATGCTCTCCTCGATGATTGCTCTGACTCCTCACTGTGCTCTGAGAGCTTGCTAAACAAACTGAACATCAAGGGAAAACCAAAGAAGTTTACCCTGAGCACTATAGCCACAGATTCAAAAGAAACTATTGGCCACGAAACGAACCTAGTTGTACGGTCAAAAACAAGTACCACTGAAATCAATGTTGAAAATGTTTGGACGGTAAAGGAAATTCCGATCACAGCAGAACATATCCCAAAACAAGCCGATCTCCACTTGTACCAACATTTACATGACATTGTTATCCCAGAGGTAGCTGCAGGCAAGGTCGAGCTCCTGATTGGCAGCAATACTCCAGAAGCATTTTGGATCTCGGATGAGAGAAGAGGCCAAAAAGGGGAGCCATACGCTTTGAAAACGCTATTAGGATGGGCGATAATTGGGCCACTCAGTGTTGGCCATCGATCACGTGCCCTTGTGAATTTTACTCAACGTCGGGGTGCAAATGAAAAGCTTTACCAACAGGTCGAAAGGTTTTGGACTCTGGAATTCAACGAGCGATTTTCAACAAAGGAAGGATTGTCCGTGAATGACAAACGGGCACTGCGAATCATGGAGGAGTCCACTACTATGAAAGATGGACATTATGTAGTTGGTTTACCTTGGAAACACGATGTCAATGAGTTGCAAAATAACCGACTACATGCAGAAACCCGACTCAATGACTTGAGGAAATATAAATCAAATAGTAAAAACGTTATGAGTCAGATTCCTGAAGCAGTACGCGGAAGCTGTGACAATGAGCATCCGACTACAGAAAAGACGCTTGGCATCAGGTGGTCGATAGCAGAAGACTCACTGAGTATCGGCCACCAAAAGAAAGATCAGCCATGCACCAGAAGAGGGATCTTATCGACGCTCAGTGCGGTATTCGACCCCCTCGGCTTGGTGGGCCCAGTCCTACTACCAGCAAAGATCTTGTTGCAAAGAATCTGTCGAGATGGAAATAGCTGGGACAGTGTGCTGGACGATGATGTAGCTTCTGAGTGGAATAGATGGCTGGAGAATCTGCAGTATCTGCCAGATATCAAAGTAGGCCGGCAGCTTGGTCCATCAATTGGAGTTATAAGTCGGGAGCTGCATACCTTTGCCGATGCTTCCCAAGATGCATATGGAGCAGTGTGCTATATGCGCACCATTACTGATACAGATGTGCAGTGCTCATTTGTCATGGGAAAATCACACCTGGCACCAAAGAAAGTAATTAGTATTCCCCGTATTGAATTGATGGCTGCAGTCGTTGCCGTCCGAATTTGCCGACTAGTGAGGGAAGAGCTAGATTTCCAGTTCAAAGATGATGCAATCTACTTCTGGTCAGATTCTACATGTGTGTTACAGTACATCAGAAATGAAGAACGCCGCTTCAAGGTGTTTGTTGCCAATCGATTGGCCGAGATCCATGAACAGTCATCTACTTGGCAGTGGCGTCATGTCTGCACCGAGGAGAATGTTGCAGATATAGCTTCACGTGGCATCTTGGCAAATGATTACGTGAGTATGCAGAGGTGGTTGTCTGGGCCCGATTTCCTTCAAGCGAGTGAGCAGCATTGGCCAGCCCAGCCGAAGTGTTTGCCACTCAGTGATCAAGATGTCGAGCTGAAAACGTGTGCAACAACTTGCGTCATGAGCAGGCAACCGATTGATGATATGATTGAAAGATGTTCATCAATAAACCAGTTGACAACATCAGTGGTGTGGATTTTAAGATTTGTCGACTTTCTCAGAAATAAGTCTGCAAGAAATTGTGCCATCAGTATTATAGAAACGAAGACAGCCAGGTTAAAGTTGATTGCCTTTGTTCAGCATCAAGTGTACGAAGACGAAGTGAAAGCTCTATCTCAAGACAAACCAGTCAAAGTCACCAGCCCTCTACGAAAGCTGTCTCCTTTCCTTGATGAAAATTTGATCCGAGTCGGAGGAAGAATATGTCGAGCTCCACTTGCATACGATATGATTCATCCAATTATCTTACCGCAGTACCATCACCTGTCAAAGCTGATTATCGAGGCGATACATAAGCAAGAAGGTCATTGCGGCCCTAGTCATGTTCTAGCAGTTCTAAGGCGTGAATACTGGATCCCACAGGGGAGAGCTGCTGTAAAAAGGGTACTCGAAAGATGTATCTCTTGCAAACGTCGTCAGGCAACTGTTGGCGAACAGATTATGGCCCCCCTCCCAGAGGTGCGTGTCACACCTCACGTTCCTCCATTCAGCTATATTGGCATTGATTACTATGGTCCGATGTATGTGAAGCAAGGCCGATCACACGTGAAGCGATACGGCTGCCTTATCACATGTCTGTCATCACGTGCTATTCATTTGGAAATAGCGCATACATTGGACACAAATTCTTTCCTTGCCGCCTTGCACCGCTTCATTAGTCGACGAGGCCGGCCCCTCATCATCTTCAGTGACAACGGGACAAACTTTGTTAGTGGTGAAAGAGAGTTGAAGGAGCTACTACAGGGATGGAATCAGAAGGTGATTGGGACAGATCTTCGGCAGCGGGAGATTGAATGGCATTTTAATCCCCCTGGAGCGAGCCATATGGGTGGTGTATGGGAGAGAATGGTGCGGTCAGTGAAAGAGATCATGAAAGCCCTACTTTGTGAACAGCTAGTGTGTGATGAAGCACTCCTGACCTTCACAGCTGAGGTCGAGCGCATTTTGAATGATAGGCCTATTACGGCTGTGAGTGATGACCCTAAGGATCTTGAGGCACTGACTCCAAATAAGCTTCTGCTATTACGATCAAATTCATGCATACCTCCTGGAGCATGCGATGTACCTGAGAATAATTCTAGAAGATGGTTTCGACATGCACAATATTTGGCCAGTATATTCTGGCGTAGATGGATTCAAGAATATCTACCACAGCTACAAAAACGACAGAAGTGGACTCAAAAACGACGCAATTTCAAAGAAAACGATTTGGTGTTGGTAGTTGATGAAAATGTTCCCCGTGGTCAGTGGCAGTTGGGAAAGGTGGTTGAAGTGATCTCAGATGATAAGGGTCATGTGAGATCAGTCAGAGTGCGCACATCGACTTCAACGAAGCTTCGTCCCATCACCAAGATTTGCTTGCTCGAAGAAGATGTTGAATGCGAAGTTAAACGTTCTCTTGTGGTGGATAAAGAAAATGTGGTTCAGTTGGACAATGGAAATATTCGACAGCCACGTAGAGCTGGGTTGCCTCAGAGGTTTAGAGACTTTCAACTTTAGTAGTTGAGTCTCGACATATGACTGTGAGTTTTTAGAAGACCGTTATTAGTTATTGTAGTGTTCATCGGTAGAATCAGTGGTGTGAATAAGAATAATGCATATTTTAAGTTGTTTAGAAGTAAACGTAATGTATTGAATAGCTTGAAATATCTGTTTCACAAGGTCTTAATTCTTGATGGTTGTTATCATTATCATTATTATTATTGTATAATGTATTGATGAGTTACTAATTTAGTTCAAGTTTCTATGTACATGTATATTCAGTTAGTGTTAGTCGCTGTTTGCTTATTATGAAAACAAGTTTCATTGGGCGGGGTGTGACAGCTCCTGTCTAACAAATATATGAAACCCACTGTAGATCTTCCTAGTACAAGTGTTGTATAATTGATTATATTTATTGATCTCATGCTGTCATGAATGCAGAGCTAGTACATTGAGTAGTTTATTCAGTACTGTTGAAATTGCCACGTGTGCAAACTGTATTGTGACCTAGGATGGCTAAAAGTCGGTATGTAAATTATATCATTTCGTGTTTGTATTGTTAATGTAGTTAGTTGGATTACTTATAATTTGCTTGTTTAATAGTTCTTCTTCCATCTATTGTTAAAGATGATTGTTGTAAACTGTGTGTTTCAGTTGACGGCTTGAAAACTATCTTCGAATGTTACGAAAATAAAGATATCAGAACAAAGCCCGTTCTTCCTTAATCCAGAAAATAGTCACAATACTTTTCCGCTGGCAGACTTACCTGCCTGCATAGCAGTCCACGCCCGGCCTGTCGCTGACATCCGGGCGCCTGTCGCGCACTCCGTGAAGTAGGAACCCGCTGACGACCAGGAGCCACCTGTGCTTAGGATACTCGAGGATATGGGTTGGGGAGTTTCCATGCGAGTGTCTCACTCTCTAAAAAGCAGAGTGTTCCATCCTCATGGAATCTGGGGGAGTGTGTAACAAAAGTTGTTAGGGCCTCCAGTGCGCAGGTTCATTGCAGCATGACCGCAGAGTATAAATTCCCCTATAGTATAAGTTGCACTGGACTAGGTTAATATCCCAGTTACACACACCTTGATAGGCTTTGTTGTTCTCCTTTACTATGGCCACTGTAGGATTAGGGACCAGTACTCTCTTGTACTGTGTTGAGCCGATTAGCGGCAGTTCACTCGTAGACGCTGGTACAGCAGCATGTAGGGCTGGCAACCTGCTCCCTGGAATATGGGAGTAGGCCCTCTTTACTTGTTACTTACCGAGGCTGGCCGATGGCCTTCCTCCCTCACCGACGTGGACTTGGTCTACCGTGGTTGTGCGTAGGGGACGCCCGTAGCACAGCGTGTCAGCACCGGTGCGAAGTCCTCCCCGTATGGAGGCCTCTCGTGAAACCCGGGTAATACACCCCACTACCTACGGACAGACGTCAGTCCTGGTACGTGGTGCACGTGTAGTCTTAGGAAACACAACGAGGAGTAGTCTAGCTGAGGAACGTCTGCAGCGCAGCCAGGGCCCCGCCTGAATATGGGGGTGAGCCCTGGGTGAGTGTCACCCCTTCTGGCGGGGTTGGCACACATGTTCCTGTTGATCCAGTAGCAGATTGGTTCCGGATGTTCCAGACGTTCCAGCTACTTTGTTTTTACACCATACTTATCACAATTGCTATAAAACTGTAGCCGTTCTATGATCATATGCATTTTATATTCACATTTCAAACACATTTTCATTTGATTTTGTAACTATTAAAAAGTTCGTAAGTTACATTTAATGTCACAAAAAGCAATAGTCGCACGTAATGGGTGTTGTGACTTACATCACTTTTACTGTCACAGTTTTGATTCTTTGGTCTTCACGATCAGTAGAAAAAGTTAGTTTGACGTGCCATGCCCAATCATGGCTTTCGTAGGCTTTCGTACTTGAGAAACATGTTTCAAACTTTTGAAAGTCACCACGGCCTGTGACGAGACAATACACTAATGAACAATTGGTTATACATGTAATACAAAGACTTAGTCCTACTTATGATGCCTCGAATAAAGCCTAAAATAAGCTAAGCCTCAGACACCAATGTCAGTTAATTTTATTTTATATTAGGGGTGATTCTAGGCTGCTATAGAAGAACCATTTACTACTTTTGTCACACAACAGTTTTTAGCTTTACAACTTTACAACTACCAATGAAGTTTAAAAATCACTGCAGTCTCATTTCAATCTTTATTGCTCACGTTTTACACATGAATATATGAAACATATTTGACTTTTTATTATGGTCATTTATGGAACAGGACCTGACCAAACTTTCAATATCCCACTACAGTCACAAGTCATTGCTGGAGACAATCCTGTGAGTGGTACGGAGAACCCTCGCCTTTATAAGTGACACTAGTAGGAGTAGTCCTCATTAACGAAGTGTCCCCACATATGTGAAGCAGTGTAGTATTTATTATCAAGGATAGTATATTAATAGGATGCAGCAGCTAACGCGATCAATGATGATTTTGCCGCAACAGGTCACGTGACACGCAAGCGTGTATTTAGTATAACAAACAAGGCAATTGTGTAGGAAATTGGCCGATGTTGACGTGATATATTTGCATTTTATGATTAGAAATAAAATAGCTATGAATGAGAAGCCAATCAATATACTATGATCTACAACACATGAGACCATTTTTGGGCGCAGACATCCCAGAAAAAAACTTTACAGGAACATTTACAAACCATTTGTGTTTTGCCACTTATATATCTAAAGCGGATTGTGTGGTAATCACATTCACTTAAATTGATTGGACATTTAACACATCTTTTGCATACCTATCAGGAAATTGTCAGTCGAGCATAGATAAATACCACCATTATGTTAAGAATATGTCAATATTGTGGCACACTTTTTATAAATAATCTATATAGAGACATTATATATATATACACTAGCTGTTTACCCGGCGTTGCTCTCGGGTTGAAACAGATGAGATCCGAACACATTAAATGCTCCTCCCTCCCGATCCTTCTTCCTGTCCCACATCCCTTGAACCAGTTCTCGTCAGTATACAGGTCTGTGACGGATTAAATACACCTCCATCACTGTCCTCTCATCGTCATACGTCACAGCCATTTACACACTAAATATACTAAATATGGCAATGATTGATCCCTCTAATATCCCTCCTCCCAGCTACTGCTACCATGGTAAACACGTGCGGAGCAGATTAAATGTCCCACTCATCCCTACCGTTCCTTGGTCCCCCACCCCCTCTTCTCGCCCAAACCCGCTCATTCCCATTCCCATCGAAACAGGTCCATAATTAATGCATCCCCTCCCTGCTGCTGCTCTGGTTGAAACTGATAAGATCTGGAACATATTAAATACTCATCCCTTCCTATTCTTTCCCCTGTCCCACATCTCTCACACCAGCTCCCGTCACTATACAGCTCTGGGAACGATTAAATACATCTCTATCACCTTCCCCTCACGGTCATATGTGACAGCCATACACACACTACATGTATGTGGTAATGCTTAATCCCTCTAATAATCTTCCCTCATGCTACTCCTACCTCTGGTAAACACGTGCATAACATTAAATGTGCATCTCAATTACCCCCTTTCTGCTGCTACTCGGGTTGTTTTTGATGAGATCTGGAAGATATAAAATGCTCCTCCCTGCCTCACCACCAGCCATGTCCGCCCCCCACCCCACCCCCCACCCCGCCACACACACACACACACTTTCTGCCAACACCCCTCATCAAAACAGGTCCGGAGCAGATAAAATGCACGCTCTTGTGGTTAAAATGCACTTCCATATACAATAACCACCTATATTCCTATATATATATATAATATATATATATATATATATATATATATATATATAATATATATATATATTCCGTATATATATATATATATAAAATAATTAATTAAGTGGATGAGTATCAATGTATAATGTACAATTAATTTTAATACATGTTACTCAAGCGGTGCTTAGTTAGTTTGGGTCAAGGATTGTATGTAATTCATTTTTTTATTTATTTCTATTTACTTTACTTAAATTTACGTAGGCAACGTTTTTCATAGAATGAGGTACGTTTAAAGTACGCATAACGCACGGGTAACGTTAGCTGTAGCAAAGAAAGACGTTCCGCTTATCTACTTACGTGTAACGTACTACGTATGACGTATATGCAGAGGAAACCCCGCACGTTTAACGTTTTATTTACACAAACATGGCCCTGTAATGAGCATGGCATCTATTTATTTTGAAAATAATTCGTAAATTGTTCGTAGCAGGGACGTGTACAGGTAACATAATCTTATTCTGTGCACCCACTGGGTTATGAAGAATGATTTGCCTAAGTTTCGTGGTATTTGGAAATCTGCTTTTGAAGATGTTGCGCATATAACGAACACACACTCCCCATTTATATAATAGATATAGTTCAAACTTTTTTCTAGCTTTGATAATATAAGGATTGCGAACCTTTCTTATATGAATCTTAATTTCCAAGTGAAATGCAAACTTCTTGTCTCGTCATCAGTGAGGTAGCAAAAGTATACACACAGTAAGCACGTGCATACCTTTTTGAAAAGCCACCATAATTTGTTTGGTACCTACCTTTTTCTGGTATTAAGTAATTGTTTTTAAATTGGAAAAAGTCACTCCAATCGTCCATTGCCAATAAAAGGTGTGCCGTGTCAAACAATTAAAGCTAATTACTCCCATTGTGTAACCCAAGTACAAGCCTCAGAAGTGCAAGTATCTAACAATTTGACAGTTAAGGCTGACCTTATCGATAATTAGCTCAGTCAGGTCAGTAGATTGCTTTGAAGTGGCTTTGAAGATCGTCTAAACCAAGCTTTTGACCAGTCTCTGTGAAAGTCAGCTGTAAGTTACCGGTTACTATGCTGCTACTTAGAATGCTGCTTAAAGTTTTAATTAGTAATTATCTTAACTAAAGAATTTGAAATTGTTCTATGTGTTAACCAATGTCTTGACAACAATTACATGTAAGTAACATGTAAGTAAATCTGAGAGGTATTTTAGTACACTGAGTAAACTAAAAACCTATCTTAAGAACACTGTAAATGATGACGGACTGTCCAATTTAGCTGTGTTAAAATTATGTACACCCTGGGGTATGATGCGTGTCCATAAAAGGTCTACAGTTTTTCTCTTCAGATCATGTTAGGGGACCATCTAGCTCTTCATTTTAAGCGAGGGTAGACATGTGCCATCCTGGTCATTTTTGAGAAATTCAAGATGGTCGCCTATATTGACTATATTTCATGGAAATTTGGAAAGCCTACAAGACCTCATAATTTTCTTATTATTTCACTCAAGTACATGATTTCGGGTTCTAACTTCATATTTTCATGGACAAGGAAGACCATGGTACTACCTAAACTCAAAAAATAGTTTTGAATTTTGAGATATTACAAGATGGCCGCCAAAATATAACCAAAAATTGTCAAAAATGGGTCACGGAGGAGAATTTGTTTCCTGTAATCCTCACATTTATGACCAGCTTGTAATTTTATTCTATTTTCCTATAAAGCATACTGTTTTCTATTGGCAAAATAAAGGTTGCAGTATCCCAACAATAAAGGAAAATCTAAGATGGCGCCGACCAACACAAAAATTTGACAAAATCATAAAAACGTGTGTTTCTATAGTTTATTATTCCATTTAGATGCATGATTTTGGCACCAATAAAGTAAGCTTTCCCTGGTCCCACATGCCGAATATGTAGTTACAACTTACATAGCACCTTTTAGCTTTTGATAAAATTCAAGACGGCCGCCAAATGATGGAAAATTTGGTAATAAATGTACAGATGAGCTGGTCCATACTTAAATACCAACCAACTTAAAATGG